>OY482670.1:96990897-97590897 GCA_960531455.1 Urophora cardui | reverse complement strand
AAGACTGTGTAGCATGAAAATTTTGCAACCCATCAAAATGCGTGTATATTTAGAAATTTTGAAATCTGTGATCTAGAACGAAATATTGGCAATAAGCGAATTAAAAGTGAGTGTGAAAAGGACGGAAGTAAAATATTTTAAACCTCAGAGCGAGAAAAATATCGCAATATTCATATTGAACGTGTAGCACTAGTCTGCGATTCATCAGACCATCGCGATTCATATTGACAGTGTAGCGTATGCCAATGTATGTCGATACATATTGCATATTATTATTCCCTTCAAAATTTCACACTAACTGCTTGCCCAGAATGTTGTACTACAGCTACGGACTACATAGCTTACTACATCAGCTGATGACTGATTTTGTGGCAACGCTCGAAAATGTGAACACAATGGTGTAGCTCAGTGTATCTCATATATGTCATCTTTTTTATATTTTTGTACAGGGGATTCCTTAAATTCCATAAAAACTCTTTATTTTTCATAAGTTCAATTCATTTTTCCGTTTCTTCGTCCTTCATTTCGAATTTCCGTCATTAAAAAATTGAGCTGTCACACTGTAGCGCGCTACAAAGTTAAAGTTAACTCTACTTCTACTACAGCCACAACTACACGCTACAGACACAGCTACACATTGTGGGCATTGCAATGCAATTGTACTGTTTTAACTTTTGACAGCTCTTACTACGTACTACAGCCACACCATTCTGGGCAAGCAGTAAAGCTTAGCCATGGGTAATGGCGCAATTTTTTTTGGCGCTGATACAATAACACCAGCGCCAACCGTGGCGCCGTGCACGGCTCTGGCGCAATAACACCTTTAGCGCAATTGCCATGGAATAATCGATAAATAACACTTGTTCGCGTCTTACTGTCTACTATACCCGTTTTATTTCTTTAGCGCAATTCTGCTTACATACACGCTGGCAGAATAATTGTGCCACAATTAAATTTAATTTTAAAAATAATTTGCGTATATTTGTGAAAATATGCTGGCATCTCGTTTTGCGGCATCTTCATTATGAAATATTTTATTTTATTTATTTTGTATTATATTCTTCTCTCCTATTCACAGATAATGTCAATTTTGTCTTCTTTATTTGTGAAAGTAAAATATCAATACCCTTTCGTATTAGCGATCGTTCGGTATTGGCGTTAGCATACATAATTGTGACGGTGTCATATACGCTGTGCTGTTATTGGCTTTGTGGTGGTGCCATTTTACACTAGCGCTATATTGGTGCTGGTGTTAGCGCACGAAATTGAGTCAGTGTTATATTGCAATAGCGCATCATTGAGTTGGCGCTACATTGAGTTGCCGCTATACTGAGTTGGCGCTACATTGAGTTGGCGCTATATTGAGTTGGCGCATTTTCCAAATCGGAGTTAGCGCAATAACACCAGGGTTGGCGCCAGCGCAATTGCGCGGCGCAGCGCAGTGTTACTGCTTGCCCAGAATGTTGTACTACAGCTACGGACTACATAGCTTACTACATCAGCTGATGACTGATTTTGTGGCAACGCTCGAAAATGTGAACACAATGGTGTAGCTCAGTGTATCTCATATATGTCATCTTTTTTATATTTTTGTACAGGGGATTCCTTAAATTCCATAAAAAATCTTTATTTTTCACAAGTTCAATTCATTTTTCCGTTTCTTCGTCCTTCATTTCGAATTTCCGTCATTAAAAAATTAAGCTGTCACACTGTAGCGCGCTACAAAGTTAAAGTTAACTCTACTTCTACTACAGCCACAACTACACGCTACAGACACAGCTACACATTGTGGGCATTGCAATGCAATTGTACTGTTTTAACTTTTGACAGCTCTTACTACGTACTACAGCCACACCATTCTGGGCAAGCAGTTACCCATGCCTAGTAAAGCTGTTTTTTATCAATAACAGGGCATCGGAGCAAAGTTTTTTTTACTCTGGGTTTGCTTCGAGGCTCTGATCAGCATACTAGAACAGACAGAGTTACAGAATACACGCATTAGTGTTTGTCGTGGTGAATATTTATAAGGGAAAATGCTCCACTCCGGGGCCCAGATCAATAGTTAAATAGCCTTGTTTGTATGTATGTATACGCAACTATCGATATTGCTCGATTAAGTGCCAAAATATGCCAAAATAAGCACGAAATGCATTTGGACCGTAAATATGCATTTTAGGTCTAAATATGCATTTGCATATGCAATATGCATTTGCATATTTTTAGCTTCCCTAGTGATTACACATAGATGTGTATGAGTAGGTACATGCACTAAATGAATTGTTATATGTACTGATTTTTTTGTTTTTATTGTACTAAATGAATATATTTTCAATAAACTTCAAATTGAAGAAAAAAATTTTAAAAGTGGAAAAAAAATTTGGTAGGATTTGGATGGGTTGCCGACCAACTTTTGGAAGGAAAAAAAAGTTGTCTCCGGCAACCCTGATAGCTGCCTATGTCTGCTCTAGAGCAGTGATAGGCAAAATTGAAATGCAGCTGTATTAGTGAGAGCGCCGTCATCGCCCAAGTCAATTGGTTCTTTTTCGTTTAGTCGCTTGCTGGCCCTCAATGAATGCGGTCGGTTATAAAAACGACAAGCATGCGAACATATGTATAAGTAATTATGCTTTTACGTATATAAATATGCGCAAACAAGCGACATTCACCCACGATGTTGCTACGCCACTTGCTGAGCGACGACTAAATCGTTTACAAAAGAAAGAGCATAACGTGTCTGTGTGATTTGAGCGCGATCAATTGATCTATGAAACGCCTATCACTGCTCTAGAGCAGTGATAGGCAAAATTGGAATGCAACTGTATTAGTGAGAGCGCCGTAATAGCGCAAATCAATTGGTTCGTTTTCGTTTAGTCGCTTGCTGGCCCTCAATGAATGCGGTCCTTTATAAAAACGACAAGCATGCGTACATATGTATAAGTAATTATGCTTTTACATATATAAATATACGCAAACAAGCGACATTCACCCACGATGTTGCTACGTCACTTGCTGAGCGACGACTAAATCGTTTACAAAAGAAAGAGCATAACGTGTCTGTGTGATTTGAGAGCGATCAATTGATCTATGAAACGCCTATCACTGCTCTAGAGCCTATACACACTTGCGACTCAATCGATTTAGTCGGGCTTTGATTTGCATGGGAATGTATGGAAGCATTCACACTACATTCAATTAGTCGAACAATAAAATCGTATCAAATGTGATACTTTTTTAAGCCCAAGATACGTAGATACTTTTTATTTTGACATAGAAAAAATTTGATACCTTTTTAATCAACATCAAATAATTTTGATACGATTTAATCAAAATCAAAGAATATTAACCTATTCTTTTTCATTTTTAAGATTTTCTAAAAATTGTAACAACCTGTGTTTGCCGCGAAAAATATGTATTGTGAAAGTCTTGAAAATACCAAAAATGGGAAACATTTTATCAAAGAGCGTTATGTTTTATATTAACCATTATTTTAATAGCCTTTATGATTTTCTTGAATTAAATTGAATTCGAAAAATCTAAAATGATACTATTCATTATCTTTATATTTTTATATTTGTAAATGTAATAAAAAAAACGATGTCACGTTAAAAACACGAAAGCAGCTTATTTTGTTAATTTTAATTTTTTTTTCCAAAAATTTTCTGTGATACGAAAAAAAAATTGCCGTATCAATTTGTTATACGGGTTAAAAGACCGAAAACAGCTTTTTTGATTAATTGAATTTTTTTTTCCAAAAAATTTTCGGTGGTATAAATTTTTGATACCAAATTTTTTGAGGCTGCGGCAACACTGCTCTTATGCCATGTTTACATATAATGCAGCCCACTAACCATGCAATTTATCGTACGACCTGGCCTTGTTGTACAACAAATCGTAAGGTTAGTGGGCTTGTTGTACAAGTTTGACCGCAAGTTGGATGAAGATCAAACGATTTTGATATTTTGTTGCATTATTAATTAGCATATTTTAATTATTACATATACAATCCGTATACATTGGCTTGTTGTTTACTCTTCAAGGCGTTGGTAAAAATGATGGTTGATTGTAAATCGGCGTAGAAGTAGGAACGTTAGCGGCGAAGCATGCGATTTATCGTACAACGGTGTAGTACGATAAATTGTATGGTTAATGGGCGGCATAACGTGATTAGCCATAAATCTCCTTTGGATAATGTACCCGTTTACATATAACATGAAATCTAGATTTGCTGGGAGACGATTATCAACTGTCAATTTTTCTTACCTGCATGACCCAATAATAATATGGTCGTAGCAGTCAAACGAGAATAGGAAACTACCGTTCGATGGATGTTTTCATGAATGTAAAAAGCAGATATTTTGTTTTTATTTAACTTGAAAAAACGCTAGCAAACACACAAGCTTTTGCACGATTAACACGTTAAAGAATGCATAACTAAAAAAAAATAGGTACGATAATTTCATAACCTATAAAACAGAAAGAAGAAGAGCAACTTACTATTGCGATACGATTCTTGTTGTTGTTGTTGTTGTTGTAGCGGTACTAAGCCCTGCTTAGCCGACGAGTTCTGCTCACAAATTGTCGTCAATTTCACTTAACGGAAGGCCCAAGAATGTTGCAGCTTCTTTTGGGCTTGTCCAGAGGGACAAGGGTGTTAAGTTGGTTGGTTTGAGGTGGCATGCAAAGAGGTGCTGTGTGTCATGCGGCGTCTCTCCACATGCCGGACATACGTTAGGTATGTTTGGATCGATTCTGGCCCTGTAGGAATTGAGCCTACTACAGAATCCCGATCTTAATTGTGATAAGGTGAATCGGGCTTCTCTTGGCAACTCCAATTCTTCTACAGCTATTGGTGGTGGTTGGTCTCTAATTATTATATACGCTGGGCGGGTTGAAACGAAGGTGGAGACTGTTTCATTGTGTATCTCCTTTAATGCCTGTCTGTATGTTATGGGGTCTAACGGTTGATCTACTTATTTTTCAATCTCTGGGTTGAGATTGAAAAGGTGTTTTTTGATGTGCCGGGGGGGGGAGGTTCAGGCTCCAGTAGATGGTTGTTTGAGTGCCCTCTGCGGTAGCATCCCAGGAGAAACTGTTTGCTCAGCATGATGTTATGATTCTCAACTGGGAGCACCTGTGCCTCATGGTGTAAATGGTGTTCAGGCGACATGAGTAGACTTCCCGTGGCGATATGTAACGCCGAATTTTGACAGGCTTGGAGTTTCTTCCACTGCGTCCTGCAAGTCCCGGGCGACGATTCTCAATGCTTACTGGCGTCCATTTTGTTTACTTTTTTGACGTTTCTCCCAAATTCGCCAAAAAAATATCGATAACATGAAAAACACAGGGTTGTATGCAGAAAAGTATCGTCATAATCCGAGATTCATTTTAAATCTCGAATTTTTGGTAGTGGATTTTTGTATGGCAAATCTCGAATTTCAATCGAAGATTTTGTGCAAACCTCGAAAAAAGTAGATAATCTCGTATATGTAAATGGCCTATTCTGCAGTAGTGCTGGAAAACCATATTGAACTATCGATGGGGCCGATGCCATAGCGATTATCGATGGTTCTTTTAACCATCGATGGTATTTTACTTGGTACATAACTACAACCAGTGATGCCGAAATTGGGCTTTTCGGACCAAATCTGGTCCGATAAATTTACTTTGGGCTGTTGGGCGGCTAAAATCAATTTTGGTCCGATTTGTAATATGAATATTTTTAGTGGAGACAATTTCTCTGACGCTAAACATTTTATCTTTCCCGTGTAAAGTTCTTTTATTGTTGTATCTAAATTCGCTTGGGATTCGTCTCGCATGCCAAGTTTAATGAAACGTCAAACTCAGACAATCTGACATTTATTTTGCAAATAAAATGCTGAAAATTAACACAAATTATGTTTCACTTGAAAAGCGCCAGCGAACATACGGGCTATTCCACGAATAGGTTAGGTTGGAGTGGCTGCCATAGAGTCGCACTTAGCCAGTGCAGAGGCCCGTTGTGACACCACAAGAAGAAAACGGATTACTCCTCCTTTTTGAACCAATTTGAGAACTTAATGCAGTTCACCAGGGCCCTCACTATGTAGTTCTATTTAAAAGCGAAATGCGATTCGAAAGCACATTCTTATTGCATAGAATATATGGAATATAACTCCAAATCGAACGAATTTTCTTTCGAATTAAACTACAGAGTGAGGGCCCAGGTCCTTTATGTGGACGTCCGCGACTTTGCATAGGCTATCCAGGAAGGAAGTCCCAAGAAAGTGTCGTCTGCCGCTGTCAAGAGCCGTGCAGTGGCAGATGAGGTGTTCGACTGTCTCCTCGCCTCCAGCTTATGCAGCATCTGCGGTAGCGTGCACCTAGCCTCTCTGCGTGTTTCCCGATGAGGCAGTGTCCTGTGAGTACCCCACAAGGTTCGAGATGTCATCCGATGAGGCAGTGTCCTGTGAGTACCCCACAAGGTTCGAGATGTCATCTTTCCTTACAGTACTGATGAGATCACTTTTGAATCCATTTCTGCTAGGTTTGCCTTGATGTTCGACATATTGGCTTCTGTTGCCATCTATCACTTGCTAGTTTATAGATATGCTGTTTAAGAATTAGCTTGTTTGTGGCTAACGGCATACCTATGCGTTCTTTGTCAGGAAGAACCTGCTCGGTAGTGCCCTGCCTCGCAAGTTCACCCGCCCTACAATTGCCATTGATATCCCAACGTCCCGGGACATAAAAGGTGAATGCCATTTTTCGGACTCGTATCGAGTTGGAGATGGACTCGAGAAAAATCAATTATCGCAATAACATTTATTAATTTTGTTAATTCTTGCTTTACACGAAGAAATTCACTGTTGGGCTTTAATTTATCATTTAAAACTCTACTCAAGAAACTCAAAAGCTCGGATGATATCGTGGCGAATTCGAGGCGAATTCACAGGAGATTTGCTAGAATGTATTCGCCAATGAGCCCAAATCTCGAATCGCCAACGAATCGCTAATGAGAGGTGACTGCCCTGGAAATTCGAATTCGCCGATCTATCGTCGCGAAGTATCGCCCCGACAATATAATCAGAGAAGCGAACTTGTCTCGAATTCGAGGCAAATCCGTTGTATTTATTGGGTTTTGAATAGTTATTGATTTATTTTTTGTATTGAACTTTTTACATAAACCTCGGTTTTTTTTTTAATTTTATAATATGTCTCTAATAAAAATTTATGTTTTTCTTTTAAATATGGGAACGAAAGTACATATGTATGTACATGCATACATACCCATGGCTAGTTCAGCGATTTTTGGAGGATTCCGAAATACCAACCAATCGTATTTACATACACCCCTATTGCGAGTGTCGACTGTGATAGATAATCGACTGTTGGTCGATCCAGGAGCATTATATTTACATGCTCTTTGGTCGATCAATAATCGATTATCCATCACAATCGACACTCGCAATACGGGTGATAGCCTCGTAACTGTAAGAGCCTATACACACTTGCGACTCAATCGATTTAGTCGAATGTTGATTTGCATGGGAATGTATGGAAGCATTCACACTACATTCAATTAGTTGTACAACTGAAACAGTTGGATTTGCAGCCCAATTTCATTCCAACTGAAACAGTTGTACAACTGCTTGATCAGCAAGGCGCCCTTCTACGTATTCACACTTGAGACAATTTAGTCGAACGACTACAACAACAACAGTGATATTCGTAGTGGAAAGAGTTGCCATGCTGACAGAACTACTTTTATTTCACTTTTGGTAAATTGTAGAGATTGAATATTTCAATTAATATTTTCAAAATGTTTAAAAACAAAAGGTTCGTTTCTTATTAACTACACCATTTCCAGATGGATTTTAGAAAGCGTTAACTGGATTTTAGAAAGGGGAAATTGGATTTTAGAAATGTCAATTGGATTTTAGAAAGGGGAAATTGGATTTTAGAAATGTCAATTGGATTTTAGAAAGCGTTAAAAGGATTTTAGAAAACAAAATTGGATTTTTGAAAGCGTGAATTGGATTTCAGAATGTGCGTTTATAATAAATTTTACACAGAATTTTTCGAATAGAAATTCTTTATTGCGTATGAAAGTATAAATTAATAATTATATAAATTTTCGAAAATCCAATTTACAGTTTCTAAAGACCAATTTCCCTTTTCTAAAATCAAATCGACATTTCTAAAATCCAATTTCCCCTTTCTAAAATCCAGTTGACGCTTTCTAAAATCCATCTGGAAATGGTGTAGTTATAGACAAGAATTATCTAACTAAGGATATTTACTTCCGTTTTCATATGTTTCTTGATATTGTTGTTCTCTTCAAATGTCATTAATCGCATTTTAAAATAGAAATAATGAAAATGAAATTTCATGAAAATTATTAATGGCTGATTTTTACTATTTTTCCGTTTCTTGTACTTCTGTTCGTTTCGCCTTTATGAGCGTAATTCCTTCCGTTTTTCTCTTTTCATTTACTTGACAGCTAGTTGCTAGTTTAATAAGAAACAAAGCCAAACAATGTATGCACTTTTTGTTTATTTTATTGTTTTTTATTTATTAATCAAGTTGACAGCTGACAAGAAGGTGCTTTCATGTAAGAATGCAGATAAACTTTAACAATTTAATACTTCATCACTTTATATGAAGACCACTAATGTAAAATTTGCTGAGTAAAATGTGAACATTGGCAACACTATGTCATTGTCAATCGCACGACTATTTAGTCTCAAGTGTGAATAGCTGCCACCGATTCGACTAAATAGTTGGAGTAGTGTGAATACAACAGTCCAATTCGACCAAATCGATTGAGTCGCAAGTGTGTATAGGCTCTTATAGCATTAGAATTATACCTACATACACACGGTATATACATATATTGAGACGGTAATGCCAGTAGGCGGAAATGTCAAATACTGCTTACGTCACAGGACCAATAAAGCCGCGAACAACCAAACAAACAGCTGTGCCAATTGCAAAAGGAAATGACGTATGAGGTCCTGATACTTTTTTCTAAAACCGAAAGAAATATGTCGGCCAGCGAACTGACATGACCTTTTAATTGGATCATGCTACATACATAGATATGTATTAGACCTCTGCATAATACCATTTGCCTCTTCTATATTTGCGAATACTCTATGCATTCTACAATTAGTCACAACAAAATTTCAATGCAGCTACGAATAAAACCCATACTTTTCATTAGGAATACAAATACTATTTCTATTTTTTAAAGATTTTTATTAAAAATTGTCTTGGCTAACAACTTGGAAAAATCTACATTTGTACCCGTTGGGGATGAAAGCGATTTATCTACATCTGCACCCGTTCGGGATGAGAGCGATTGATCTACATTTGTATCCGCTCGGGATGAAAGCGATTGATCTACATTTGTACCCGTTCGGTATGTTAGTGATTAATCTATATTGGTACCCGTTCGGGAATACAAGTTGAACAATTAGTCTCTTCATAGGACATGCTCGAACAAATGCGATCAATTCACTCCATATAAAGGGATGTAAAATTGTATTAGTCGCATGCTCCCTTGCGATTGATCACATATGTATGTACAAGTTATCATAAGTTTATTCCCACAGATGGCATTAACCAAATGTCACAGCTGCCTTCCTAGCCTTCGCCCAGGTCAATCACATCCAACTAAATTACAACAGCATGCCACTTCATGCAACTAGCTAGATCAGCAGAAATGCGATCACACGGTATGATCGCATATCGTTGTTAACATACGTTGCTGTGCCAGCGAAACTATCGACTATGGTCATTGCGCTATGACAACATCACAAGCGCCACAATTCTCTTCATCATATTTAACTGCATCAGCAAAAGCAGCTATTACAACATCATCAATAAACATCATCAGCGCGACGATTGTGTCAACGTCGCTAGCCGCCAGCAGAGCAGCAGCAGCGTTATCCAACGTCGTGGGCTAGGTGGACAGTTAGGGTAGCAATTAAGTTTCAGTTTGTAATGTAACTCAGAAAAGCACACACGTGCAATAAACTACAATTCACGTGCAATAAACTACAATTGGCGCCCCAAACGTTGGGCTGGAAAAACACTAATCATTTTGATCCTAAGGGACAAATAATAACCGCAAACAGTTAGAAAGATTCGAAACAAACATCCTCGTGGCGAAGTCAATGATAATAATCGCAAGCAGTTAGAAGGAAGCAGACCGAAGAATAGCAAGCAACAACGGAAGAAGAAAATCAAGAATTAACGTAGATAGATTAAGATACTACCTAAGTATGAAGGGGTAAGTGAAGTGCTCTAAAGGAATTAGTGAAAGTGAAAAACCGAAATTGGAAAAAATAAATAATTAATAAAGAATAGGTGCTAAATAAACCTTTGTGAAAATTTTTCAAGAAAATCTTTGAATGTTAGATGACCGAGGGACCTCTTTAAGAATTTAAATTTAGCAGCAAACAGAAATACAATGAATACTGAACAAGTTAGCGAGATAGCAAAAGCAGAGGTCAGGAGAGCTTTAGCCGAACAGAAAACAGAGTTTGACAAGAAGCTTCTTGCTTTACAGAATCAAGTAACAATAAACAAACCTAAGGTAGAGAAATATAGTAGGGTAACAATCAACCCCCTAACTACCTGCGATATTACGCTAGACGCGATAAAGACCCTTCCAGAATTTTTTGGCCACCAAGGCACGTATGTATCCTGGCGGGAAGCTGCACACAATGCTTACGAATTATTTAGGAGGTACGATGGCAGTGAACGCCACTACCAAGCTGTTACTATTATTAGAAACAAGCTGAGAGGTGCTGCCGACGCAGTACTTTCTTCTTTTAACACAGTGCTTAACTTTAGCGCTATAATCTCCAGACTTGACTTTACTTACGCGGACAAACGGCTGATATACTTAATCGAGCAGGAATTGTCCACCTTGAGACAAGGATCAATGACATGCCTAGAATTCTACGATGAGGTAGAAAAGAAGTTAACTCTGTTGGCAAATAAGACAATAATGTCTTATGAGAGTGGTGTTGCAGACACTATAAATGAGAAATATAGGGCCGATGCACTCAGAGTGTTTATATCAGGTTTAAGGAAACCACTATGCGATATCTTGTTCGCATCCAGGCCATCTGACCTCCCATCCGCCCTGGCTTTGGCACAAGAGGTAGACGCCAACAATGAGCGTTACGCTTTCGCAATGAATTTCGCGAACAGATTTCAAGAAAAACCTGGCGGAAGTCAGAATCCGGCCAATCAAAAGACACCTAACTACGATCACGGTGTGGGTCATAAAAACCCGCATTTTTCGGTAACTAAACAAAATAAACAGGCCAGTCGTCCACAAAATTATGGAAATACCCAAAAACCATTTACCAATAGTAATTATTCAAGCCAAAGGCGCATTGAACCTATGGAAGTGGATCCCTCCATATCCCAATTTAAAAACCAAGCAAGTAATCCTAGCCAGGAACAATATGGTAAGCTGCAAGGGAACGGGCAAAAACGTGTAGCGAACTCGGGACGGTACACAGGACCCAAAATACAGCGCGTAAACCATCTTACCGATGAGCGGGAGTCGCAAAATGAAGAAACATACAATAACGAAGCTGAGCAGGCAGCCGACAACATCGAATCCGATGAGGTTAATTTTTTAGGGCAAAGTCCCTCCTTCCTTGGATTTCAAGGTCAATAGGAGGGAAAGAAGTAAAGCTCCTTGTTGACACGGGGGCGTCAAGGAGCTATATCAGGCCCCTTCCAGGCCTGAAAGGAATAAAACCAGTAGAAAACTCATTTTTAGTAAAGTCTATTCATGGCGTTACCCCCATCAAACATAAATGCAAGGTTAAAATTTTTGGGACAATAACAGAATTTTTTTTATTACCCAATCTTACTTCATTTGACGGTGTAATTGGCCTTGACTTATTGAACAAGGTGCATGCGTCTATTAATTTAAAAACAAACACAATAACACATGATTTTGGTAAGGAGATTATACTATTTGTATCTAGCGAGGATATTAGTCACTTGCGACTGCAGGCGGAAAACGTCCCACAAAATCTAGAAGAAGAATTCTCAAAAATGATTGGTAGCATAAATGGGGTTTTTGCAGACCCTAACGAATCACTACCATACAACACAAACGTAGTAGCAACGATTCGCACTACGAATGAAGACCCCGTGTATTCAAGACTATACCCTTACCCATTGGGCGTCTCGGATTTCGTGAACAAGGAAATTCAAGAACTGCTAGCAAACGGCATCATTCGGCCATCCAGGTCACCATATAATAATCCCATATGGGTGGTAAAAAAGAAGGGCCTTGACGAAACTGGGCAAGAAAAAAAGCGGATGGTTATAGATTTTCGAAAGCTCAACGAAAAAACCATCAGTGATAAATATCCAATCCCGGATATCACAGGAATTTTATCAAATCTGGGTGGAAGTAAATTTTTTACTACCCTTGATTTGAAATCTGGTTTCCATCAGATCAACCTGCTGGAACGGGACAGAGAAAAAACAGCATTTTCCGTAAAGAATGGAAAGTACGAATTTTGTAGATTGCCGTTCGGTCTAAAGAATGCTTTTCCAGAGGGCAATAGATGATGTGTTGAGAGAACACATAGGAAGCAAATGCTTTGTCTATATGGATGATGTCATTATATTTTCCCAAAACGAAGAACAACATTTAGATGATGTGGAAGTGATTTTGAGTTTATTTGAAGCCAACATGAGAGTGTCGGCGGAAAAATCAAAATTTTTCAAAACCGAAGTAGAATTCCTGGGTTTTTTAGTTTCACAGGGCGGAATCAAGACGTGCCCGGATAAAGTGGATGCCATCAGGAATTTTCAGGAGCCCACTACTCTGAGGGGGCTAAGATCATTTTTGGGTTTAGCGGGGTACTACCGCTGTTTCATTAGGGATTTCGCTAAAATAGCGAAGCCACTTTCAAATATAATGAGGGGTGAATATGGCCGAGTTACTGCGTCGCAGTCGAAAAAAATCGAACTTGATTTGACTGAGGAACAGAAAAAAGCCTTCACTACCTTAAAGGAAATACTAGCATCAGAGGAGGTGACACTAACCTACCCTGATTTTAATAAATCGTTTGATTTAACCACGGATGCATCGTCGCACGCAATAGGTGCTGTCCTGTCACAGGAAGGGAAACCTATAACAATGATATCCCGTACTTTGACCAGTAGTGAGGAACACTTTGCCACAAACGAAAGAGAGCTGTTGGCCATCGTTTGGGCACTTAAAACCCTTAGAAACTACCTGTACGGCGTAACAGATATTAAGGTTCATACGGATCACCAACCGCTCACTTTTGCGGTTTCAGAAAGAAACCCAAATTCAAAAATTAAAAGATGGAAAGCCTTCATAGATGAATGTAACGCAAAACTCATTTACAAACCTGGTAAGGAGAATGTAGTCGCAGATGCATTGTCTAGGCAACATATGAACGCCCTGGATAACATGAGTACCGAAACAATTCATAGCGAAGTTTCCTCAACTAACACGATTGAGAGAACTCATAAACCAGTGAACTGCTTTCGTAATCAGATACTAGTAGAAGAAGGCATAGAACAGGGAAAAAGAACGTTAAAATTTTTGGAAAAAAAACTAGGCATCTGATTTCGTTCAAGAGTAAAGAGGATTTAATAAGCCTCCTACAGGAAGCGGTAAAAGTGGATGTTGTTAACGCAATATATTGCGACCTACATACACTAGCACAATTTCAGGACAAACTGGTTGAATTTTTCCCCACAGTCAAATTTAGACATACGGAAAAATTTGTCAATGACATAACAGACCCGAACGAGCAGCAAGAAATTATCGCTGCCGAACATAATCGGGCACATCGGGCACCCCAAGCTCAACGCAAATATTGGAAGACTATTTTTTCCCCAAAATGGAGAGAAAGGCCAAGCAGTTTGCGTCTAACTGCCATACATGCTCTCAGGCGAAGTATGTTCGCCATCCTAAAAAGCAACTTATTGCTCAGACTCCCATTCCAACATATTGTGGGGAGATCCTCCACATCGACATATTTTCAACAGGCTCCAAGTATTTCTTAACTTGCATTGACAAGTTTTCAAAGTTTGCTATAGTACAGTCCTTAAAGTCCAGGACAATAGTAGACGTAAAACCACAGCTTCTTCAGCTAATCAACATGTTTTCAGGTACAAAAACTATTTACTGTGACAATGAAAAGTCACTGAATTCTGATAGTATCAAATCCATGCTGAAGAATCATTTTAATATTGACATCGTGAATGCCCCACCCCTTCACAGTAAATCAAATGGCCAGGTGGAGCGATTCCATAGCACATTGATGGAAATATCGCGATGCCTCAAACTCGATACAAATATGGATGACATTGAAGAAATTATTCTTCTGGCCACAATCAAATACAATAGGTCCATTCATACAGTAACGAAAATGAAACCTATAGCAATTTTTCAGTCAGGCAAAGAGGATGAATTGGTAACCTCTCGCCTGGAGAAAGCGCAGGATAAGGAGCTTGAAATACATAATAAGAATCGACAAGACAGGGAGTTTGCGGTGGGAGAGAAAGTTCTAGTTAAAAACAATAGAAGACTAGGAAATAAATTGACGCCTCTCTACACAGAAGAGGAGGTCGAAAAGGATCTCGGCACCACAGTGCTTATAAGAGGAAGGAGGCAGGGCCGCCGAGAGAAAATCCGGGCCCGGGGTCAAAATAACTAAGGGCCCCCATACTAAATGAACAAATTCTCAAAATCAAAATTCAATGAATATATAGTTACGAACTTTAATTTATCTATACATGGCCGCTGTGGTGCAGTGGGTAGAGTGCTCGCCTGCTATGCCAGGCTTCTGTTTTAGCCACTCAAAAAAAAAAAAAAATGGACATGTTTTTGTAGCGTCCGGAACGCAGTTTAAGTGGCTAAAACAGAGGCATTAAACTAAATTTCTGTCGCTAACATACTTTAATCATTAGCTGTCGCCTAAATCTTTCCTTTTATCATAAAACGATACAATATTTCGCGATATTTCTGCCTCAAAAGTTCAAAAAATCGTGCGAACATACCGTCCGAAACGCCCAGGATATACCCATATCGCTGTATAAGAATTTGCATCATACCGAATTTTTCTGTTGCAACAGAAAACGAATTCAAATTTATGCTGCAAAGTCGACGCCAAAAACCAACAATTCCTTAAGTGGGGTGCAGACACTTTAAGAGATTTATAAAATTTGTTGAAATTTAAAATGATTGCTATCTACGAAAGGTGATTAAAGGTGTTGTTCGTTTATTTTCTGTAAGCAAAAACTTGGATATCATTTTGAGATTCCCGGGCCCTCTAAAGCCCGGGCCCGGGGCAATTGACCCCCTCAGCCCCCCCCTCTCGTCGGGCCTGGAAGGAGGGTCCATAAGGACAACCTTCGCACGAGCTAAGTAACCTATGTCGTTACTAATGGACATTTAAATATTTATTTTTAGGGTATTCCTGGTATTTTCTACATTGCTATCGGCATCGTTGTTAACGGGACGGATAATGGACTACACTAACGCAAGGTACATCCCAGTGGTGGACGGAGACATTATAATCTGGGAAAATTTTGGACACATTGAGCATATCACCAACTTAACTCTTTACGAACTACTACGAGACGAAACGTTTAACGCAACAGATCATTTCCCCCAATCGCACATGAAGAAAATATTGCATGCGGACATAGGCCAAATTGACAGACTTCTACAATTGATAAATACCCACCATAGGCAGGCGAGAAGTTTAAACGCCCTCGGCACATTATTTAAATATATTACTGGCACTCCTGACCACGATGACTTCGACAGACTGAGTAGCACAGAGGAACAATTAATCGACTCACAGGACAGGCAGTTCATTATTAATACGGAGGTACAAAAGGAAATTAATAGCCTTACTCTCACAGTGAATAAGATCCTAAAACAAGCAAAACAAAGAGAAATAGACACAGGTTACCTTTACGACATTCTTATGGCCAGAAATAGGGCAATGATAACAGAATTGGATAACTTGATCACTTCCATTACTTTCGCAAAAATTGGAACGCTCAATCCCATTATTTTGGATAATGCGGAGATAAATTCAATAATCGAGATAAAGCACTTCACAAACCTCACGATAGCTGATATCATACCTTTAGTTAAGATTAAAATAGTTCAATACAATAACGTAATATACTTTTTAATGAAATATCCTATACCTAGATTTAGATGCAAGAAAATACGAATTTTTCCAGTAGCCCACGACCACCAAATTCTACACTTGCAAGAACCTACCTTAGCTACATGCGACAACCAAACTGTAGCGGTAAGAAATTGTAGTAACACAACCCCAGCATTCTGCCTAGCATCATCAGCAACATCATGCGCTCTACAGCTAATGACACGCAACACGGCCAACTGTGGTACAACATACAACAATCTCGCACCTATTACATCGATAGGTGCGGTATGATTGTTATTAACGACCAAACGGCGGTCATAGAAGAGGACGACGAGGCTCCAATGGCCTTCGAAAAAATGGTAAAAGTTAACGGCACCCTATTTTATAACGAAAATTCCACGGCGCCCTTGAAGCCCGAAGCGCCATGGTCCCCGGATATCAACTTGACACAGCACATAGAAATTCTGAGCGCACCTTACCTTCACCACGTAAATCAGCAAAACCTTCAGCATATTAAACATCTGCAGCAAAGCGTTGAACGCAATAACCTGGCGAATTTCGCCGCTTTGGGAGCCCTACTCATTATAGGAATGCTCGCATACGCATTTCAGCGAGCAGCAGTGAAGAGAAAGAAAGCGTCCTTAGCCAAATCCATCAAAGCCGTTATTGAAAACGCCGCCACAAGGTCCGCGGACGTCCCTCACTTAGAAGGGGAAGAGTTATCATAAGTTTCTTCCCACAGATGGCATTAACCAAATGTCACAGCTGCCTTCCTAGCCTTCGCCCAGGTCAATCACATCCAACTAAATTACAACAGCATGCCACTTCATGCAACTAGCTAGATCAGCAGAAATGCGATCACACGGTATGATCGCATATCGTTGTTGACATACGTTGCTGTGTCAGCGAAACTATCGACTATGGTCATTGCGCTATGACAACATCACAAGCGCCACAATTCTCTTCATCATATTTAACTGCATCAGCAAAAGCAGCTATTACAACATCATCAATAAACATCATCAGCGCGACGATTGTGTCAACGTCGCTAGCCGCCAGCAGAGCAGCAGCAGCGTTATCCAACGTCGTGGGCTAGGTGGACATTTAGGGTAGCAATTAAGTTTCAGTTTGTAATGTAACTCAGAAAAGCACACACGTGCAATAAACTACAATTCACGTGCAATAAACTACAATTTACATACAAATTTTTTTTATTTTTTTATGAATACAAATTTTTTAAGGCCGTTGGCAACTTACAATCTGGATTGAGAGGAAGTGTATATGTGTGAGTGTCGGGTGATTGACGCAAATATCAAAAATTTTTGATTTTCGTCGCCGCGAGCCGACAACAAGTATGTGTAGCACGACGGCTGCCGATTGCACTAACACACACAAAAAAAAAACACTCAAACTGGCAATCCAGTTCGAGTGTTTTTTTAAACGGTTTTATTTAGCTCACCCCGTTTGTTTTATTCTTGGGTCAAATTTAGTAATTCAAATTTCACCCTCTTCCTGTCAACCGATTAATCTGAAATTTTGTACGCATGTATAACCCCATGACAATGCAATATTATGAAAAAAAAATTCCGATAGGTGGCGCGTGGGTCGCTATATTTACAAAAATCGCATTTATGGTCCGATTTGGCTGAAATTCGGAACATGTATTACTACCTTGAAAATAAATATTTTCTTTAAAAAAAAAATTCCGCTAGGTGGCGCGTGGGTCGCTATACTTACAAAAATCGCATTTATGGTCCGATTTGGCTGAAATTCGGAACATGTATTACTACCTTGAAAAGAAATATTTTCTTAAAAAAAAAATTTCGCTATGTGGCGCGTGGGTCGCTATATTTACAAAAATCGCATTTATGGTCCGATTTGGCTGAAATTCGGAACATGTATTACTACCTTGAAAGGAAATATTTTCCTAAAAAAAACTTCCGATAGGTGGCGCGTGGGTCGCTATATTTACAAAAATCGCATTTATGGTCCGATTTGGCTGAAATTCGGAACATGTATTACTACCTTGAAAAGAAATATTTTCTTAAAAAAAAATTCCGCTAGGTGGAGCTGAGATCGGGGTAATTAAAACTGAAAATCCTATTTGCAGGGACTACGTATAGTGGCGTTGGACTGCAATAAACTAACGGGCAAGAAACCTTGCAATAATGAAGCACTAAATGAATTAAACAGAATGCGAAATAAAAACTAAAAACTAGAAAATAAAAATAGGTAAAAAAAATTTTTAAGTTAAACGGTTTTATGTTATACATACATTGCAATGTTTAAGATAAATGTACTAAAAACCAAAAAATAATAAAATAGATACAGTCGTTGGAATTATAAACATTTGCATAGACTAGACTAAAATAAAACCGTGGGGCACGTCAATTGTCTACAATCGTTGATTAAAATGTTTGTTTTGTAATGTTACACTATAATTAGGCAGTTGTTCAACCGACAACGATGGACGTGTGATAAGTAGGGCTAGAATGTGGAAAAAAGCTAGCAAGCTCGATTATAAGCGAGTTTTAGGGTTTCATAGTGGTGAGCGAGTAGTACGTTTATCATATGTTTTGTCGATTAAAGACAAACTACGAGCAGTGAAACGATTCCTCGTGTGAATGTCCAACGATAAACTAGTTGAAACATCTCTTTTATTAACATGGAGTGTATAACTATTGGAATTTCCATGAGCAAGAAAATAGTAAGTAATTTCCTCACCGTCTGCGGGCCAACTGCCTAACGACGAATTAAACGATTCTTCTATCGCACATTAAGTCGATAATTTGTAGACAATTGACGTGCCCCACGGTTTTATTTTAGTCTAGTCTATGCAAATGTTTATAATTCCCACGACTGTATCTATTTTATTATTTTTTGGTTTTTAGTACATTTATCTTAAACATTGCAATGTATGTATAACATAAAACCGTTTAACTTAAAAAGTTTTTTTACCTATTTTTATTTTTGAGTGAGTTAGTCAAATGTGCTACAATTAACACTTTGCCAATTTCCACTTCACTTTTTGCTTTGATTTATAACACTGATTTTGTGCAAAATATTTGGGGAATCGACTTTTTTATGCTTATTTCAAATGTTATTTTTTACTCTATTGTTCATTTTACGTAGTTGCGCGAAATCGCTAATATAAATGTAGATAAACAAAGAATACACACATACATATGAAAAGAATAACCAAAAATAGCATTCAAATAACTATTTGCTAATTTTTACCATTTTTCCGTTTCTTGATTTCCTGTTCGTTTTGCGTAATTCATTTTTTCTTTTCCTTTTACTTGCAACAAGCCTAAAATGTTGAACCTAAATGTTGTGCTGAACAAGTTTTGAAAGTTTATTCCTCTCTTCTGCAAATTTTTTCCATAAAAAATTCAAAAAGCTGTTATTTATTACATATTTGTAATAATTTTCTGTTAGGGAACACACCTAATCAGCATTCGTGGGCGAAATTGTATTGTCAGAATTAATGTAAAAGCTTTTAAAGCGATGCCAAATAGAGATTTCGGCTATTCGAAACTCTGAAGCGCTTCAAGCGCGTGAAGTAAAGCTGCCATATGGCTATATGGTTAGTAGAGCTCAAAAATTTTTTGACATTTCTCAAAGCCAAGCAAGCAAAGAAAGCGTGCATTGGGCCAAAAACTTAAAGAAGTTGAGATATAGCGCACTTAACGCTACGCTTTACTCACTTCACTTCAATTGTGAACATGTCCCTCTGAAAAACATATACTGAATGGAACTGTCAAAGCAAAACTCTGAAACAAGCATTAACTTTGTCATCCTCAAGCTATCCGAAAAGGTATACCAATCGAAAAAATTCGAACCGTGGCGGATATTAGATTCCGCCAAAACATGAAATATATAAAATCGCGGTTTTCTCAAAAAGTTACCATTGGGCGATTTTGGGTTTGACAGATACTTGTTAGTGAAGCATTGAACGTTGATATTCTGCAATGATCTGCCCTTCGTATTAAAATTTGTTCTACCCTACCGTGTGGTATTTTAAGTATAAGTTATTTTTTTTTACATTGAATGAATTATAACCAGTACCTGTTATACTTAAATAAAATATAATTTTACAAGTACATACTTAAGTATACAAAAGAATACTTAGTAAATTCTAATTATCCAATGCCCTCACTCTGTAGTTCGATTCGAAAGAAAATTTCATATTCCATATAAACTATATTCTACAGTTTACGAATGTGCTTTCGAATCTAATTTCACTTTCGAATAGAACTACAGAGTGAGGGCCCAGGAATAAAAAAGATCTCGTATTTATATATATGAACCAATATAAACAATTGAATATGCTGCATTCATATGTGCATAATTTATGTACATATGTACGTGAATTTGATGGATTTTTTTTTGCATTGTTAGAAAAAATAAAATATTACATATCGTTAAAAAATTGAAGCATTTTATTTTATACATATGTAGTTTCAATAGTTTTTCTTTGAGATGATACTTAAAAACAAAATGCATATATTAATCAGTTTTTACGATCCAAATTTTCTTGACCTCGCGGGAAACGTATGAAAAACAATTTAGCCGCGCTTCACTTCGATTTACCTCGAATCACTTCGATTTTTCAGCCGCTTCCCTTCACTTTAAAATTTTGTGGTGACAACACTGGCGTCGTGCTACAGTCAGCGTTGCCACTTAAAAAATTTAAAATTTACAAAAATACAAAATAAAAGTAACCAAAACCAGAAACAGGTAACCAAAATAAATTAACAATATAAGCTCCATTGACGTTAGAGCTATTTATTTGAAAGCAAAACAATAGCCGTGTTTTTATTCAAGCGCATATACATCTGCGCTTAAATTTTGTATGGATTTCTAAGCGCACATCTCTATCCGCGCTTAGTTGTCCATACAAAATTTAAGCGCAGATGTATATGCGCTTGAATAAAAACACGGCTAATATATACGCACTCAGAAAAAAAAATCATCAACACGATTCATGTAAAATTAACACGATCGATCTTTACACATAGAACAGCAACAATTTTTTTCAAATTACACGATGTTTGAAACATGATTTTGGCTTTGTAACTGTCATCTAAAAATTTGGTAAATTCAACCAAATTTTATTGTTGATACAACATGAAGAAATTTTAAAATATACAAGATGATTTAAATATAAAATTTTATTCCTAAATGTCATTTGGAATTTGGTTTATTTAACATGATGATAGTGTCAATATAAACTAAAAAAAAATGTTAGAAAAATGACGTCCCAATTTTAGTGTTAATACAACATGAAAACAAATGTGAAAACAACAAGAACCACAATTAACAATAAAATTTGGTTGATATAACACGAAACAATGTTCAAACATAAACGTCATTTGTAATTTTGGTTTATTCAACACGATCATAGTGTCAATGTAATCTAAAAAAAAGTGTTAAAAAAGAACGTCAAAACTATTTAGAAACATACATAATTTTTTTGATCACTTCAAACTTTTTACAAGATGATTCAAATATAAAATTTTATTCCTAAATGTCATTTGGAATTTGGTTTATTTAACATGATGATAGTGTCAATATAAACTAAAAAAAATGTTAGAAAAATGACGTCCCAATTTTAGTGTTAATACAACATGAAAACAAATGTTAAAACAACAAGAACCACATTTAACAATAAAAGTTGGTTGATATAACACGAAACAATGTTCAAATATAAACGTCATTTGGAATTTTGGTTTATTCAACACGGTGATAGTGTCAATATAATCCAAAAAAAAATGTTAAAAAGAACGTCAAAACTATTTTGAAGCATACACAATTTTTTCAACGTTTTAAGTTCTGCTGTTCGTGCAAAACACAAACTAATATTAAGTATTTTTTTTTTTAACAAAAAGAAAATTTTGTGCCGTGGCAATGATGGGAGTTTAGCATCATTGGCAGTGCGTGATAATGGTTTTTCCCATTTATGTTTTTAGTTCGCAGGTAAGTTAAAAGTGGGTTGCATTTTTGTTTCTAAAAGTTTTTAATGTTCAATATTTTCTTTTTCCTCTTCATAGTTTGCAATTTTTACCACATATACCGTTGCATTAACGGCCAAACATTACTCGGTGCCAGTGATAGTAAGTACTATCGCCCATGTATAAACTATTCGTATGAGGACACTTTCAATTTGGTCGGTTGTGCGGGTGATGTACTCGAATATGCTTTATTGATCTGATGATTATATATTTTATGTTTTATATGTTTTTTTATTTAAAAAAAAATAATTTGTAAAATCAACAAGACTTTCTAGTTAATTTAACAATAAATTTAAGGTAAAATCAAATAGATGTTATTGTTAATTAAACAGGACCATTTCGTGTTAATTTAACCAGCTTTTATTGTAACATTAACTAGTTAAAATTGTAAAATCAACAGGAAGACTCAATACTTTTTAGTGTTACTTCTACAGTTGTCATCCTGTTAAACTAACACTTGACAGTAGTGTTAAATTTACACGATTACATGATGGCGTACATTAAGCATCGTGTTGAAAAAAATTAACCACAAAATTTGTTGATTTTTGGTTGATTTCACACTATTTTTTTTCTGGGTGCGGTTAACAAAAACTAAAATATATCAATTGTTTTACATCTTTAAACCTTACTGTGTAACCTAATACAAAAGCAAGTCGTCAATTAACGCACACACGCAAATTTTTCATATGCGTTTAACCGAAATTGACTTGCGTGCGTGTACAGATAAAGAAATAGAAAAATGTAGAAAATCGGAGAAAATCTTGTTATTTTGTGGTATATGTATCTAACACACACGATATCAAAAGCAAGTGTAAATTTTTTTGCAAACAATCACCCACAATGCTTAATTTCAACTGTCACGCAAAACAAAAATTGGGCGTCGAGTTTGCTTTTTACTGTGTAACCTAAATCAAACGCAAGTCGTCAATTTAACGCACGCACGCAAATTTTTCATATGCGTTGAACCGAAATTGACTTGCGTGCGTGTTCAGATAAAGAAATAGAAAAATACAGAAAATCAGAGAAAATCTTGTTATTTTGTGGAATATGTACCTAACAGACACGATATCAAAAGCAAGTGTCAATTTTTTTGCAAACAATCACCCACAATGCTTAATTTCAACTGTCACGCAAAACAAAAATTGGGCGTCGAATTTGCTTCTTACGCACGCCGTTCAATTTCGGTTACTGTGTAACCTAAATCAAACGCACGCCGTCAATTTACTGTCAAAAATTTCTCATGCCCATACAACTTGTATGGGAGTAACCGAAATTGAACGGCGTGCGTAAAAAGCAAATTCGATGCCCAATTTTTGTTTTGCGTGACAGTTGAAATTAAGCATTGTGGGTGATTGTTTGCAAAAAAATTGACACTTGCTTTTGATATCGTGTCTGTTAGGTACATATTCCACAAAGTAACAAGATTTTCTCTGATTTTCTGTATTTTTCTATTTCTTTATCTGAACACGCACGCAAGTCAATTTCGGTTCAACGCATATGAAAAATTTGCGTGCGTGCGTTAAATTGACGACTTGCGTTTGATTTAGGTTACACAGTTACTCCCATACAAGTTGTATGGGCATGAGAAATTTTTGACAGTAAATTGACGGCGTGCGTTTGATTTAGGTTACACAGTTACGCACGCCGTTCAATTTCGGTTACTGTGTAACCTAAATCAAACGCACGCCGTCAATTTACTGTCAAAAATTTCTCATGCCCATACAACTTGTATGGGAGTAACCGAAATTGAACGGCGTGCGTAAAAAGCAAATTCGACGCCCAATTTTTGTTTTGCGTGACAGTTGAAATTAAGCATTGTGGGTGATTGTTTGCAAAAAAATTGACACTTGTTACACAGTTACTCCCATACAAGTTGTATGGGCATGAGAAATTTTTGACAGTAAATTGACGGCGTGCGTTTGTATTAGGTTACACAGTTAAACAGATCCAACGTCGAGCGAAATATCACCCGGTCGTAGCGTTCTATCAACATTTAAAAACAGCTATACACTCAACATTCGCTGGAAATAGTGGTTGAATTTTTTCCATTTACCCCCAACAATAAATTATTTGGAATTTGATAAAAGAAAAAAAAAAAATACAACAAAACAATTTGGATAACAAATATTTTATAGTTTGGAAAAACTAAAATCGTATTCCTAAAAATTTTATGTAACCATGGTGTGCTCAATACATGGACCTTGAAGCACGGTATATATATTGAGACGGTAATGCCAGTAGGCGGAAATGTCAAATACTGCTTACGTCACAGGATCAATAAAGCCACGAACAACCAAACAAACAGCTGTGCCAATTGCAAAAGGAAATGACGTATGAGGACCTGATACTTTTTTCTAAAACCGAAAGAAATATGGCGGCCAGCGAACTGACTAGGGATGGCAACAATAACCGGAAAAACGATTATAATCGGTTAATTTCTTTCGGTTAACGGTTAAAATGTATCGGTTTTTTCCTTTTGATTATTTTTTCGATTAACCTTTTTCCTCTCAAGTCGAAAATAATCGAAAGGAAATAATCGAAGTTGAGAATTTCCGCCTTTTCATCCGTGTCCAAATTCGGTTACCTACGGTTTTGTGAGTATATCCAAAAAACCGCAATAAATGTTCCCTCCAGTTCCCGAATAGACAATTTTATCGTCATTTTGACGATTTTTCATAATAAATGACGATTTTTTTTCCTTTATTATATTTTTTTTTAAGGAATAATTGTAATCGAAAAACGGTTATAATCGGTTAGTTCCCCACAATTATTCGCGATTAATAATCGAACGCTTTCGATTAATCTAAAAAGCGGTTAATCGGTTATTTCATTTTTTTGCCATCCCTAGAACTGACATAACCAGCCTTGGGCACCACTACACTCAAGCCATTACTAAAAAATGAGTGTGTGTTGGTGCGCCTACTGTAGGATAAAGTGAAAAATTACTAAAAATAATCAGTCTGCATGCAGATGTTGAGCGAGCAGGGTCATGCGCGGACGCTTCGCGAAATTATGAAACAACGTACGTATACACATACATATATACATACATATGCTTGTTGTTTGGCATCTGCAAATAGAATAAAAGAATTTCAAGCGACGATCACCTAGCGACCACTTGCTTTCACGCCAGTCGAAGGCAAACTGATTATTTTTCCTAAAGGACGATCGCCAAGTCCCATCGTAAGCGCTCGTTTTACGCTCTTTATTTGGCTGTAGTAGTGACAATCGGTGTGTATACGTACACGGGCGCTTACTCTCATTTAGCAGGTGCTAAGGTTTTGCCCACCTTTGGACATAACCTTTTAATTGGATCATGCCTTGAAGGTAACCTAAATCGGCCGAGGGTAACCACGTAACCAAACGAAAAAATTGTAACCAATTTTGGTAAAAAGTAACCAAAGTGGCAACGCTGGCTACAGTACTTGTTGTCGGCTCCACTGTAGACCTGTAGGCAAGGTTAGGTGAAAAATAAAAAATAACGGAACCCATTTAGGTGAATATAGCGGACAGTAGCAGCACAGAGTTGCATTTGAATTCCTCTAAAAAACTTTAGAGCTTGGAAACAAAACAAAACTAACTTTTAACCTTAGCTATCCTTCGTTGATCACTTAAAAACACTTTCTCAATCTGTTTTAAAGCGTGCAATTTGATATACTTAATTATTTATCACAAAACTCTACCACGATCTTAAAATATTTTTTTCACATATTTTCGGTGCGCCGGAAACCCTTTTCTGTCAATGGAACCAATATTGGTGAATTTCCCAAAATCCCATCTCAAAGCTTGCCTACAGTTCTACAGTGGTCGGCTCGCTGTCGGCTCGCGGCCATGGTACAATAACTTAGAGGTAGGCGCATGGGCGAATTCAGAAACTACTTTTTTTATTTCCAAAGGTAGAGTGTAATGTCAAAATCCAAGCGAATTATAATCATGGCCAATAGGAATGAGCGAGTCCCAAGCGAATTCAGATTTTAACCACGGCGAAATATAAATTTGACATTACACTCTACCAATTACAATAACAAGATACATGGGGATTTTCTTAATTCGCCCCTGCGCCTACCTGGTATATCTGCCTTGGCTCGCGGCAACGAAAATCAAAAATTTTTGATATTTGCGTCAATCACCCGACACTCATACATATACACTTCCTCTCAATCCAGATTGTAAGTTGCCAACGGCCTTAAGTTAAAATTTCGATTTCTTACGGGAGAGCCTCCTATACAATGTGCCTTTGCTCTGCACATTCAATCAGCGTTGCCGTTTTGTGGGTAATTCCCCAAATTTGGGGATTTTTTTAATGTTTGGGTAATTTTTGGGGAGTGCTATGATTTGGGGAATTTTGGGGAATTCGCCTTTTAATAATTTTATATGAATAATAATGCCTATAAAAAAATTAATTATTTTCATGAGTTTCTATTACATTCGCATTGTGTGAAAGTGTGCATGAGTTTTTGCAGCATTTATTTAATCTTGAATTACCGGCTGGTCGAACATGTACAAGCAAATTTCATAAGCCCATTAAAGTAATGGGCCCGTCAGAATGAATACTTTTCCAGCAATCCAGCACCGTTTAACTGACACATACTTCAATTTCATATATTTGTTACGGCAAAGTTGAAGTACTGAATGTGTCGATCGTTATTCAAATACATGTAATTCCACTCTGCTGTCAGTTAAACGGATTACTGGATTGACGGAAAAGTATTCATTCTGACGCCCCTATAAGAAGTTAGCCAGGAAAAAAATAAGCAATTGTATACTTTCATGAACATGAAATGGTATAACATTGAGCCAAAACAGGCTTTTCGAAAGTTCCAGAAGGAGAAAAATTAAACCCAATATATACCGATATTATCAGAATCATGAGCTAGTTCCTCAGTTGTTAAGATACGCTGATCATTTGTCGGAATCGGCCCAATTGGACCATTATAACATATAGCTCCCCTACAACCAACCATACATTTTGGGGTAAAACTTCTCCACTTAATTTGCTAATATCATTACAATATTTTTTTATAAATATTTGCATAAACAACCTACAGAATTGGAGGTACCTATTAATTAAAGAAAATTGGACTATTTAATGTTTCATTTCTCTCTAACTTGTTTTATGTTTCTTTATAACTTTTTTTAACCACACATATAAATACATATATGCACATAAATTTAAAAATACAAACCGTTATAAAGTAAAATAAATATCAAAAATATGTCTTTATTGGAAAACTCTTGATAACACTACCCGACAAAAAAAAATATCCTCGACATTTGATTCCTATGTATTCCTGCTGATTCCAAATATGTAATCAAATGGTTTAAAAGTAGAACAGTTTTCGAGATATTTTGAAATTTCAGTTTTCGCACTAAGAAGAAAAAGAGGATTACTAATCTGTCAATATCTCCGCCATTACCGTCTTGAGTTTTATGTTATTTCATTTCATTTTGAGACGTTAAAGTGACGGAATTATGGCGGACAAAAGATTTGTTTTTATGCAAAAAAATAAGTTAAATACAAGATGTATAAAATGTCGAGGATATAAAATTTTTTGAAATTTTGTTGGGTAGTGTAATGTGAAAATTTTTATGGGGAATTTTGGGCAATTATGGGTAATTTGAATATTTTTTTGGGTACTCTCAAGAATTTCAAACGGCAACGCTGCATTCAATATGAATCATAGACACATACATATAAAATTGTTTATACCCTGCAGTAAAAATCCGCAATGAATCCTTAAGGAATCACTGATGCAATTCATAAAGACTGCTGAATTTTTCATATATGTAAATGGTTTGCTTTCCTCAGAAAAACAAATAAAAATATACTGAGTTATGACGACAGTGATGAATATTCAAGAAAGAATCATCACTGATCCTTCAGCAGTGAAACAAATTTACTGCAGGGTATTTCACTTTAAATGTTGTCATTGATGTGTTTGTGATTACTACGAGGTAAAAATTACCATAAAATATGTAATAAAAAATTTCAGTAATTTTGTTACCATATACTTTTGGTACCATAAACTTCGGAAGATATAGAAAAAAGCGCGCAGGCGAAAATTTGGAATAAAAAATCGCACGAATATCACGCACACAAAATTTTTTGGTTGGAACTTCATAAGTCGTGTCACGATTCCAGGAAAACTGATTTTTTTAGGGGGCGTGGCACCGCCCCCCAATTCTATATCTGAAGTCCAAACGGCCAGGAAACAAATTGTTTTGGAAATATTAATGTTTAAAATTGCGTAAATTGTCACACTGAACAACCCTTTTTTGTATGCAAATCGATTGATCTGTTGGTCTAGTGCTGCCACACAACAACAAAAAATCCAAAAAAAAACAGCAATCAGAAAATGTCTAAAATGGACAAAGAGATGTTTTATAAAAGTTATGCGTATAATACCCTTATGCGTTGGCGGCCTTCGGCCGCGCTTCAAAAAAATAACCCTCAGCCGGTAGAATTCTCTTTCTGGAGTAGAATCTAAGATGGATCGACAGTAATTTTGAGTAGAACACCCTTTTCCGTTGGAGGCCTTCGGCCGCGCTTATAAAAAATAACCCTGGGCTACGCCATCCAAGTCCGTTCGTGTGTCATAACCGTGTGATGTCCTTATGCGTAGTAAACCCTTCAGCGTATTAAATTTCTTAGTATCCGGCAACTCTTTCTTCGCGTTAATCAGCTGACAGTTGGGTGTATTCAGTGGTTGAGTGTATGTTAAGTTAAAGCTGCTAGTAAAAAGTTCTCGGTAACAAATAATTGATTTCCGTATTTTTGCAATAAAATTGTGTATAAATGGACTTGCAAATACCAGCTAAAATAGGTGTACTCGCGTACAGCAATTTGTTGCAATTTATTACAATTTTGCAACAAATATCCGCTTTTTCCATTTTTTTACGCAAAAAAATTGCAGAAGTGATGGAAATGAGAGAGCAAAGTGACGTTTATTTTTGTGAGAGGATGCAAAATTCTGCTTGACAAATTTTTTCCATCACATTTGTCCAGCAGCAAAACAGCTGATGAAAAAACATATGTTTGTAATTTGCGAAAATTGCAAAATTGAAATTCAAAATTAAAAAAGTTAAATATGGACGAATTAATTATGAAAGATGTAAATAAATAACATTTGATTATGTCTGCATCTGTACTTGAGCTAAATTTCGGATGATAACAGCAGCATTGTATGTTTGTTGCTTAATGTAGGAAGTCCGCCGGTTACCCTCTGCTAACTTATATGTATGCACGTCAATATGCAATGCCAGCAGGCAGTCGCAACTCCATAGTTATATGTATATGTACATACATACATGTTTCTTTATTATGGCCTGGTTATGCTTACAATGGTGCTGGTCGAGCACCGTGAAATTGTTGTTGTGCACTCCGACGGTGAGGGAATTTTCGGACTCTCACATCCAGCAAATCTGCTGTGTGAAACAGGCAGCCAGCAGTCGAGGTTTCGGGGGTAATAATGTGTTATGTTGTGTATGTGCTCAGTAATAATCATGTGTTATGTTGTGTATGTGCGCTCCAATCATCAATGTAAGGGCCTGGTTATGGTTACAATCTTGCTGGTCGAGCACCGTGAAATTGTTGTTGTGCACTTCGACGGTGAGAGAATTTTCGGACTCTCACATCCAGCAAATCTGCTGTGTGAAACAGGCAGCCAGCAGTCGAGGTTTCGGGGGTAATAATGTGTTATGTTGTGTATGTGCTCAGTAATAATCATGTGTTATGTTGTGTATGTGCGCTCCAATCACCAATGTAAGCATAACCACCTCTCACCAATCACGAAATGTTTCCGATTTTGATTGGCAATGTTGATTGGTACCATAACCACAGCATAAGCATAACCACCTCTCACCAATCACGAAATGTTTCCGATTTTGATTGGCAATGTTGATTGGTACCATAACCACAGCATTAGTAAAATATAATGCATGCATAATCTACTGCTGAAACTAAGCTAAAGTAATACAAATTTCCTCTAAATTTTTGTAAAAATAGGATTTGTTTATATTTTGTTAATTCTTATAGTTTTAATTTGATCAACTGTTCGTCTTTGCTGCAAGATTTGAATAGATTTGCATTTTTTTACTTTTTTGGATAATTATCTCTGGTGGGAGGAAAAATCGTTTTTGGCGAGATAGAGAGTGATACACTCAGAAAAAAAATTATCAACACGATTCATGTTAAATTAACACGATCGATCTTTACACATAGAACAGCAACAATTTTTTCAAATTACACGATGTTTGAAACATGATTTTGGCTTTGTAAATGTCATCTGAAAATTTGGTAAATGCAACCAAATTCTATTGTTGATACAACATGAAGAAATTTTAAAATATGCCAGATGAATCAAATATAAAATTTTATTCCTAAATGTCATTTGGAATTTGGTTTATTTAACATGATGATAGTATCAATATAAACTAAAAAAAAAATGTTAGAAAAATGACGTCCCAATTTTAGTGTTAATACAACATAAAAACAAATGTTGAAACAACAAGAACTACAATTAACAATAAAAGTTGGTTGATATAACACGAAACAATGTTCAAACATAAACGTCATTTGGAATTTTGGCTTATTCAACACGATGATAGTGTCAATATAATCTATAAAAGTGTTAAAAAGAACGTCCAAACTATTTTGAAACATACACAATTTTTTCAACGTTTGAAGTTCTGCTGTTCGTGCAAAACACAAACTAATGTTATTTTTTTTAACAAAAAGAAAATTTTGTGCCGTGGCAATGATGGGAGTTTAGCATCATTGGCAGTGCGTGATAATGGTTTTTCCATTTATGTTTTTAGTTCGCAGGTAAGTTAAAAGTGGGTTGCATTTTTGTTTCTAAAAGTTTTTAATGTTCAATATTTTCTTTTTCCTCTTCATAGTTTACAATTTTTACCACGAAGAGATGTTTAGCGAATGGAGTCTTTCACGCAGCATGCGGTGCATATACCGTTGCATTAGCGGCCAAACATTACTCGGTGCCAGTGATAGTAAGTACTATCGCCCATGTATAAAATATTCGTATGAGAAGGACGCTTTCAATTTGGTCGTTTGTGCGAGTGATGTACTCGAATATGCTTTATTGATCTGATGATTATATATTTTATGTTTTATATGTTTTTTAATTAAAAAAAAGTAAATTGTAAAATCAACAAGACTCTCTAGTTAATTTAACAATAAATTTAAGGTAAAATCAAAAAGATGTTATTGTTAATTCAACAGGATCATTTCGTGTTAATTTAACCAGCTTAAATTGTAACATTAACTAGTTAAAATTGTAAAATCAACAGGAAGACTCAATACTTTTTAGTGTTAATTCTAGAGTTGTCATCCTGTTAAACTAACACTTGACAGTAGTGTTAAATTTACACGATTACATGATGGCATACATTAAGCATCGTGTTGAAAAAAATTAACCACAAAATTTGTTGATTTTTGGTTGATTTCACACTATTTTTTTTCTGGGTGTAGAGGCAGACAGAGAAAAGCTGCTGTAAAAAGTAAGCGAATACAACTAATGTCAAACATTATAACAAAGTGAAATTTCAGTGTTTTCAGTGAAAGAAATACAAAAATAGAGGAAGGGATTTTTATTAACAAATGCAGCAAAAACTATAAATATTTTCATAAAAAATTGTACATATATTTGTTAATAGACACTCCCACTATACCTCCTGTAAATTTCATTTAAAAATATGAAGTGGTTTAGAAACTATGAACAATGGCACGACTTATGAACTTGCAGCCAATTTTTTTTCTATCCCATTTAATCATTTTCTTTATTCTTTCTAATTTCAGTTTAAATAGCAAAACGAAAATCTGCGCTAATAAATTTATCGGTTTTAATAAATATTAACAAAAAATGGCTGGTGAACGTCCGAAGCGTCCCCTATCAGCTTATATGCTGTGGCTTAATGAAACTCGTGAACAGATAAAGAAAGACAATCCCGGAAGCAAAGTGACAGACATTGCCAAACGTGGCGGTGAATTATGGCGTGCCATGAAAGACAAATCCGTAAGTTGAAAATTAAAATTATTAAAAATAATAAACTTCGCACTCCTCCCCCGCGGGTCAGGGGATTAGAATATACCCGAGGTAAGGCATGCCTGTCGTAAAAGGCGACTAAAATCCATGTATCAGTCTGATGATGTTGGTTACAACATCAGAAGACTGAACATGTGGTGGGACGGCTCGATGCCAATAGGAAGACCGTTGGCAATGGAGCGTTCTATCACTTGTGTCAGCGATATAATACGCGGCTGATATTTTACTTGTCGTGCTTGTGTGTTGCACCGCAGATGCTGTTGCAGCCCCATGCACAAGTGAAACTTTGGCGAACCGTATATTATTTTGCTAGCAAACCCGAAGAGGTAATGCGGCTATAGCGCGAAGTGTACAAATGAACAACGGAACTGGTGCATTTATTGCGGTTTTTTTCGGACTCGGGTTGGAAAAACTGCTTGAATGTGCACCAGACAGCGGTGTTTGATTTGTTTCATTTCAATGCAGTGCCTGACGTGACAGAGCATTAAAAGATTAATGCGTGGTGAGAGGGAGAGTTGTTTTAGTGAAACCTAGAGGAGATTTTCTCTATAGTAGCCTTAAGCAAATAATCCAGTTTTGAACTAGAGGTGGCAAGTTCAACCCAGTCCTAAGGTATCCTAAGAAATTTAAATAGGTGAGAGAGGCGAGGGACTCTAGGGACCTAACTCAGATGATAGATGAATTACAGAATGCTTGGGGTAAAGGGGGCCCACTTGCAGTAATGTCATAAAAAATCGTTTTAGGAGACGGTCCAAAGGACTCCAGGACCTAGGTTAGATAAGAGGGTGAAAGAGGAGCTTGGGAAAACACGAGGTCACATAGGTCAATATCGATGTAAATTGCTCTAGGTGCAGGGTAGAGTAAACTCTTAGGTACTAAAAGAAAATCTTTAATAATGCAGTCAGATTGTATATGAGTGCAATGGCACGTACGCTGTTTTGAGTTTTTGAACTTTTGAGCTTAAAGAAAAAATTGTAAAGTAACGTAAGGAAAGATATGAGATCGCTAGGAATCATATGGATAGCAAATCAATATGACTGTCAGAAAAGTTTGTATGAGAAACCTGTCGTCAAGGTGCCGATCCAATTTAGGACGGGCCGAAGCATAAAGGTGTATGAAACACGCATTCAGCAAAATAGGTTGAGTACCAAGTTGAAAAGTCTTACCAAATGTAAGCACGAGTAGGAATTCCTCATTAAAGGAAAAATGTCGTAAGGAATATGTGAAACATTTTCTGAAACAAATGTAGCTTTGGATATGTAAGGCATATAATACCAGAATACCTTGAGTTATGTAATGTACTGAGTGGAAACCAGTATGTAGAGTGTTTATGATGAGATGATGATTAACCATGAGACAGGAGTTTATACAGTGAGGGTTGGCTACCGTCAATGTGTACATTTTCTGAAAATGGAGAGTCTAGAAAGCTTTTGCGCCAACGAAAGCTGTAACTATTATAACAAGTTCACGTAAAATCCAAAAAAAAAAAAAAACACAAAAAACAAAAAAATTAAAAAATACATTGAAAAAACTAAAAAAAAGATGATGTAAAATGATCGAAGAGTTGAAAAAAAGAAAAAAGAAAAACAAAAAAAAAAAGAAAAACAAAAAAAAAATTACATGGAATTCCATGAGTGCAGCAAATGAAAACATAATTTTTCGTTGTGCTCCCAACAATATTCTCGCGAGAAATAAAAGTAAAAGGGTACGGTGTAGTGGTAATAAGGTTAAATTTTGCCATTTTACCATTACATAACATCAATGGACCCGACAAAACCAACAAAAAAAAATTATTTTATTTTCCATACATATGTACATACATGGAATGTGCATACAAACATACATATGTACCTCAATATTTAACTCATTGCACTAACTTTTGATCATATATTCCTTTTATTATATATTTTTATCAAAAAGGAATGGGAGCAAAAGGCCATTAAAATGAAGGAGGAATATAATAAGGCTGTCAAGGAGTACGAGGCAAATGGTGGAACAGATACTGGTGCTGCCAAAAAGCGAAAAGGCAAACCCGCAGCGAAACCCATCAAAAAAACAAAGAAGAAAGATACATCCGATGAGGAAGAGGAGGAGGAGAGTGACTAAGGGCTTATAGCAATTTAAAGAATGTATGTGCAGAGGTTTAGTACGACGCAAATTGTATCGATAAGTTCTAAATATTTTTTTTTTGTTTTTAATAATTTTAAGTGACATCCATACATACCAATGCACTGTTCGTGTATGTATTTATTTGTATTTATGAATGACACGGATACATATGTAGCTTTATGCATACATACATATGTATACATTAATGTATCCACTGTAGAAATCAAAGCCGAAGTAGAGAAATGCATACAAACAAAGAAAATTATTATAAATGAATAATTATAGCCGTAAAATTGAAAAATAAAACAATTATAATACATACATTTCTATGTATTTGAAATATTCAAAACAACGTTAATAAATACTACAAAATAAGGAAAAATATATATAAAGAAAAAATAATAATTTTTCTAAATATATTCCTTTTAACAGAGTTAGATTTCCTAAGCTCTAATCTAACTTTTTTTCTAAGAATAATTTCCTATACCGTAGAATGGTACTTTTTAGTTTAATATTGTAAAATATATATTAATTATACATATGTACATCCTCATGATCATGCAATTATTTTATTTTACTTTTTTTGCGTGCGCTTCTACATTTCTTAAATTTATTTTTCTTTTATATTTTTTATTGTTCTTCCGACTATATACATATATGTATAAAGCACAAACTATGTGCTTAATGTACCTACGCAATTTGTAGAGGTTATGAGAAAAATATGTAACATTTTGTTCGCAGTGGAAATATTAAAAAAAAACTCGGGTAGCTGAAAAAATATTACCTAAAAAAGAAACTTTACATTATGTATGTATGTATTTAAGTTTTCGTATTACCATCAATTTAGAGGATTTTCATGAAACTTGTAAGAGAGTTGATAATGATTGCAAACAAAACGTTACGAATTTATAATAAAACCACTTAAAACCGATTATAATATTTTACGACCTTTAAGTTAATTTTTAGTTGAATGTATGTATATGATTTGTAAATTTAAAAGTAGGTTTATTAAAGTGGCAAATCCAGTAAGAACATAAAATGATAAAATAGCTATAAAAAACAGAAAAACGAAAAACAATTTTTAAATTGTGTATATATGTATGTAAAAGCTTGAAAACAAAAACAATTCAAGCAAGTATGGATATTGCGAAAAATAAATAGAGGAAAGCAACGTCAAAATAACAAAGCTAAAATTTACGCAGACTTTTTAAAAGAACAGAAAAATAAATTAAAATCTAAAGCGTAGTGAAGTTTTTAAAGAGAAAAGAGTAAAACCATTTTCATATTTGTCGTTTTGCAAGTTTTTTGCATATAAATATTTTATATTGAATGCAAATAGAAAAAGAAGCAACATATAAGGAAATTTTAAATAAATTATGAAGCAAATTAAAATAAATATATAATTGAATAAATGAAACCATTAACAAATTCTACAAAATTGAAAAAAAAAAAAAATAAATAAATAACGTAAAACCAGTATAGTTCGCGAACTTAATATTATTTAATGTATGTATTTGTAAATGTAGATTTGAGTCAGATATTAAATAAAATAAAAAAAATAATTTGTTGATGTTAGTTTTTTAAGGGGCGCCATATTTTAAATCTGCTCCTTAATTAAATACTTGGGGCCGTAGTCATAGTCACTGACTAATAGTCAGCGTTGCCGTTTGGGCCACTAAAGTGGCAATTTGAACCTTTTTTAAAGCCAGGCCACCTGAACCCAACTTTTTGAAAATATGCAGTATTTGAACCTTTTTAAAAATTCGGGCCACTTTTGGTCCTTTTTAACACGCTTTTATTAGCTTCACCTGTATGTATGTATGTATGTAACTTCATCCCATCCTAAAAGTTCCAACGTTTAACTCAACCATTATTTTTTTGAAACATTCACTTTACTTTTATTGTGTTTTCTCTTCTATTATTTCTATTCTCCTCCGGATTCGAAACCTGACATCAACATGAGATTCAGCCCACCGACATCATATAGTGGACATTCAACATTATATTCCATGCTTCATTGAGGCTTTTAAGTTACCTCTCTTCAAAATAGCCTCTATGAATTTCATTCAATTCACTCCCGTATGCAAGCCAATAAGAAACAAGCTTTCTGTTTTGTTGTTGTTGTGTTTGCAATAAAAACAACCGCATGTACATACATACGTATGCAAAGCAAGAACTGGTTTCGTTTGTTCAAATTCTATTTATAGCACTTATAGCACGGTTGCCGAACTTGGTAATTACCAAAATAGGTTATTTTTTCGGTGATGGTTTCTTGGTAACTTTGATTCGATACACATAGTACATATTAGTTGATATTTTTTCGTTTAGGCTTCATTTTTTAGCTCTCATGACCAATTTTTTTTATAAGGAAAAAATGTATGTGAAAAATTTACTTTTATTCTTGTGTCCGTATAAAACATACTTTAATGAAAAATTTCATTAAATAGTTAAAAATAAATAATAGCTTAAAAAAACTAAAAAACACGCTTTAATCTTAAAAATCGTACTAAAAATTGAGAAATAATTTAATTAGAAACAAAATGATGAACGAAAATATAAGTATTTAAGGAAAAGCTTGGGGGTGCTCAATAATATTTGAACATGAAAATATTCGATTCGTACAACTAGTACAAAAATATACATGTAGGAACGTAGGTACACTAATTAGCAACCCTGCGTATAGATCAATCATACAAAGGAGAGACTAGATAATAATCACTCAGGAGACCGACAAACGAATACTCGTTGAGTTAGTTGCATAGATAACTAGATACGAAACTCTTCATTTCGTGAGAGCGCTGTCAAAATGCGCATTTTTTATAACATTTTTCATTGGTGCCACTCTGTTCGAAAACTGTAAATGGGTATTTTACATATTATTTCTGGGAGTTTTTAGGCTTCCTTTTGTTATTGAAGACTATAGCAATAATAAAATTTTGTTTATACCAAATTAAGATAAGGATATAACCACAAAAGTGATGCACAGGATAGTATGATTTTCCCACATTCCGAATATTCATGTTCGAAACCCAATCTCAGACAAATTAAGAATAACTCACAAAAAGTGGTGAACGATAATACATGTAGTTGGGTGGTATTTTTTAAGAAATATTTTACTCTATTTTGCAATTCTATTAAAATGTGAATATATTAGAATTGAAATATAATAAATTTTAACCGGATATATATATAAATCTACTGAAAAACGCTGCCCGCGTTCCATCTCATTGACATATTTTTTATAATTTTAACTGAAACACAATTTTTTCCACTTAAAACAATAAACTTCACTGATTATTACAAACAAGCAATACAATTACCTCTGTATTTTTTATAATTCTTTATTATTTCAACAAAATTGGTCACATAAAACAAAACATTAAAATCCACCGAAAGTGACAATTTATTTTGGCGCGTTTTCCTTTCTGGCACCTGCAATTTGCACAAACAACTGATCGGCCGGGTTTTATGTTGTGTTGATGCTGGCAACAAAGCCACATTAGACCCGTGGGAAAATCGTAAAAGTGAGAGAGTAAAAAAGAGTTTCGTATCAAGTCATCTTTGGTTAGTTGGATTTGACGGTGGACCGCGACAGACGTGAATTATGTTAATTAATAAATAAATAAACTTTGATACTTAATTATTGTTAATTCATCTTGTTTAATTTGTGCGGTTCCTACATACATACCTAGTTGCGAAATTAAAGAGTACGTTATATGCAATCTCAAAAAAGAAAAAAAAATAAAATAAAAATATTAGTAAAAAACAGCGATTTTAAATATTTTTTGACATACTGAGCACCCCACGCTTTTCCTTAAATACTTATATTTTCGTTCATCATTTTGTTTCTAATTAATTTATTTCTCAATTTTTAGTACGATTTTTAAGATTAAAGCGTGTTTTTTTGTTAGTCTTTTTAAGCTATTATTTATTTACTTTCAAAACTATAATTATTAAATAATTTTTAGTTTTTTCTTAAATATAAGAACAAAAACCTCTTTCCCAATAAACATTTTTCTTCATTTTCAATTTGAGGTTCATTTGAGAAGTAACCCTATTGTGAAATATCAAACGTTAGTTATCAAATTCACCTGAAATTTCTCTTGATAGCGCCCTCAAACAAAAAGGCACATTTTTAGTATGGGATTTTGGGCTGATTCTCAATTTGATTCATTTAATTTTCTCAAACCTATTTCAAAGGTGGTACGAAATGGAATGCAATAAATAGATGTTTGTATGTATCACATATTTGTACTCTATAGTACAGAAAAATTTAAGGATAGTGAGAGAGTTTGTGTTGTGAGCGCATAAATGGAATGGAATAAATAGATTTATATATCGTCGGCCTCCTGCCAGAAACACGAATGTGAAATTTTTTTAAGTGTGATGTCTGCTCTTTGTCGGGTATATATTGATGTAATAACAATTAGTATTTGTATAAATGCTTGCGTAAACATACATACATAATATGCACGTGTATGTACATAAGCATATATACTAATATTAATTGTTATTATATCAATATATACACGATAAAGAGCAGATATCGCACTTAAAAAAATTTTCACATTCGTGTTTCTGGCTGGAGGCCGACGATATGTATTTACATATGTACTACATATTTGTACTCTGATGTGATGTTTTTCATTTACCCGTACGAGTGAACTTTGCCGGTACCTCCCACCAAAAAACTCGATGACCGTGGAATTAAGAGGGTAATCCAAAAAAACCCTGGCAATCGCTTCCACATTCGTTGACAGAATGCCTGACATTAATTGGGGGGAAGGACTCACCCATTGCATTACCGCCGAACGAATAAATCGCGCAATACCACAAGGATCCTAGTGAATCAAATAAATAATACCTTACAGGGAAGCAAAGAAAGAAAGCGAAAGATGTAAGGCATGATGGAAATTTCCACTAGTATTTATTCCAGTTCATGTTTCGCGCTAAATTCTACTTTGCATTACGTGGAATGGGTAATGGAAGCTCATTCCACTCTGCATTACTGGCAATGCGTGATGAACTCGCCAGATGTTCTATGGCAAGGCCTTCTGTCATGCCTGAAAGATAATAGCGATGACCAGATTTTTGCTGGGCTTTTGTACAGTTACATGAGTATGTTAATATCTTTTTTAATATGCATACACAGTGTATTACCACAAGTTATAAAAGTGTACAGACCAAGTTTCGTCATAATATCTCAATTATTTGTCAAGTTATAGGCTAAGAAATTTCGTATATTCCTACTTCTAAAAGGAGGCGGTGCCACGCCCATTTTCCAAAATTTTTGTGTTTTTTGTGTTATATCCATAGTTGGATTCATCCCATAAAATTTCAATGATATATCTTTATATTTGACAGAGATATCGCTTAAAATGTTTTTATTAGCTCACTTTATAATACACATATATAAATGTGGGCGTGGCCGTCAACCGATTTTAACAATTTTCCGTCAAAACGTTTTCCTATGTAAGTAAATCATGCATACCAAATTTCATCGATATATCTGCTACGGTTTCTGAGTTATGGCTTATAAGACCTTCAATGTGTGCTCCTTAATAAGTGGGCGTGGCACCGCCCATTTTCCAAAATTTCATCAAATTTCTTCATTGGGGCCTGAGCTTAACACGTGGGCGAAATTTCATCGCTCTAGCTATATTAGTGGCTAAGATACCGAATTTCCGATTTTTTCTATATAGGAAAAGTGGGCGTGGTCATGGTCCGATTTCGCCCAATTTCAATAACAACCGCCCCAGTCTGGATACCAACTTGCATTCCAAATTTCATCAAAATATCTCAATTTTTGGGCGAGTTAGAGTGTTTACAAACGGACGGACGGACGGACATGGCTCAATCGATTTCTCTTTTCACCCTGATCATTTTGATATATATAAGTCTATATCTATCCCGATTATTTCATTCTGTTACAATCCACCGTTATGTGATTAAAACTATAATACTCTGTGTACTAGTACAGCTGAGTATAAAAAACAAACTTCAAAATACCCGAATTGTTCAAATGCCCGTACAAACATACGGGTAATAAACAAACAAACAACTGTTCGAGCATTTGAACAACAATTGTCCGGGCTACACGAAAATGTTAAAAAAAAAATCGAGAGCTCTAGTACATATCTATTACATATTTGTACACTGATGTAATGTTTTTCATTTACCGGTGCCGGTGAATTTCGCCTGTGCCTTTTGTACAGTCACATGAGTATATTAATATCTTTTTATACTCAGCTGTACTAGTACACAGAGTATTATAGTTTTAATCACATAACGGTGGATTGTAACAGAATGAAATAATCGAGATAGATATAGACTTATATATATCAAAATGATCAGGGTGAAAAGAGAAATCGATTCAACCGTTAAGAGACTGCTCAAGTAAAACAACGAACCAGGGTTTGAATTTGCTTGCTGCAAAACAGCAATAGCCGATGTTTTTTGCTTATTGCTGAATTCAGCCGAGCCAATAACGAAAACACGAATCATTCGCTTCAGTTTTCAGCTGAGTCGTGTTTGCTTGTATAGTTAAGCCAAGCAACTCAATTTGAGAGGGTTGCTTTTACTTCCAGCAATTAGTTTAGTAGTAAATTTTTGCTTACAGTTGCTTATTTTGCTGAAACTAGTTTTTAAGCAAAATTCAACATGAAAAGATGTTTACAAATGGACATACATACATATTATGTGTATATACATACATACACATAAGTAAATATGTATAAAAAATCGAAATATGCGTAAACAAATCGTTTCAGCAAAATAAGCAAAAGCAGAAAAAATGCAAAGACACAACTAATTGCTGGAAGTAAAATGAAATCCCCCAAATCGCGTTGCTTTGCTTAACTATACAAGCAAACACGGCTCAGCTGAATACTTGGCTGGCCGAGTTTGCTAATTTACTTTTCGTTAGCAAAAGCAAAGCAAAAGCAAATGCAGCAAAAGTAGCTAAGCAATTTCAAACCCTGCAACGAACGCTGATTGAAATTTGCAAACATACAAAATTTCTTCGTTCCTTGAAACCTTGACATGATGAAATTCGTGAAATGGTACAAAATGCGAAACAAGTTTTTTTTTTCAAATGTGTTGTAAGTTATTCTAAAATTGATAAACAATGTTTGATGAAGACTTGAAAATGTGTTTATTTTCAAATTATATATATGCTGATTCTCGAATTTAGAAACAATATTTTCTTAACGTTTGAGAATTTCTTTTTCAGTGTTTAATGGGAAGTCAACAAAAATAAAAAAAGTATTTGTTGACATTGTGTGTAAATAGATACATACGTGTTTTGTTTAGTTTGTTTTTTTGAATAAAATATATTATTTATGTGCAACATATTAAAAAATGTGTGTGTAATGCAGTTAATATACGTATACAATTGGGTGTTTCCAGCGTTACGGACGTTCCATGCCGCGACATTATTTTCAGTATAAAACCTATAGTAGCCTTTGGATCAGAATATTTTTTTTTGTCATATGTAGAATTTGTACTCCTCTATCCAAAGCTATCAAACTTTTTTTCTAGAGATGACACATTACCACTGTAGAAGGATTTAAAGTTGCCGTTCGGACGTTCCTCAAAAGTACCTCGTATTTGAGGTTACACCTGATTTCGTTAAAATTCTGCGAATTGGTTGATGCTACAAAAAAAATGATGTATATACGACTAACAGAGGAATATACAAGGACTGTCACTACATTAAAGTTATATTTCTGTAGACGTTTTTTATTGGAGAAATATCGGTTTTAATTTTGTTCGGACGTTCCCGTTCGGACGTTCCAAATTTTTCTATGAAGGAAAACATAAATTTTTCATAACAAAACAAGTGTTGAGCACATATTTTTTTGCAATTAACTCATTAATTCAAAATTTACATTACTTGCATATTCTGAGGACTAAAATGATACTTAATAATGTATAGTGGCGATGAATATAAAAAAAACTGATGTAAGTACTAGCAAAATTTAATAAGAATAATATAATAATACAATGGCGCTATTATAACTCTGACGACTTTTATGGCCGAGCTTCTCTCCCAATTCGAGGTGTGCTCCTTTTTGTTTTTTTTCCTACTAATTGGGTGGACCTACAGTTTTATGCCGGCTGCGAACGGCGAATGCATTTTTTGTGAGAAGCTTTTTCATGGCAGAAATACTCTCGGAGGGTATGCCGCCCACTGCCGAGAGGTGACCGCTGCTCTTAAAAAACCCAATAATTGGATTTTTACTAATTAGAAAAATTGTTTTGGTGTTTTTCTCGGACCGTGGTTTGAACCCGAGACCTCTGGCATAATAGGCGAGCACTCTACCCACTGCACCACAGCGGTATTTTAAATATCGCGTTGCTTAGATGTCGCTGTACGTCCGGCAGTAATATGATGTCCATTTTCGCATGAGAAACTGTGTAATGTTTGAAGGGCTGGTGTTTGTTTTACTTTAAGCCAGGGTTTGAATTGCTGACTAGCAAGTAGTCAAAGCAACATATAGCCCAAGAGGCAGCGGCTTTTTTTTCGATCAATTTTATAAAGGCTGAGCTTAAAACTGTGTGTTGTAGTCACGTTCCCAATTATGAAACCGACCGTCAGTCAGTCTGGTAGCGGTGGGTGCGCGGGTGGGAGGCTGCGGAAGTCGTGAAAAAAAGCACTTTCTGAAGCAATTTTATAAAGGCTGAGCTTTTGTATATATAATATTTATGTTAATAAGAAACTAAAAACAACCGTCAGTCATTCCGCGGGCGGTGGATTATGCGTCAGTCAGGCACCTTAACATGACAAAAAAGTGCAAATTTCAAGCAATTTTATAAAGGCTGAGCTTTTGTATATATAATATTTATGATAATAAGAAACTAAAACCAACCGTCACACAATGGGTGATAGCGGCCAAAAATAAATTCAAAATTAAAGTATGAGTAAAACAATTTTTTTAAATAGAAATCGACAGATACATCAAATTGTAATAAAAAAGCTTATATAAAAATTTTTGAGTCTCTATCCGTTCAGCCGTACAGGGTGCCCAAAGTTGAGCAAAAAATAGCTTCTTTTTTTTCTCAATGAACACACCTCATACAAAATGCTCTATCACATTTAATTGTTAACATATGAACTCGAGTAATACATCATTACATAGATAATAATTTTCTCTTTCAGAACTTATAACGCAGTTGTAAATACCGTTCACTATTGAATTTATATGAATTTTCAAAAATTGACAAAAATGTCGATAAGAAAAAAATTTTTCTCGACTTTGAATAAAAAAATTAAAAAAACAAAAAATATGACCTCCTCAAATTTTTTTTATGATTTGAAATAATATATTCTTAATCAAACTGCATTTTCATTTTAAAAATCCACTTGCTCCATTTGCTTTTATAATTTTTTTCCCATTTGCCTAAAACTGCGTTTTTGTAAACGCATTAATTATGTTAATTTTGACATTATGGAAAACGTTTATATTTAGGCGAATAATCGAATATTTCTTTATCGTCCTGCAATAAATAGTGCATACTTTTAAATTATGAGCTAATTTTTTTTATCAGCGTTAATTCATATCTTTGACAGCTTTTTTCTTTTGTAATATAAAAAAAAATTGGTAAAAATTGTAAAACTTTAAAATGAAATAAAAAAAAAACAAAAAATATGACCTCCTCAATTTTTTAATATTTCATAGTCCTAAATGTCTTTTATAAACAGGTGAAAAAATCGTAAAAATTCGTTTGCTCCATTTTGTTTTATGAACTTTCTTATCGAAGGTGTTTTTTAAGTTTTCGTACATTTTTCCCATACAAAATGCCCAGAAGTATGCTTCAAAAAGTTTAAATTTTTTTGTATGGGTAATATTCGTCAAAATGGTGAAACTTAAATATCGATATTTTCAATTCTAATTAAGATATTCGAAGAAACTAAACGCTGTTTTCAAGGGTAATGATTATGCTTTCAACTGGTTTAATCGAATTTGAGTGGAAGGTAATTACATAAAAGATATTAAGCAGTGAATAGAGCCAAAAAAGTGTTTTTTGCCAATTTGGACATGAATATCTCAAAAACTAAAACCAATTTGGAAAATCTGACTCCAGATTCAGGTTCAGCACACTGAAATCCTTTATAAAAGTGTAATTTCATTTATGGCATAAAATTTTTTTGAAATGCGATTTTTTTGTATGAAAATTTTATGATAAATGCTTATATAATACTTAAAAGTGCATATATTTCTAATTTAAAAACGGTGAAGTGCTTTACCCCTTTTCCAAAATGATTACTGCATTTGATTTATATTTCAAAAATGTATACACTAATCAAAATCGAGCATTTTAGCTATAATAGTTAGGAAAATTCTGAAATTTCAAAAATACCGTTATATGGGAGGTGGGCGTATTTGTGGGTGGATTTTGTTCAAATTTTCACAGTTTACTAATTGCAACAAAAAAAGGAACTTAAGGAGTTTCAAGATTCTAGCTTAATTATTACTATTTTTGGCCGCGTTTGTATGGAGGTGCCCCCACTGTGCGTCAGTCATTCCGCGGGCGGTGGATTATGCGTCAGTCAGGCACCTGAGCTTGACTGAAACGTATGAGCGCACCCATGTAATTATACGATGCGCGGGATTTTCTGTCCAATAGACAATCAGTTGGTGGTTGTTATCATATTTCTATTAGTTGAAACTATAATATTTATTAATTCCAAAAAGGTTTCTAAGACTTACTAAAGATTCATGAAAGCCAGGTAGTAATATTACTTCATATATATTTTTATTAATTTATTGTTTATATACAGCATAAATTACAGGTACATTTAAATGAATAAATTCATAAACTGTTATCTTGATCGGAACTAGTGCTATCATCTGAGCTGTCAATTGTTATATTGCACACTCCATCTGCTTCGGTCTTATCGTCGTCTGTAAAAGTAAAAAGAAAACAAGTAAGATCGCGGCTGTCTTCGGCCGTACCGAAGACTTTATACCTTTCATAAATGGGGAAATGAAAAGTTACCTATGTACATAGCCTGATTTGGTTTAATTTCAATTCTGTGGATTATTTATGGAATGATTTATTAGAAAAAATGGTGTCAGCTATTTAAATTGAGAAGTTATACCCTAAAATGTCTACATCTGTACAATCGGTTGTATGGGAACTATATGTTATAGTGGTCCGATCTTGAAAATTTTCGGTAACTTTATTTGGGTCAATATGGGTAACAAAACTTCAGTTTCATGTTCTTAGCTGTTAAAATGGAGAAGTTATACCCGAAAATGTGTATATCTGAAAAATCGGTTGTATGGGAGCCATATGTTATAGTAGTCCGATCTAGACAATTTTCGGCAACGCTGTTTGGGCCCATATGGGTACAAATACTACAAAATTTTAGGCTGTTAGCTGTTTAAATGCATAAGTTATACTCCAAAATGTGCATATCTGAACAATCGGTTGTACGGGAGCTATATGTTATAGTGGTCCGATCTTTATAATTTTCGGTAACCTTGTTTGGACCAGACCTGGGTAAAATCAAGTACCAGTACGACTTGTGACAAGTACAGTTTAAAGGAATTGTACTGGTACTGGCATTCCCAAAATTTTCAAGTACAAGTACAAGTACAAGGAATTGAAAAAGAATTGAAGTTTTAGCAAATACTTCAAAGTATTTGAAAAGAATTGAAAGTACTTGAAAAGAATTGAAAAATGTACTTGAATCGATTTTTCAAGTACTTTCAATTACTTACAATCTTGAAACCAATATTTAAAAAAAAATTACAAAAATAAACGATATTTTATATTTTTTACATGTCGCTTGTAGTCCATATTATTTTTATTCAACAAAATGCATTTGAAATTTAACATAAATAAATAATTAAATTTAATTTAAAACAAAAAAAAAAATACTTCAACATAAATAAAATTATAAGAAAAAATATAACGTATCTTAATCCTAAAAATCTAGAAAAACTGTCGAAATTCGACAATAGGCGCACTCTAGTTTTTTTTAATATTGGTTTCAACTTGACGTTCCGTCCTCGATTGTAAGTAATTGAAAGTACTTGAAAAGAATTAAAAAATCGATTCAAGTACATTTTTCAATTCTTTTCAAGTACTTTCAATCCTTTTCAAGTACTTTGAAGTATTTGCTAAAACTTCAATTCTTTTTCAATTCCTTTTACTTGTACTTGTACTTGAATATTCTGAAAGTACTTAGTACGGACTAATTACTTCAAGATCAAAATATAAAGTATTTAAGTACGTAATAGTCCAATTACTACTCAGTATTACCCAGGTATGGTTTGGACCAATATGGGTACAAATACTTCAAAGTTTCATGTCCTTAGCTGTTAAAATGGGGAAGTTTTACTGAAGTTACACCCCAAAATGCGTATGCATATCTGAATAATCGGTTGTTTACTATATGTTATAGTGGTCCGATTCGGCCGATTCCGACAAATGATCAATTGCACATAACAACAAACCTGTATTCCGAATTTCATTCAGATATCTCAAAAACTGAGGGACTAGTTTGCGTTCACACAGACGGACGGACATGGCTTAATCGCCTCAGCTCATGATTCTGATTATATCGGTATATATTTTGGTGGGTCCCCCACGCTTCCTTCTGGTACTTTTAACAAAAAATTTTTGGCACAAAGTATACCATTTCATTCTCATGAAAGGTATAAATATACCGTTAATATAAATTGTTCCAAATTAGGAAAGTTGTTTATACCTTCAGGATTTACGTCCAGTGCTGGAATTCTGTAACTTATTTTGCGACCGATAATCGCAAAATCTACCGACACAAAAATTTCCCTCCATACCTCTGCGATGATTATCGGACACATCTGTCAAAATATACTATAGAAATCGACCGAAAAATCGTACAGAATAGCATAATCGCAAAAATGATCGCAAATTTACGACACCGATCCGAAAATTGTCGCAAATTGGTTACAGAATAGGCCCAGAGGTTCGCAATGCTGGTGGTGGATGGCGGCATTTGATCACCCACAAACCATTTAAACAAATATTTGCCATATTTTTCCTCCCATCCATACTCAGTAGTCAATAACGTGGTAGGCTCGGGTAGATGAGCAAGACTCCAAAGTTGAGCGATGTATGCCGTGAGTAAAAAATGTTGTCGCAGTTCGGCTCTACAAGGCGGAAATAAAGAGCCATCCATTTTTTTTATTTTCAAGTTAAGCGGATTGCAGCCATCGTCATTGCCATATGTTTTAGTGAATGATACAACACGAGCCATGTTAATATCATCCATTCCTGTGAATGTATATAATTTGCAAACATAGCTTTCCAATGTTGTAAACAATTCATCGAGGTTACAATTTGGAATTGGTGAAATGTTGCTGAGTGCTTGTATGTACGTTGAAGACTTCCGGAGAATTTCGAACGGTCAAGATGTAAATTTTCCAGGCCTAAACACAAAAGAGGATGGAGACGTTTGCATCTGTTGAAATGTTTGCCATTTATGAAACCATTTACTGAACCACTTGCCAAAATATGGTCATTTTCCATTATGTTAGACAGTCCACAAATCGAACCCTTAAAAACATTTTGCTTGAAACTGCTCATAAAACGAGAATATGAAATATAACCATAAGCAAAGGGCTACCAATGTACCAAATTTCAAGCAAATCGCATAAAAAATTAATTTTTTAATAATGTATATGTACGTATTTACCTTGGCTTAAACTTAAGTAGCTCATTCGAAACCTGTAATATAAGCCCTGTTTTTATTTAAGCGCATATACATCTGCGCTTAAATTTTGTATGGATTTCTTAGCGCACAGGGCTATAGTTTCAACTAATAGAGATATGATAACAACCATCAACTGATTGTCTATTGGAAAAAAGTCGTCAATCAGCCAAAAGAAAATTCTGCGCATCGTATAATTACCTACATGGGTGCGCTCATACGTTTTTGTCAAGTTTAGGTGCCTGACTGACGCATAATCCACCGCCCTCGGAATGACTGACGGTTGGTTTTAGTTTCTTATTATCATAAATATTATATATACAAAAGCTCAGCCTTTATAAAATTGCTTGAAATTTGCACTTTTTTGTCATGTTAAGGTGCCTGACTGACGCATAATCCACCGCCCGCGGAATGACTGACGGTTGTTTTTAGTTTCTTATTAACATAAATATTATATATACAAAAGCTCAGCCTTTATAAAATTGCTTCAGAAAGTGCTTTTTTTCGCGACTTCCGCAGCCTCCCACCCACGCACCCACCGATGGTATTGTGACTGACGATCGGTTTCATAATTGGGAACGTGACTACAACACACAGTTTTAATCTCAGCCTTTATAAAATTGATCGAAAAACAAGTAAGGAAGCCTAAGTTCGAGTGGAATCGAACATTAGATACTCAGCTGTATGCTTTCATTGTTTGTTTGCGTTTGATGAAAACACGATGTATTTTATATAAAGCGAGTGCTGCATAAAGTGGGCGTAGCCACGCCCATTCTCGATATTTTTATCAGTCATCCAACTAAGCATATGAATATTATTCTTTGTGCAAAATTTCATTCCTTTATGACTTCTAATTACAAAGATGTCACGTTACAAATTCCCAAAGGGTGTTCCAGAAATATCTTTGTTAAAAAGTAGGCGTGGTCATAAACCGATTTGAATAAATTTTTGTGTGTCTATTAACACAAGTTATAAAAGTATATAAACCAAGTTTCGTTATAATATCTCAATTATTTGTCGAGTTATAGGCTAAGAAATCTCGTATATTCCTTTGTCTAAAAAGAGGCGGTGCCACGCCCATCTTCCAAAATTTTTATATTTTTTGTTTCCGGTCTACTGTGGAACTCATGCCACAAAATTTCTATGAATTATCTCTATATTTGACAAAGATATCGCTTAAAATATTTTTATTAGGCCCCTTTATAGTTCCCATATATAAAAGTAGGCGTGGTCGCCAACCGATTTCGCTAAAATTTTGAACATGTATTACCACAACTAATAAAAGTGTACACTGCAAATTTCGTCATTAAATTTAAATTATTTGTCGAGTTATGGGCTCAGAAATCTCGAATATTCCTGCTTCTAAAAAGAGGCGGTGCCACGCCCATTTTCCAAAATTTTTGTGCTTTTCGTTTTATATCCGCAGTTGGACTTCAGCCATAAAATTTCAATGATATACCTTTATATTTGACAGAGATATCGCTTAAAATGTTTTTATTAGGCCACTTTATAATACCCATATATAAAAGTGGGCGTGGTCGTTAACCGATTTTGGCAATTTTTCGTCCAAACATTTGCCTAAGTAAGTCTATCACGCCTACCAAATTTTATCGATATATCTTCAACGGTTTCTGAATTATGACATATAAAACTTTCAATGTTTGGCCCTTAATAAGTGGGCGTGGCACCGCCCATTTTTCAAAATCTCACCAAATTTCTTCATAAGGGCCTGAGCTCCACACGTGGGTGAAATTTTATCACTCTAGCTCTATTAGTGACTGAGATACAAAATTTCCGATTTTTACTATATAGGGGAAGTGGGCGTGGTTTTTTCACCCTGATCAATTTGATATATATAAGTCAATATCTATCTCGATTATTTTATGGTGTTACAATCCACCGTTATGTGATTAAAACTATAATACTCTGTGTACTAGTACAGCTGATTATAAAAAGCCGCTGCCTCTTGGGCTAATAAATACGACTTTGCATTCTAGTCGCATAGTCGTTTAACAGAAATAACAACTAGCTCATTCGGTTGCTATTAGTTTTTTTTTTTTGCAACTTGACTAGCAAAAGTAAACAACTTGACTAGAAAATGAGATAGTCGTTGGCCAACAAACAGCTTGTAACTGTGGCAGCAAATGCGACGGCGCCAGTGTTGCCAGAATATTTTGAAGCTTATAGCTAAATTAAATAAAAAAAATTGCTAAAAATAGCTAAATAATTTTTTTCATAGCTAAAATAAATAGCCAAATTTTTTTTTTCAAAAATAGCCAAATAATGATTTACTTAAAAAGACGTGACATAAAACAACTTCACATATATGAATATTTATATATACATATATTATATATTGTAGCCATACATATATTTGTTTGTATGTACTTATATATGTATGTCGCATAATAAGATTATTACAATGAAAAAATCAATTCATTACATATGTATGTATGTACGTATGTATGTACATTCAATTGCAGTATTAAAATAAATTATAATAGCGACTAGTTAATATTTAAACTTTAGTTAAAAATTTGATTCAATAACATTTAAAAAATCATATCTTCTTCATTTAATTCACAGGTTGAATCATATATATTAATTGAAGTCATTGCTTTAATAAGATCGCTAGGAATTTCAAAGTTATTACCACATTTTTCAAGCCTTTTTAGACCATACCTAACAGTCAATAGAGAGTTTAACATAAATAATTGCATTCTATTTCTTTGCTTTGTTTTTATTGCGTTCATAACAGAAAAGCTACGTTCTATTTCTGCATTACTAAGCGGTAGGATTAGAAAATTAAACACAAAAGATTGTAGTTCTTCAAACGGATTTTCGTTAAGAGCATTTCTAAGCTTTCTTACGTCTACCCAAAACTTTATTGTAGCGGTAGTTCCCTTCCATGGGTATGCGTGTAGTTTTTCCATTGCATTTCTAAAATAGTGATTTCCTCCGTGTTAAAGTGATCCTTTTCATCCTTGAAAGTGTCAAATATTTTTGGCTTATTTACAGAAAAAAATTCAATATTTTTTAAAGATTGAATATTCTGCGGTAAGCGTTGGCGGAGTTGCTCAATTAACTTGATAATAAAGTTCTGAAAAATTTTGCGAATACACCGTGAAAAGGACGGTTCAAATATCGCGTATGCCAATGATCATTTGCGAATTCAAATAGCAAAATGGGCAACAACAAAATGTATGGCAGAGTTGCTTTTGCGCACTGCGAAAACCTTAGGTCCGTTCGGCGGCTGCAAATTGCAGCAATTTGCAAACAGGGAAAAATATGTTTTCCTCTCCCGAAGAGAGAAACTTATGCAAATTTACTGGCATTTCAACGAACAGAAATTTGTCAAAATTTGCAGAAAATCAGCTGTTTGTCTTCACTCACAAGTGCATAACAAAATAAAAATTTGACGAAATGCAATCGAAGGGGAAACTAGATGTGCATTGTTCTCCGGGGACATTCCCAAAAATTTCAAAACAGTAAGCAATGGTGGTATGCATATACATACATATGTGTATATAATTTTACATATGTACAACAACATATGACAAGTTAAAACGGTCGGACATATCCCGGAAGCTGCATGCTTCGTGACCAGCGAACCATAAAAATAATAATAAATAAGTTTTTTCGGGTAGTCTTTTGAAAGGGTCGAGATTACAATAGGGCTCGCTTCGGATGATTTTGTCACTTAATTCTTTGAAAAGTCTTTTTGAAATACGAAAATGAGTTCGGAACTCTCTTTCCGTATAAGCCGGAACTGTTTGCTCGACGTATTGCTTTATGGAATTTCTTGAATTATTTTCACATAAAACCAAAGCAAATTCCAGGAGTTCCTTGTTTTTATATCTAAGTCTAACCAAAGTTTCATTTTCAATCTCGTAGAAGTATAAATTGTCTTTTATTACTCAAAACTATTTATTTAAGTGGACCGGCTTTCCATTAAGAAACCACACCCCGAGAAAAATCACTTCCTCAGAGGGGTAGAGGGACTCCTACAGATCTCAAAATCAAAAGTTGCCGGAGGCTTATAGTTTACGAGATATTTGTAGTTAAAGTTGGATGGGTTCATAGATATTACCCCAGAAAGATAACTCTGCCGGCTGATTGTTATTTTTTTAAAGCGCGACCCAAGGCCGCCACGCAAAAAGAGCACTGTGGATCACTGTATACATATACATATATAACTCCAGAAAGGGATTTCTGCCGGCTGAGGTTTATATTTTTAAAGCACGGCCGAATGCCGCCAACGCAAAAAGGTTTTTCCTCGGTAATAGTGCGCAGTTTTGGTGTTTTGTTTGATGGATTTTACAGCTTTACCAACAAATATCTCATAAACTATAAGTCTCCGGCAAGTTTTTATTTCTGTTCTGACATCTGTGAAAGTCATTTTTTTCGGGGCGTGCATCATTAATGGACAATTTTTCCATTTAAGTAGTATATGTATCTCCTATTTGCGATTCAACAACGCAGAATCCCGAGAGTGCAGACGATGATCCCACTGCGGTGTCATTAACAGGTTTCCTTTTAGCTGGTACCTTATTAACAAATTAAAACATTTAAATAAACTTTATAAATTAAAATAATATAATTTTCTCACTTCATTTTCTATTGAATCACATATATTTCCGATTTTCTTAGTTTTTTGACTTGAAATCACTTTCGACTTTTTTTTTAATTGCAACCATATGATCGCAAATCATATGTTTTTTCAGTCTACTGAACTTTGCAACGACAAATTTCGTCAGTAAAACTTTGCAGCTTTCTCCGTCAATGAACTGTCAAAATTGCGCTCTCTTCTGCAAATTTTGACTGAGTTTTTGCCTCAAAAAACGCGAATTTGCAGTTTTTTCTGCAATTTGCAGCAATTTGCTGCCGGCGAACGGTCCTCTTATTGCATCCAAGGCAGATCTAGGAAGGTAGGCTCGGTGGCGAATTCAGAAACTACTTTTTTTTATTTACAAAGGTAGAGTGTAATGTCAAAATCAAAGCGAATTCACATCATGACCAATAGGAATGGGCGAGTCTCAAGCGAATTCAGATTTTAACTAAGGCGAATTATCATTTTGACATTACACTCTACCAATTATAATAACAAAATACATGGGAAATTTCTGAATTCGCCACCGAGCCTACCTTCCTAGATCTGTCTTGATTGCATCAACCTTGCATGTGAATGCACCAATAATCGATAAAATAAGGAAGGCATGCCAGACTATCAACTTTTGTATAGTTTGATAATCATAAGGATAAGTATACACTTTCAAGTTTTCATAAACTCGCAGATGACTCATTAGCTTAAAATGATAAACTGATGTGCACAATAAAGAAATTAAGAAAAATAGCTAAAAATAGCTAAGCTATTAAAAAAAAAGCTAACAAAAATAGCTAATAGCTAAACGCAAATATCTGTAGCTAAACGCCAAAAGTTATAGCTAAATCTAGCTACAAAATAGCTAAAGTGGCAACACTGGACGGCGCGCAACTTGGAGTTTTTAGTCCAAGGCCCGGCAAATCGACTCACGTGAGTTAATGAGTATAACACACATAGGCTTACGCTCTGTGATTCAGTCGTTGTTTAGACAGCGAAGAAGCAACACAAGCACTGACTGCGTTGCTTTGTTTGTTATGCGACAGTGTGCCATTGCGTATGTATGACCATGAATAATAAATCATTTTGTACTGCAACCAAATTTTCAAGTTGCAAAATTGCAATGCTTTATTTTTCAATTCATATAATAAAATTTGCTTATTCTTAAAGGTTCTACTAAATCTTCAGTTATAACTTACGCCCCATCCTTGCATACCTTAACAAGTTTAGTTATGTACTTTTGGAAAAATTTCGTAAATGATATCAACTCTCAACTATTTCTCAATGAATATTCTTCAAATAAATTTTTAATGTATATTTTTTACACTAAAAACTCCTTATAGATATTTTTTTATTATTGGAATTTCCAATATTTTACATTACACCACTGTTGCATAAATCTCTCTGTTCTCACTAACACAATCTCAGTTTTAGTTTTTCCGGGGTCTGTGTGTTAGTGAGAACAGAGAGATTTATGCAACAGTGGTGTAAGAACTAAGCATATGGGGCAAACGTACAAAATAGCACCGTTTTGAAAATAAAATAAATATTTGAATAATAACGAAAAATGTATTACTTAGGAATTTTTAACTTGAAAAAATGTTTTATAAATTAATTTGGATTCACCAATCTAAAATATTGGAAATTAACTTAAAAAAATGTTTTATAAATTAATTTGGATTCAATAATGTAAAATATTGGAAATTCCAATAATAAAAAAATATCTATAAGGAGTTTTTAGTGTAAAAAATATACACTAAAAATTTATTTGAAGAATATTCATTGAGAAATAGTTGAGAGTTGATATCATTTACGAAATTTTTCCAAAAGTACATAACTAAACTTGTTAAGGTATGCAAGGATGGGGCGTAAGTTATAACTGAAGATTTAGTAGAACCTTTAAGAATAAGCAAATTTTACCCCAGGATTCATTTGAACTTCGATATATTTCGATAAATTTATCGATAACTGAGTTATCGGTCAAAATATGATTGTACAAAAACCTTAATATTACCTTACAATATGGGTATCAAACGAAAGGGGATGGCCCCAGGATTCATTTGAACTTCGATATATTTCGATAAATTTATCGATAACTGAGTTATCGGTCAAAATCTGATTGTACAAAAACCTTAATATTACCTTACAAAATGGGTATCAAATGAAAGGGGATGGCCCCAGGTTTCATTTCAACTTCGATATATTTCGATAAATTTATCGATAACTGAGTTATCGGTCAAAATCTCATTGTACAAAAACCTTAATACCTATTACCTTACAATATGGGTATCAAACGAAAGGGGATGGCCCCAGGTTTCATTTGAACTTCGACATATTTCGATAAATTTATCGATAACTGAGTTATCGGTCAAAATCTGATTGCACAAAAACCTTAATATTACCTTACAATATGGGTATCAAACGAAAGGGGATGGCCCCAGGTTTCATTTGAACTTCGATATATTTCGATAAATTTATCGATAACTGAGTTATCGGTAAAAATCTGATTGCACAAAAACCTTAATATTACCTTATAATATGGGTATCAAACGAAAGGGGATGGCCCCAGGTTTCATTTGAACTTCGATATATTTCGATAAATTTATCGATAACTGAGTTATCGGTCAAAATCTGATCAATCATCGATAACAATCAATTTATCGATAACTGAGATAAATTTATCGAAATATATCGAAGTTCAAATGAATACTGGGGCCATCCCCTTTCGTTTGATACCCATATTGTAGGGTAATATTAAGGTTCCTAGCAGGCTCGGAACCCCCAAAATAAAAATAAAAAATTGCCTGTACTTCCTTCCGGGCATTACTCTGGTACCCGGGTATATGTATACACATTTTCATAGTTGTTTATTGAGAAAATAACTGCGACTAAAAACTACAAGTTGCGCGCCGTCGCATTTGCTGCCACAGTTACAAGTAGGGATGGCAACAATAACCGGAAAAACGATTATAATCGGTTAATTTCTTTAGGTTAACGGTTAAAATGTATCGGTTTTTTCCTTTTGATTATTTTTTCGATTAACCTTTTTCCTCTCAAGTCGAAAATAATCGAAAGGAAATAATCGAAGTTGAGAATTTCCGCCTTTTCATCCGTGTCCAAATTCGGTTACCTACGGTTTTGTGAGTATATCCAAAAAACCGCAATAAATGTTCCCTCCAGTTCCCGAATAGACAATTTTATCGTCATTTTGACGATTTTTCATAATAAATGACGATTTTTTTCCTTTATTATTTTTTTTTTTAAGGAATAATTGTAATCGAAAAACGGTTATAATCGGTTAGTTCCCCACAATTATTCGCGATTAATAATCGAACGCTTTCGATTAATCTAAAAAGCGGTTAATCGGTTATTTCATTTTTTTTGCCATCCCTAGTTACAAGCTGTTTGTTGGCCAACGACTATCTCATTTTCTAGTCAAGTTGTTTACTTTTGCTAGTCGTAGTCTAGTCAAGTTGCCAAAAAAAAACGACTAGCAACCGAATGAGCTAGTTGTTATTTCTGTTAAACGACTATGCGACTAGACTGAGCTAGTCGCAGCACAGTCAGCAATTCAAACCCTGCTTTAAGCCATCGCATACAGGTAGATTTTGAAGTTTTATGCGGCCAAAGATATTTTATTGTCTACATCAGTGGTCCGCATTTCTGCAAACAGTTGTTTGCGCTCAAATCACACCGACACGTTACGCTCTTTCTTTACTAGATGATTTAGGGTGCGTTTATGTCGGAGCAATAGAAGAAAGAAAGATAGCTGTGCGTGATATACGCTTATCGGAATAGCGCTATTGAGTGTTTATGTCGGAGCAGTGATAAGAGCAATAGTAGCGAAGAGGTCAATAAGCGGAAGTAATAGCGCTGTTCGACCAAAGCATATAGCGCTATTGAGTGTTTATGTCGGAGCTAAGCTAGCAAAGAGTGGAATAGCGCTGTTATCTGCGTATATTGAAGCTATGGTACTAGATTTGTCTTAAGTGTATTGTGGTACTTAAATAAAAATTTTAGAGTAACCGAAAAGGAGAAGAGACGTTGTTATTTTACACATAATAAATATTTACATATATTTCTGCTCCACACATACTTATCTATATATTTAATTTTTTTAATTTGAAAGGTTATATAAAAATTATGTATAAAAAGTAATAAAACACATAAACAATGTCCCTCTTATTCATAAAAAATAAAATAGATTTATAAAATTTTCGAAATCGAAAAATTTTATGAAAATGTCACTTAAAAATTTTTAAAACCTATTTTATTTTTTATGCATGAAGTCGTATATATTTACTTACGTGTGGACTTCATTTCACATGCTACGGCCGTCCACAGTTTATCCAAGACAAGCCTATTGGGATGATTTGGATTTCTTTGATCCCACAAAGGTTGCCTTTTAAAAAAAAAAAAAATTGCACTGATGAAAGTTTCTGTGTCCATAATGAATAGCGCTAATCGACTAAAGAAAATCAATGAATTAATTTTCTTCGCTCTTATACTTTGATACGCGCTTATAGCGCGGCTCCGACATAAACAGAAGTACAGAACTCCCATTTACAATTTTCGTTGCTAGTATCCACTCTTTCTTCTATTGCTCCGACATAAACACTACACGCGTTTCCCATAAGGTATTTTCTCTGCTATGATAATAGCGCTAATGTGGTGAATTTCTTTAGTCACCCACTGCTCCGACATAAACAGAAGTACAGAACTCCCATTTACAATTTTCGTTGCTAGTATCACTCTTTCTTCTATTGCTTCGACATAAACACTATACGTGATTTCCGTAAGGTATTTTCTTTGCTATTATCTGTGGTGAGCTTAGCGCTTATCGCAGCTCCGACATAAACAGAAGTACAGAATTCCCGTTTACAATTTTCTTCGCTATCTTTCTTTCTTTCTTCTATTGCTCCGACATAAACGCACCCTTAGTCGTCACTGATAGCCATGGGTAATGGCGCAATTTTTTTGGCGCTGATACAATAACGCCAGCGCCAACCGTGGCGCCAACTCACGGTACTGGCGCAATAACACCTTTAGCGCAATTGTCATCGAATAATCGATAAATAACATTTTTTCGCTTGTTACTGTTTACCATCCCCGTTTTATTTCTTTTGGCGCAATTCTGCTTACATATACGAGGGCACAATAAATTTAAATTTTCATAATCATTTGGAAAAATATTCCCCATATATGTGAAAATATGCTGGAAATTAGAGTCACTTAGATCACTATCAAGCACACATAATTGTGACGTTGTCATACGTATACATATACTATGATCAGCGTTGCCGTTTTAGCCATTTGGTGGCTAGATTTAGCCACCGCCATGTTTTTTTAGCCACCAAAATTTCGGTTTTGCCACTAGCCACGTTTTTAGCCACCGCTTGTATAGCCCAAATTACATCACCGATGTGGCAGCGGGCAGCGACGGTTTTCGAAATCAGCTGATGCGTCTAATATGAGCAGTGACAATTAAATTCTCTCCCGCTTGCTGGCATCAAAGTACGGAAACACAAAATTAGTAAAAAATATATTACATTGGATAGTACGGAAACAGACATAAGTTCACATCAACACTTAGAAGTTGGCTGCGATTCAAGGCAGCGGCAGCGAATTTAGAATTTGGGCTAAACGGAGCGGTGCTGCCAGCTGCCTCTGCTGTATTATGTGCCGCTTCATTGCAAACCGTAGTTTCTAAAAATCAGCTGATTTAGAAAATCGATCGGTGCTACTGCCACAGCGCTATTATAATTCCGGCTTAATGAACCATAATTTTGCACATAGGAAGGATGTGGTAACGCTAATTGAATTCAGCGATTAAATCGATTTAAGTGTTAAAAAACAAAACAACGCGACTATCGATAAATGCCTGTTGATACTCGCTAATGGAATAGTATACTGTCGATGAAAGTCCGTATAAAGATCTAACTGACTTTGTATATTGTTGGCTACTTCTACCACTTAGCAACGACGAAATGGAAAGAACCTTTTCCGTAATGAATATTGTCAAAACCAAAAATCGAAACAAAATGAATCATACAATGTTGAATGCAATTTTAACTATAAGATATGGCTTAAAGAATGTAAAACAATGTTGCAAATTAATGAAGAAAGAATTAATTTATGAAGTGTCAATTATTGATGACGACATAATGATAGATATTGAATGTGATATCTAGTTTTTTTAGATATAGTTAAGTACATAGTATCTATTATATAACAATAAGTCGCGTTTTCCTCCCTGACGCTATAACTCCAGAACGGCTGGACTGAATTAAATGAAATTTTGCACGTATTTTTCGATTGAGCCCGACATGGTTTGTGGCCAAAAAAGTATAAGAATCCGGGAAGGTTTTGGAGATATTCCACAAAATGTATACCCGGGTAACCCTATAACGGGTTCGTACGAAATAAAAGGTGTTGACGAGTGCTTGAACATGGTGTAGTTATTGGTCCCATATAAGACCCCGTATTCGAGGTATTTCCCGAAATATGAACCAGGTTTGACCCCAGACGGGTTTTCTACAAAATAGGTATCAAATAAAAGGTGTTGTGAGTATTTAAAGAAGAGATGATTTTCAAGATCCTATGCGACCCGTTTTCCGACATATCGACCAAAATGTGGACCAGGGGTGACCCTAGAAGGTGTGGAGGGATAGGCATAGGGATAGAGATTAGGTATTAGGTATTAGGGATAAGGATAGAGATAGGTATATGGATTAGGGATTAGGGGTAGCGATAGGGATAGGGGTAGGGATATAATGGTGAGCAACACGGTAATCTAGGACTTTTCCTTTAGGCTTTATAGGAATAAATTTTAGGCAGAACAACGTCTGGCTGGTCAGCTAGTGTATGTATGAATATTTATTTTTACACAAATTTATGATTTTTTTCTTATGTTGTATGCAATACTGATATACCAATACCTGAATCTGAAAAATAAATTTAAAACATGTTAATTTGAAGCAAAATTTTTTAGCCACCATTTTTAGCCACGAACTAAATTTTTTAGCCATTTTTAGCCACAAATTAAATCAAATCTAGCCACCACGAAAATTTTTCAACGGCAACGCTGACTATGATGCTGTTATTGGCGTCGTGGTTGCGCCATTTTACACTAGCGCTATATTGGAGCTGGTGTTAGCGCACGAAATTGAGTCAGTGTTATATTGCAATAGCGCATCATTGAGTTGGCGCTACATTGAGTTGGCGCTATACTGAGTTGGCGCTATATTGAGTTGGCGCTATATTGAGTTGGCGCATTTCCCAAATCGGAGTTAGCGCAATAACACCAGGGTTGGTGTCAGCGCAATTGCGCCGCGCAGCGCAGTGTTACCCATGCCTAGTCACTGAGCAAGCGGCGTAGCAACATCGAGAGTGCTTGTCGCTTGTTTGCACGTTGAAAACAATTTACTATGCTACCTAATATCGACGCACGTGGTCAATTTACTATCAATAATTTCTCATACCCACACAATTTCTGTAACCGAAATTGAAGGGCGTGCGTATTAAGCAAACTCGACTCCCAATTATCGTTTTGCTGACAGTTGAAACTAAGCATTGTGGGTGATTACACTGCTCTACAGCCAAAAAATATTCTGAACGCGACCATCCTATATATATGTAAAATCGGTCGCTGATTCCGAAAATCGGGTTCATTTTTAATTCTATGGGAAGGTTTTTGAGATATCGGCAATTTACCGTTATTTGGCCAATGGCTTCACTTAATCCTGAATGTCTCTTTATCGCAGTAAGCTATCTTCCTTGAGGTAACACCAAACGAAAGAAAATTAAATTTCCTTTTTATGGCTCCTATAACATTTTTATCTAGCTCTTATAGTTTTCGAAATATTGACGATTAAATTTGAATTTTTTCGATTTTTTACGATTTTTTTAAGAAAAAATTGACTTTGTCAGGCAATATCTTTAAAACCAATGTTTTCACCTTCGGTTTTACTCCTTTGTGTGAAGCTCCGTTCCATTACCAAAAAAATAAGCTATCAACGAAGAAAATCCATGGTAAAATGGAAAAGTTATAGGCGATCAAGTAAATACAGGCACGTCGCGCAATGCCTCTGCACGGGTATATTCTATGCATGTTATACCCGTAAATGGGCTTGTATCTACTGCGCTGCCAACGTGCTGCTACTGCAGATGTGTAGGCATTGGTACAACATGCATAGAATATACCCGTGCAGAGGCATTGCGCGACGTGCCTGTATTTACTTGATCGCCTATAACTTTTCCATTTTACCATGGATTTTCTTCGTTGATAGCTTATTTTTTTGGTAATGGAACGGAGCTTCACACAAAGGAGTAAAACCGAAGGTGAAAACATTGGTTTTAAAGATATTGCCTGACAAAGTCAATTTTTTCTTCAAAAAATCGTAAAAAATCGAAAAAATTCAAATTTAATCGTCAATATTTCAGAAACTATAAGAGTTAAAGAAAAATGTTATAGGAGCCATGAAAAGAAAATTTAATTTTCTTTCGTTTGGTGTTACCTCAAGGAAGATAGCTCACTGCTTTAAAGAGACATTCAGGATTAAGTGAAGCCATTGGCCAAATAACGGTAAATTGCCGATATCTCAAAAACCTTCCCATAGAATTAAAAATGAACCCGATTTTCGGAATCAGCGACCGATTTTACATATATATAGGGTAGTCACGTCCAAAGTACAGACAACAAATTTCATTTTGTGATCCAGTGTTATTTGCAAAAAAATTGACATTAGCTTTCGATATCGTGTGTGTTAGTTACATATTCCACAAAATAACAAGATTTTCTCGGATTTTCTATATTTTTCAATTTCTTTATCTGTATACGCACGTAAGTCAATTTCGGTTCAACGCATATGGAAAATTTGCGGGCGTGCGTCAATTTGAGGCTTGTGTACATATATATGTATTATTTACGCATTGCATTTGCCCGATCACAGTTCGTTCGACCGACCATAGCGCTCTCACTAATACAATCTCAATTTCAAATTTGCCTACCATTGACATACATACATATAGCGAATGAATAACTCACCCTTTATTTTCATTTCCTCAGACTTTCGTAATATTCCTGCTTTGTTATGTATGCATTTCATCCGAATCTCCAGGCGCAGCGTCTGTATAATATATGTATGTACATACTCCTTCGACGAGCTCCATCCAATCCTAGACGTATGTACATATGTATACAGCTGGGACTCTTCCAATGGAACGATGCTCAATATTTTAATATCTTTTGCGTTGTACGAGTATGTGATTTTTTTTTATTTTTTTGTTAAAAAAATTTTTTGTTTGAACAAAAAAAGCAATGACGAATAATGAAAATTATGTGTGTGTATATGTATGTATATATGCATATATTTTCAGAGAACACTCTTAAATCAAGAAATTCATTCTTAAATCGAGAACGTTATTCTTAAGTTCGGGATTTCATTCTTAAAACAAGATTTTTTCAGATTAATATCTTGCTTCAAGAATGCGATTCCTGTTTCAAGATAGGAAAAACTTAAATTTTAGATATTTTTCCTTAATTTCAGTAATTCTTAAATCAAGTTCGACACAGTTTGATTTTAGCCCGCTACTTTTCTCTGAGTGTTTCAATTACTTATCATCTTAATCAAATAATATTACTTAGTATAAACTACAATGGGAATAAATATGCAATGTATAAGAGTATCTGAACTTGAGATTTTACTTAATGTCTGTCAAAATGGAATATTAAAAAACTAAATTATATAAGAAAATTATTATTTATAACCGTAGCACATAGGTAGATTTTCAAGTTTTAGGCGGGCAAAAATATTTTATTGTGTACATCTATTCCAAATTGCTTGTTTAATGCAAAATTTTAATATTTTTGTGTTAAAAGTAGAGCTATCGATTTTTTTTGAACATTTTCGAGTAGCCCGAACAGTTGTTGTTCAAATGCTCGAAGAGTTGTTTGTTTATTACCCGTATGTTTGTACGGGCATTTGAACAATTCGGGTATTTTGAAGTTTGTTTTTTTCTTTTGTTTATTATTATTTTTTTCTTTATATGTAGTTTTTTTATTTTTGTTTTTCCGATACACATTTTTTTTGTTTGTAAGCTCGAATGCTCGAATGTTTGTACGGGCATTTGAACAACAAACGGGCTTCAAACAAAAACGATCAGATCGAATTGCTCGATACCCGGGTATCTAGGGCTCTAGTTAAAAGTCGATTTTATTGAAAAATAAAACATATACAGTGACTCAAAAAAAAATCATACGCCAGAGTTTTTAAATTTATTTCAAACAGTTCTGTCGAAAATTTGACTCTCTTATTTCGTTTAAAAATGTAAACAATTTTTCAATAAAAATCGCCTTAAGCAGGATTTCTAAGCTTATGGAAAAATCCGAAAAATCGTAGAAATTTCTAAAAGTGGATTAAAAATTTCAAAGCGCGGCCAGAATTTATAGAATATTTTGAGGAGATTTCTAAGTGTACTGTTATGTAGCCAACCAATTTTAGTGTAAAAAGTGCTATTCTCAATGCTGTAAAAATTTCCGTCGATTTTAGTAATTTTTTTCTGTAGGGTGTTTGCGTTATATGTACGTGGGGCCGTTCCAATTAAAATTTCCGAAAAGCCAATGAAATTTTTCAAAAAGTTGAATGTTGCATATTATTATATTACAATTGAATGAGCTGCAAAATTGCATACTCAAAAATCTTCTAAAAAATGTAGCTTTATAATTCTTAGCCCCTTTTTATGATAAGTACTTCCTTAACTTTGAAAAATTGGAAATACTAAAAATACTGCCTAAAAAGTTAACAATAATCGCGGCTAAATGTCTGGGTTACTTTCGAGCATCACCTACCAAGATATGCGTTAGAAATATAAACATTAAAATTAAATATAAAGCACAAAAAGAAAATTATTGTAGGTACATATGAAAAACCCTGTATCTAGTAGTGAAGGTCGGCTTTGTGCGACGTAATTTTTTGTCGGCTAACTACTAATTGTACTAGATATCATGTCCGAGGGTTAATTTGACTGAGCCTGACAGAGCAACATAACAAAACCAATTTTTAACATGAAAAAGAGTGATATTTTTTTTTAAATATCCCAACTTTAAAAGCCTAAAACTATAAACTTAGAATTATTGGAAACCAAGGATATTATTGAAAAGTGTTAATAATTACTTGAACCTTTAGGATTCATCACGATTACTTAAATGAAATGCTTTAAATAATAAATATTCAAGTTGAAACTAGCACTTAAAAATATGTAAGAAAAAAAAACAAAAAAATTAACTTCAGATATGCTGTTACGACCATCTGGGGCAAGTGCAGAGTATGGGGTCGGGAAAAAAGCGATGAATTATTGTATTGAAGTATAGTTAAAGGCAGGGTTTGAAATTGCTTAGCTACTTTTGCTGCATTTGCTTTTGCTTTGCTTTTGCTAACGAAAAGTAAATTAGCAAACTCGGCCAGCCCAAGTATTCAGCTGAGCCGTGTTTGCTTGTATAGTTAAGCAAAGCAACGCGATTTGGGGGATTTCATTTTACTTCCAGCAATTAGTTGTGTCTTTGCATTTTTTCTGCTTTTGCTTATTTTGCTGAAACGATTTGTTTACGCATATTTCGATTTTTTATACATATTTACTTATGTGTATGTATGTATATACACATAATATGTATGTATGTCCATTTGTAAACATCTTTTCATGTTGAATTTTGCTTAAAAACTAGTTTCAGCAAAATAAGCAACTGTAAGCAAAAATTTACTACTAAACTAATTGCTGGAAGTAAAAGCAACCCTCTCAAATTGAGTTGCTTGGCTTAACTATACAAGCAAACACGACTCAGCTGAAAACTGAAGCGAATGATTCGTGTTTTCGTTATTGGCTCGGCTGAATTCAGCAATAAGCAAAAAACATCGGCTATTGCTGTTTTTCAGCAAGCAAATTCAAACCCTGGTTAAAGGCCCTTGGCAACTGACAATCTGGCATGTCAAGCAGTGTGTATGTGTGAGTTTTTTGTGTGTGTTAGTGCAATCGGCAGTCGTCGTGCTACACGTTCTTGTTCGGGCTCGCGTTGATGAGAATCAAATCTTTTAGATATTTGCGTCAATCACCCGACACTCGCACATATGTATACACTTCTCAACATTCCAGATTTTAAGTGGCCAAGGGCCTTAAGAGTTTGATATATGTATTATAAGCGATATTTGTGTACTAAAATGTTAAATTATGGTCTGAAAAAATTACATTTCGCTAGCTCAGAGTGCAAACTGTGTAAGTCCACTTTTATGAAAAAGTGTATTTTTATGTAGAACGCTAGAAAAATGAAATACGCACCGCGCTAAACAAGTCTGAGATACTTGTCATATTTCTACTCGTTGTTATTCATTGATACGCAAATTGTGTAAGTCCAAAAAGCGAAAAAAATTGTGTAAGTCCAAAATATTTATATGAACAGAATTTTTTTTTCATTTCGAATTTTTTTTTCTTTTTTGTTTTTTGTCTCTCCTACAAAGTTTTAAAAAAGGACTTACACAATTTGCATTTTAAGCTAGCGATTTTTATTGGCTGTGACCCCCCCCCCCCCCCCCCCCCCCGAAAAATTCTCTAGCTACGCCACTGGGTCCGATCTTGACAAATTTCGGTGACATTATTTAGGTCCATATGTGTAAAAATACTTCAAAGTTTCATTCTCTCAGCTGTTAAAATGGAGAAGTTATACTCCAAAATGTCCATATCTGAACAATCGGTTGTATGGGAGCTATATATTATAGTGGTCCTATCTTGACAATTCTCGGTAACATTATTAACGTCAATATGAGTACAAATACTACAAAGTTTCATGTCCTTAGCTCTTTAAATGGAGAAACTATACCCCAAAATGTCCATATCTGAACAATCGGTTGTATGGGAGCTATATGTTATAGTCGCCCGATCTTGACAATTTTCAGTAAAATTATTATGGTCAATATCAGTACAAATACTACAAAGTTTCATGTCCTTAGCTCTTTAAATGGAGAAAATATACCCTAAAATGTCCATATCTGAACCATAGGTTGTATGGCCGCTATATGTTATAGTGGTCCGATCTTGACAAATTTTGGTGACATTATTTAGGTCCATATGCGTACAAATACTTCAAAGTTTCATTCCCGCAGCTGTTCAAATGGAGAAGTTATACCCCAAAATGCCCATATCTGAACAATCGGTTGTACGGCAGCTATATGTTATAGTGGTCCGATTCGGCCGATTCCGACAAATGATCACCTTCTCCTAAATTTACATTCACATTTCGAATTTCAAGCAGATATCTCAAAAACTGAGGGACTAGTTTGCGATCAAACAGACAGACAGACGGACATGGCTTAATCGACTCAGCTCATGATCCTGATCATATTGGTATATACTTTGGTAGGTCTGCCACGCCTCCTTCTGGTACTTTCACCATTCGTGTTTCGGCACAAAGTTATAATACCATTTCATTCCCATGAAAGGTATAAAAAACCAAACAAAATACCATCCAGGCGATTAAAAACCAACGAGCCAGCTTGTATTTCGGTAGGATTTTTGGCATTCGGTCATTTTTTCTGACACTTTTTCCAATTTGACAACCATAAAATAAATTATATTTAAAATAAAAAAATATATGGAAATACAAATTTTAAATTTGCCTCTTGTAAGCTTCTGCTTTGGCCATAAGGGTAAAGAAGAAGTCCGCAAGAAAAATTATATTGCGTACTGGCTTCCCTTTATAACACGGAATACAAAGCTATCCTGCCCTTTGGGTTTCATGACTTTTTTATTTCAGTAATTTAAATCAAATTTCCAAAAAAAATAATTTTTGAAATAAATATTTTCATTTAGTTTGAAGTTTAATGTCAATCAAATTATTTTTGAGGGAGTATTTGTCTCTTTTCAAGCTATAGAAGAATTGTTTTTGTATTTTGACTTTCGGTGGGTTTTCAAAACCAAAAAAACCAGGGAAAAAATGTAGTGTCATATAGGCATCACACACGTTTTTGAGTAATTTCATTTAGTCGGGTTTCAGTTGCGCTGTTCCTGCGCCAATTAAAAATTTGTACATGGTCAACTTAAATGAAAATATCATTAATAAAATACTCCCACCAAATTAAATTTTTTATAATTAAAGAATCGCGAATGCAATATACAATGAGAATATTTCTAAGAAACCGTCGCGAACAAATTTAATAGCCGTTTTTATTTTAGCGCAGATGTATATGCGCTAAAATAAAACTCAGCTAATGTGAAATATTAGCGATGGGTAAAGATGTTTTCGATTATAATCGATAAAATTTAGAGAAGAGACCGACTCTAGAGTAATTTCGTGAGTATTTTCGCCGAAATGCGCATTTCAAGGGTAATTTCAGATGGCATTTTTGTATGGCAAAACAACGATTTTTGCCTAAATCACCCTTAAATCATGCCCGTGTGCAGAGGCTTTTACTTTCATAAATATCTGGTTTCATAAGGTCATACCTGAGGTTACCAGACCATTTTTTATGTCTTTTCGTGTGACTCGTGGGACACCCCATATGAATCAATTATATGAAGATATACACAAAAATCACATATCGCTAGCTTAGAGTGCAAACTGTGTAAGTCCATTTTTATGGAAAAGTGTATTTTTATGTAGAACGCTAGAAAAATCAAATACGCACCACCCTAAACAAGTCTGTGATTCTTGTCATATTTCTACTCGTTGTTATTCTGTGATACGCAAATTGTGTAAGTCAAAAAACGAAGAAAATTGTGTAAGTCCGAAATTTTACATGAACAGAAAATTTTTTTTTCATTTCGAAATTTTTTATTTTTTGTTTTTTGTCTCCTACAAAGTTTGAAAAAAGGACTTACACAATTTGCACTCTAAGCTAGCGATATCTTTTTTTAATTTTTTGTGATGCAATTATTTAAATTTTTCTCTGTTTTACTTGAATGACTTGCAATTTTTTTTTAAGCATAGTACTGAGATCGAGTTTCACGTGAAACTGCTGTCAAAATCCATACAAAAAAACTGGTCGTGAAACATGCGTGAAATTTCACAGATATTTCACGACAAAGTAGTACTGAGTTCCTGCCGTGAAAACGTTGCTCAACATGCTAGCAACATGATGCCAGCAACATTTTTTCACGCCAAATTTAATGGACAATGTCATTTATTTTCCAGTGAAAAGTGACATTTGTTGAAATTGACATTTGTTGTACGTTGATTTAAACAGGAAAAAAAAGTAATAAGATAAAAGAGTAAGTATATTTAAAATAAATAAATTTAAAACATACATATTTAAACGTGTATTTCTGTCCTTGTGAAAATAGTGGAGGCCGCAGCATCTACCACCAAAAGGCCAAAGTTGCAATTAAATGCGGAAGAACGAAAAAAATTGCTAGAGGCGGTGAAGGAGTTCCCATGTCTTTGGGACAAACAAAGAAAGGACCACAGCAACCGCAACGTACATTACATTTAATTTACTAATGGTTGATATTTTAGAGGAAACGTGCAAAGCTGGGTGGAAGAGCTTGAAGGACAGCAAGCGATACTATGCCAACAAGGCGGCAAAAAAGTCAGGGAGCGCCTGCGATTTAGAGGATGCCAGCTTCGAAGTTGGCGAATTCAAATATGATGAGGACAAGGCGTTCTTACATGAAACATCATCACAAAGGATGTAAGTAAACCTATATATATAATGGTTTTGAATCAGTACTGGGCGAGTTCCCGTGGCAGTGATCCAGACCCGGATATGTTTATCAATTTCGGAGATAAATATCAGGATTACAAAATTCTTGTTGCATTTGCTTCCAAAATTTTTATCCGGATCTGGATCACTAAAACGGGAACTCACCTAATATATCTATGTATATGATAATAATGTACATACATACATATGTACACATGTATATATGTATATATATATATATATACATTAGGCTGGGTCAATTTTCACGAATTACTCTAGTCCTAGCAAATTCGGATTCTGCATTAAATTCTATGAAAAAAAGTCTTCTAGAGCATGCCTCTAAAATCAATTTTGAGCTTGCCCATTTTCGATTGAAGTTTATGTAGAATTGTTTTAAGTATAGCAACCCATACTCTTTTAAATTCAACCAGTAATTTTAACGTTATCGCTTTACTTTCTTTTTCATTTTGTTTGTCACTTTAAACACGTTTAATAATGTATAAAAAGTTGGATTTCGCTGTTGCGGTTTTGTTGAAAAAAAGCATGTTTCTAAACAACTTCCACTCCTTTAAACGCAAAATGAAAATATCCAAATTCCACAATTTTTGACTAAGAACAATAAAGTAACACTTTTCTAAAGTAGAATCTTCTTCTGATTCCGAATATCACATATACTTGCTTGTGGTAGATCTAGTTTACGAGATATCCTGGCCTAAAGATGATTAAGATGCAAAAATTGCTGTTTCTGCGCTAATTTTGAGGTAGTGTAGGATCAACATTTTTCCACCAATCAAAAAGCTAAGAACAGCTGCTTAAAGTATATATTTCAGTCTTTCAACTGCCATTGAGTTTGCTCAAATATATCATTCCTGCACCGAGATATCGCACTTTTAAACTGTGCATGTTTATCCATACATTGCCCCTTGAAAAAACGAGCATATTCAAACACGTATAACTCTTCAAGAAAATGAGATAGGAGAAAATCCTTTCCAATACGTATACCTAGTAATTATAGTAGGAACTTAGCCAAATTTGAGCGAAATCCGTGACATAAAATTTTTTACCTCCTACACTTGGCGCATTTTGCCCCAGGTTGGATAAACATGCATAGTTTGAAAGTGCGATATCTCAGTGAAGAAACAAAATATTTGGGCAAACTAAGTGGCATTTGAAAGACTGAAATACATACTTTAAGCAGCTGTTCTTAGCTTTTTGATTGATGGAAAAATGTTGATGCTACACTATGTCAAATTTAGCGCAGAAACAGCAATTTTTGCAACTTAATCATCTTTAGGCCAGGATATCTCGGAAACTAGATCTACCACAAGCAAGTATATGTAATATTCGGAATCAGAAGAAGATTCTACTTTAGAAAAGTTGTTACTTTATTGTTCTTAGTCAAAAATTGTGGAATTTGGATATTTTCATTTTGCGTTTAAAGGAGTGGAAGTTGTTTAGAAACATGCTTTTTTTCAACAAAACCGCAACAGCGAAATCCAACTTTTTATACATTATTAAACGTGTTTAAAGTGACAAACAAAACGAAAAAGAAAGTAAAGCGATAACGTTAAAATTACTGGTTGAATTTAAAAGAGTATGGGTTGCTATACTTAAAACAATTCTACATAAACTTCAATCGAAAAGGGGCAAGCTCAAAATTAATTTTAGAGGCATGCTCTAGAAGACTTTTTTTCATAGAATTTAATGCAGAATCCGAATTTGCTAGGAACACTATGGCTTAGGTTCCGCCCATACAAATTGGCCCACCCTAATATACATATATTAATAATGAATTTTAATATTTCAGAACATTTACAACTGACCAAGGAGGTGACGAAGACAGGGTGGATTCTCCCGGCTATAGCTATGTAAGTTTTAGTACCTATCTAGAGGTACAAGGAAATAAACGTTTTCCTGTTTTAATTCCAGACATCAACACCGTGTACAAAGCGCTCCAATACACTGCAAGTGTCTGCGGAGAAGATTGTGGAGCAAATGGGGAGCATAGTAGAGCTACGTAAAGCGGAGATGGCCAAGAAGTCAAAGTTTGAGCCTCTCCTCAAACATTTGGAGTCACTACTTGACAGCCAATATGTTGGGGCGAAATTCACGCAAATGGCTTATGAGGAAATCGCCAAACATTCAGAAGAATACTTAGTTTGATTTATTTTCTTTTATTTTTTTACTTTTCTTTTTCTTTTCTCTTTCCATTTCTTTTCTTTTCTATTCTATTTATTTTATTTTATTTATTTGTTTTTTAATTTCTTTATTTATTGAATTTAATTGAAGAATGGTTTGATTTATTTTATTTTCTTTTAAAGAAGAGAAAAGTAAAAATAACACATTAAAAGAAAATAAAACTTTTCTTTTCTTTTCTTTTCTTTTCTTTTCTTTTCTTTTCTTTTCTTTTCTTTTCTTTTCTTTTCTTTTCTTTTCTTTTCTTTTCTTTTCTTTTCTTTTCTTTTCTTTTCTTTTCTATTCTATTCTATTCTTTTCTTTTCTTTTCTTTTCTTTTCTTTTCTTTTCTTTTCTTTTCTTTTCTTTTATTTTCTTTTCTTTGCTTTTCTTTTCATTTTTCTTTTCTATTCTATTCTATTTATTTTATTTTATTTATTTGTTTTTTAATTTAATTGAATTGAACTTGTTTTCTGTTAAAATACTAAAAAGTAACAGTTGCTAAATGTTAAGGAATAAATAAATATTGTTAAATAGTTTAATTTTTGTTTTTATTTATTCATATATATGGAGATATATGCATATTTCAAATATTTTTTTCATATGTATGTACAAAGTTGCTTATGTCTATATGTGCATACATATGTCTGTATAATGCTGTATATTGAAAATGTACATATGTACATAATAATTGGCAATTCACAATCTGTTGTAAAGTATTGTAATGTTGTATACTGGTAAAGGTTTACAATAGGTGTATCAGTAGGGTTGATTTTTAACACGCTTTTATTAGCTTCACCTGTATGTATGTATGTATGTATGTACATATGTAACTTCATCCCATCCTAAAAGTTGTAACATTTAAATAAATTATTATATCTTTCAAACATCCACTTTTATTTAGACCTGTGAAATTCCGATTAGGATTAGTAATCAATTAAATTGTTTTGTTTTTTAATTGGTAATCATTATTTTAATTCTTTTGCAGAAAAAAAGTAATTTTAATGATTACCATTAAAAAAAATCAAAAAAAATCAAAAAAATCAAAAAAGATCAAAAATAATCATAAAAAAATCAAAAATAATCAAAAATAATCAAAATAATTTTTTTGATTGTTTTTGATTATTTTTGATTTTTTATGATTATTTTTGATTTTTTTTAATTTTTTTTTTTTTGATTTTTTTTCATTTTGTTTTATATTTTTTCAATATTGTTGTAAAGAAATTTGGATATGCATGCACATATGTAAGTATTCAGGTAGGCATGCATGTTTGGTCAGAGAGGCATAAAGTTTGTTTGTACAAATGTATGTGAACGCATATTAAAGTACGTAACCCTTCAGTAAATATGGGGACAGGTGTATCCAAGTCATTGTGTATTCTACAGCGACAACTGCACTAATTAAAATGGCGACAAATTTAGAAGTACAAAATATGTATAGACCTTGGCTCGTTCGAAGTTTTTCGTACTAGATACGGATACAAACCCTTCCTACACCTGGGGAAGATTCATTTCTAGGTTCAGTATAAGGACAGGGAAGAGCGAATAAAGAATTCTGATTATGACAGAGATTATCTTTACGTAAATCTATTTGCAACATAGCAAATCGTCTACTGCTTTATTATGTAGTAGGCATGCGAAGACGAATACAAATTCCCAAATAATCCTATTTGAGGAACAATGTCGGAACGTAAGTACGTAATATTTCTGCCTTTTAAAAGAATACAATAGGGCAATAACTAGGGGTGAAACGGTATGGCGTATGATGAACAATAAATACAACTTATATGAAATTAAGAATTTTTCCTTTTTTGAAAAAATTGATGAAGTGTGAAATAGACAAAGGAAATACAACTGTGCTAATGGAGGAAGAGGAATACACCGCAAAAACAGGTCAACTAATCAAAGAAATGGGATGCGGAGTGATGAGAAAAGACCCAACGGAAGAATACCAAATGGCAATAAAGCGTGCAATAAAACAAGCGAAAAATATAAGAGACAGCAAAGTAGCCTACACTCTCACAGCAATGAATCCATCTGCCCCATCACTGATCACACGGCGAACTTTTTTTTGCGATACGCTCTAATGTACATACATACATACTAGGGATTCCAATTTTTCCGATTTTTACGATCCCGGGATTTTCGAGATTTTTTTTATAATCCCGGGATCCCGGGATTTATCCCGGGATTTGGACATTAATTATACAGGCGGACAAAATTTCCAAAAAAATTTTCTAACTCAAATAAAATTCTACTTTTCTAAAGGATTTCGGTGCCCTGAATCTGAATCTGAAGTCGGATTTTCGGTAAACGTGTAGGTTTTGAGATATTTATGTCAAATGGGCGAAAATGCGATTTTTTGCTATATTAACTGCTCAGTCTATTAAATTACTTACTTTCATTAGAAGATGATTGCAGCCAAGCCCGTATCTAGGGGGGGGATTGCAGGGATCAATCCCCCCCCCCCCCCCCCGAAATTAATGCGATTAAATTTTTTTTTATAATATAAATATGCTTAATTGTATTTTTTAGAAGCATAGAAATCATGTAAAAAGTTAGTCTCAATTATTATTTGTATCTATGTATGTACTAGCAAGTACACGGCTTACTTATGCCGTTTTCTTTTCTCGAAAAAATGTTGCCCTGTTTGATTTTCTTAGCCATTTTGTAAGCTTGTGTGGTGATTTCAACGAATATTGTCCTCTGACTAAGTAAGAGGGCACCATTAACTACAAATTCAGCCATTTTATAGAAAGTCATGTTACGTAATTTGATAATTGAGATATTAAAGGGCAACATTTTTTGTCAGAAAAGAAAACGCCATTAGTTGCGCCGCAAAAATTAAATATACTGATGTTTAGCTTTGAGTAGAGTGTAAAAATGGGTTACACATTCATATTCTGTGCTTGTTTTCTGCAAGGAATGTAATATACCACCCTCCTTTAGATGAAATGCAAACACTTTAAAATTAAACAACGTTATAAACAATACATTTATTAACAACAAAAAACTCAAAGTTATAATAATTCAAACAACGTTTGGTACCTACACAGAGCGAAAACCACCTAAAAAAATAGAACAAAAGTAAGAAGATATCCCTATAGTTTTTCTTTAAGAAGAATCCCTACTTACTTTTAATGGGATAGTCTTTTTAATAAAGTCAAGAAGAAATCTTCGAATATATATGTGGATATCTTCTTGAATTAATAAAGAGGGCGTTCTTCTTATTTTTATTAGGTTATCTAATTAAATTTATTATAAAGTTAGTCTTATATACATACATATGTAAACTGAGTTAGCGGTTCACAGTCGACAACAATAATGCGTAAAGAAAAGTTGAGTAGAAAGTTTTTTATTTATTGTAAGAAGGTATACTTTTAAATAAAATTAAAAAGATTTACCTCCCAAAAATAAGAAGAAATCTCTATGGAAATATCTTCGAAAAATTGAGTAAGAAGTTTTCTATTTATTGTAAGAAGGTATACTTTTAAATAAAATTAAAAAGATTTACCTCCCAAAAATAAGAAGAAATCTCTATGGAAATATCTTCGTCTCTGACTTCTGTCCTCTTTTTGGGCCACGAAGCTGTTCAAAGAGACAATCTTCTTATTTTTATGAGGATTATTTGGCTCTGTGTATATTAGTAGGCAAATTAGTTCATAAAATAAGGTACATCTTGTTCATTAATTAAAAACTTCCGTGAACACAACATTCTTTGTTTTCTTGCCATTTCCAGGTATAAGAAAACTCTGGTTTTGTGGTGAACCAGTTCGCGACAGAGCGACATACATTTGACCGTGAGAAAACACCTCGTTGCGAAGGTCTACCCCAATATAGCTAAATGTTTGCCCTTGGGACTTACAAAAAAACGCAAATTTCACTCATACGACCCATGAAAAGGGAAGAATGTTCCATATAGTTTAAATCCGGTCTGTAGTTAAATGCTGATTTCGTATGAATCGCCACATGTCTCCTCTGCATTCCACGCAACCGTGAGTTCTCTAAACGATTTGCATGTTCAACGACTGTCCCGTTTCTTCTGAACCTAATTTGGCGCCTGTTTCCAGAAGATATAGATAATTGCGGTTTTGCTTTTGGCATGTCTAAGAAATTGTTTAACAAAATCATAAACTTATAATTAACTTAATTGGGTAAGAGCTTAATTTAAAATTTTACCATTGAAATTAATGGTGATTTTGTTTCATCAAAAAAATGCGCATTTTTGTTACACTCTTCAATTTTCTGTTTTCGTTTGCAAAATGAAGGTAAAACGTCAAACAGAATATGTCTTCTTTTTTTAGTGGTTTTATTAGGCTAGTGGATCTAGTGGTAATTTAGTGTAAAAATAACTACATAAGTTTTTCACTTGCTACACTGTTTTCGGTTCCTAAAAATGTACACTTCAGTGGTGTAAAAAACTCACACTTTTTACCCTCTGAAGCTTTGAGGTAGCTGGTTGCACTGAAAATCAGCTGACGAAAATTTTATTTGACAGATAAATTTGGTGAAATTAATTGGATTTTTCAATAACAATTAAATATGGGTGATAAGCGAAACCTAATTATTCATGCACATAGCATAGCAAACGGGGCAGATATGTATGTAATTTGAATTTGAAATGTTTTTTTTTAGTTAATCCCCCCCCTCTTTTTCGCCTCTTTGGACATGAATATCTCAAAAAGTGCACCGAAATCCTTTTTATTTCATTTTCATTTTTCATTTCATTTCATTTATTAAAATTAAACATTAGTGCAGTAAGTACATGATGTCTTTTTTAGCACAACAATAACTACTAAAACCATTACATAATAGTATATACCTACAATAGCTTATAACTATACCTAAAACTAATTAAAAACAGTAAAATAAAAAGAAGTGAGGAAGGGGAGGAGAGAAAGGAGAGAAGAGTGAAGGAGCGGTAAGCTTAGTATAGATAGATAGCACATCTATGAGTTATACAAACATATATAATTTTCATATTTCTATTTACTAAAATATGATAACAAAACAGTCTTAATGTTGCTTATGTTTAGGCTACTGCGTATGACGGCAGGAACAGAGTTCCATATACGTATAGCGTTGACGAAGAATAGTCTAGATGAGGAGAGAAAATTGTACTGTGGAACCATAAGGTCACTTATACGGGCCGATTTACCAAAAAGTAGTTTCTCATAAAGATAATCAGGTGTCTTAACTCTCATGAGGTGGAAGAGAAAGACACAGTTTCTAACTTTCAGATAATCAGCGAGTTCACAGCCCAGCAGGCTACTCCTCTACGCTGTGATATGCTCGAATCTCGCTAAGCCAAATACATACCGTGTAACGTGGTTGAAGGCTACATCCAGCTTATGAGCAGACTGAGAGTCTAGTTTACTGTAAACTAGCTCCGCATAACAAATTATAGGCATAATGAGCTGAATAGCGAGTTTCCGTCTTATCTGATTTGGCGTATATGGGGCAGATATTCGAAGGCTTCTCAGCGTGGAGTATACTTTGCCAACTACTGAATTTAAGTGATCAGTACACGTAAGATCACTGTTAATAACAAATCCCAAGTTTTTAATTTTGGTTACCGATTTAAGTTCTTTCTCTCCTATATATAACGAAGGGACATCAGCAGGCTTAAGGCGCTTCTTACATATAGGCAACACATAACACTTACCAACGTTAAGACATAGGCCATTTCTTAAGGCCCAAGAATGGATAGAGGAAAGTTCCCGGTTAAATTTATTGCACAATTCCGCGACCTGATCAGGAGGGCTAGACATATAAAGTTGGACATCATCAGCATAAGCATGAATACGGGCATATTGACATTGAGAGAAGACATCATTCACAAACAAACTAAAGAGTAGTGGGCCCAGGATAGAACCTTGGGGAACACCAGACGATATTGAACGCAATGAAGACACTTTTGAATCAACTTTCACACGTTGAGATCTGCCAGTCAGATAACACTTCATCAATTGCACTGCAGACGAAGTGAAGTGAAAATCTCTGCGCAATTTATGGCACAGCAATTCATGATCAACAGAGTCAAAGGCTTTAGTAAAATCAAGCAAACAAAGCAGCGTAATGTGTTTTTTATCAAAGGAAACTCTAATGTCGTCCAATATTCGAATCATAGCTGTCGAACAGCTGTGTTTGGCTCTAAATCCAGACTGAAACCTTGACAGAAGGTTGAGTTTATTTACATGGCGGTATATCTGTTCGGACATTAGCGATTCAGCCACTTTGGACAGAGCAGGCAATATGCTGATAGGACGGAAGTCGCTGGGGCTATTACATGACTTATTTTTGGCTACTGGAAGAACAGTAGCAACTTTCCAGACATGAGGGAAGCAAGACGTGGTGAAACTATGGTTTATTATGTGGGCTAGGGTTGGCAAGATGAACGGCAATATTAGTTTTACGAATTTAATTGGAATCTCATCTTCACCAGTCGCATTAGAACTAACCTTGTACACACTTTTTTCAACATCAACCTCAGACACTGCACAAAACTCAAACGTATTAGATGGGGTATCGGAATCGGTGTAAGCTGTAAACATGGGAGAACGGGAGCAAGAAGGTGGGACAACATTGACAAAAGCATCATTCAGGGCATCAGGGTTAAGCGCACACACTGTACTTTCACTGACATGAACACGTAATGCTTTTAAGTTTCGCCAGAGGATGTTGTTGGGCAAGGTGGGACTAAGCTTCTTGGTGAAGTACTTTCTTTTCTCACGCCGAATTGGCAGCGTTGCTTCATTTCTTATTGTTTTATAGTAGCCCATTTAACATCCGTTCGATCCCTTTTCCAAGCGGAATAGGCTTTCAAGCGGTTTTTAATGGCCGTTTGAACTACACTGTTGAACCACGGGCAGGATGATGATCTGCTAACCGTGGTTTTTGTTGGTACATGATCACTTAACGCTTGCAGAACTACTTTGTTTAAAAATGACAGTTTCTCATTCACCAAGCTGAAACTCCAACAAGTGGACCAATCAACCATTGCAAGGTACATAGAAAGGGAGTTGAAGTTCAGAGAGCGATAGTCTAGGAAGGTGTAGGCCCGAGGGGAGTCATTACTGTGGTCAAGTTTAACATCGAACGAGCAGAAAATCAAGTCATGGTCTGAGATAAACGAGAATTGGTCAAATCGTAACACGATGGCGGGGTCAGATACAATAAAATAGTCAAGTAGGCTAGGGCAACAGTTAGTTCCAAATCTTGTGGGTACCGAGACATTGACAAATGACATACCCACAGTGGAGACATCAGCAGCTAGGCTGGAACTATAACAGTCCTTACGCAACAAATTAACATTGAAATCACCACAGACAATAATATTTTCAAAGTCAGTAGAAACAGACAACAGGTACTCAAAGAACTCACTAGGACTACAATGCTTACTAGGGTTATAAACACAACAGATAAGGGTCCGTGACGCTACAGTACACAATTCAACAGACAGATATTCTACGTTACCACTAGTTGACTGACCTACAAGATTTACTTTTAAATAACTTTTACAGTAAATAGCTACACCACCACCCCTTTTCCCTCTCCTATCGTTCCTTATCAGTTTATAATTTTTAATGTTAAAATGAGCATCAACAATGTCATGTCTGAACCACGTTTCGGACACACATATAATATCCACACCAGAACATTCAAATACATTTCTAACCACATCCATTTTTTCAGTATTGAGACTGCGTGCATTTAGGTGAACAATTCTCAGGCCATTACTACGGCTACACAAAACATTTAACATAGCTAGACTACGATCATCAACGCTAGACGTTGTGTTATCTGTCAACACCATAGTGCATAAAAAGTCGAGAGTCATAAGCAACATTAAGACGAGGGTTCAAAACAGGGGCATAGGAAAGGTCAAGATATAGATGTGCTAACTTTACATTAAAAAGTATATTAATAGATACATAAATAAAACAGGAGCATAAGAAAACAGAACGTAGAATTTTATTTCTGTTACAAAAATTTGTCGGCCAGTATTATTTTCCCACATTTGGGGTTGAAAAATAAATTTTTTTTCGAGAAACGCTACAACTTTAAAATGCAAAGAAAAAAAATAGATTTTTATTGCCATTTTTTATTATTTCATTACTAACAAAATAAAAGAGGATCGTAAAATCATGCGTATTATTTATTAACACTTAAGAGTTACTTTAAAAAACACAACCAACAAAGAAAATTAAATACATTTGATGAACAAAACATTTTCCTTTACAGTTGGTAGGTACTTTTAGGATAAAAAGGTTTGCGATCATTTGATAATTTCCAATAAAGATTTGTAGAATTTAACGACACACTTCGTTTAAGCGAATATTTCCAAGCTTGCCGAAAAATTCTGAAAATTAATGCAACTTCCGAAAAAATTTAAAAATCGGAGGCACAAATTTTGATATGAACTCCGAATATGCAGCTGCGTATTTAATTTTAGTACAGTAATGTAAAACTATAAAGTCTAATTAAAGTTTTGTGTGCTTTTCTTCCATTATTTACTTTCCATATGGGAAAATTCCAAAAAACTTTTGGGAAATAAATGACTAAAAATCAGGAAATAGAAATTATCAAATGCATTTTACCACAAGAATTCTAAAGGCTTCAAAAATACCTAACGTACGTTTCTTTACAACGCGTACTTCACGACAAAAAAATTTGATTATTAAAAAAAACATCAAAAATATTAATCCTTACTTTGACTAATGGACTTTTTTATTCTGGCAAAAATGTCGCACTTTTTTAAGGCTGTCACATTTTTTGTTCTCTTCCACACAGACTCAACACTTTTTTAAGGCTGTTTGTTCTATTGACAAAATATAAAACTGGCCCGACTTCGGGGCAACACTTCTGCTATTAGCACATGACATTATTTTTGTTTCATTCATCACATGAAAAATGCAACATTTATAGGGCATAGGGCACATGTTGATAATGGTGCAATGTAATAATGCAACATTTTCATGCAGAATAGGAAATGCTATTAGTATACAGATCTGAGACCACTAAAAATTATATAAAATACAACTTTTCTTTGCTATAATAGGGGAATATTCTATCTTTATCTTATCCCAAAAATCCCGGCATAAAATTCTAGCGAACCCGGGATTTTCGGGGTGTCCAAAAGGGCGGGATCCCGGGATTGGAATCCCTAATACATACGTATATTTTAAAGTAAAACTCCAAGCACATTTGATTGACTAACATAGAGTACAATTATAACAAAGTTTTTATACCCTTCTTTTTATACTCATATGAAATGGTGTTATAACTTTGAGCGGAAATGCAGAAGGAGGCATGACAGATCCACCAAAATATAACCGCTATGATGAGGATGATGAGCTGAGTCGTTTAAGCCATGCCCATCAGTCCGTCTGTATAAACTCAAACTAATCCCTCATTTTTTGAGATATCTACTTGAAATTTGGTACTTGGGTGACTTCTTAAGAGAAATTGGACCACTATAACATATAGGTCCCATACAACGGATTGTTCAGATATAGACATTTTGGACTATAACATCTCCATAAATAACACACATAATTCACCGTATAAATTAATGAAAATGAGACTATGTATCGCTTCTTTTCCTCATTCATGAATGTCATAAAGTCTCGATACAGTCGAAGACAGCCGCAATATTAGTTGCTTTTCATTGTATACCTAACTACGAGAACTTCTGTATTAAAGCCCAATTTATGAGTTAGTACAACAGCGAATGTTACACTAAAATGTTTGATTTGGCCACTTTAAACAATTTTTCATAAAGATAAATAATTTAATATAAACGTGCATCGTACCATGTACGGTCAATGACAAATTAACAATAATTCCAAGCTTGTAAGATATGTATAAATGTGTATGCCTCTCTGCACAAATATACGAGGAGGAAGCATATAGAGCCTTTATCCTGTTAGTGTGGGACTTTAACCGCACTACACCACCTACGCTCATCGTATCGAACCTCCCGGTACTACCATCAAGCTACCGTCGTGAGTCTGCCTTAAAAGGCTATATACATACCTGCATACTTGCAAATGTGCATATTTCTTTAAAAATCAAAAAAAAATCAAAAAAAATCAAAAAAAAATCATAAATAATCAAGAATAATCAAAAACAATCAAAATAATTTTTTTTGATTATTTTTGATTTTTTATGTTAATTTTTCTTTTTTTTTGATTTTTTATGATTTTTTTTGATTTTTTTTAATGGTAATTGCAAAATAATCATTAAAATTTGAAAACAATGGGTAATCAATCATTAAATGGACAGTTGAAAAAATAATCAATCAAGCCGGTAATCATTACGATTAATAATCATTATTTAACAGGTTTGCTTTTATTGTGTTCTCTCTATTATTTCTATTCTCCTCAGGATTCGAAACATGACATCAACAGCCCAACGGCATCATATAGTAGGACATTCAACATTATATTTCATGCTTCAATGCGGCTTTTAAGTTATCTTTCCTCAAAATAGCCTCTATGAATTTCAATTCACTCCCGTATATAAGCCAATAAGTAACAAGCTTTCAGGGTACGGAAAAACTCACTCACGAACGCTCAAAAATACATTCTTCTCAAATCACAAACAAATGTTCAAAGAAAAACGTATAACCACTCAAATAGCGAGCGAACTAACGCACAACAGCCAGCAATCGCTCATAGCGATGGCGATAAACTCAATGCATAAATTCACTCAAAAATGAAGCTTGAAGCCAGCGTTGCGTGATTCGAATCAATTTTGATTTTAAATCAACTTTCAAATAAAGAATCAACTTGATTCGTGATTCAAACTATTTTCAAATAAAAGATAATTTTTATTTGTGATTCATTTCTCAAAAGAATCAAAAATACCCTTTGATTCGTGATTCAAACCATTTTCAAATCAAAGATAATTTTTATTTGTGATTCGTTTCAAAAAAGAATCAAAAATACCCTTTGATTCGTGATTGAAACCGTTTTCAAATCAAAGATAAATTTGATTTGTGATTCATTCCTCAAAAAAATTTGATTCGAATCAAAAATTTATTACGAATCTTGATTCAAAATATATTTTTGATTCGAATCAAAAATTTGATTCGAATCAAAAATTTATTAAGAATCTTGATTCGAAATCAAGTTTGAATCAAGAATCAAAATAGATTTTCAATTAGGTTTCTTTTTTTTGTTCTTTTCAAATGCTTCACCTCAACTTCTCATCACTTTCTGATTGTAAAATATAACAAAACGTTTGGGATATTTTGTATTTCCAAACTAGTTTGGAAAACCTTGAATAAAAGGGTTTGGAAAATATTGCATAATAAGTTAGTTTACTTCACTGCATATTGGGATTTTTGGTAGATGTTATAAATACATATCGCACGTTTTATGCAATAGGGATTTAACTCAAAAAAAATTTTTTTTGGGAAAACGCAAATAAACTTTTATAATTTCATATATGGGCAATTCACAAGCTGTTGTAAAGTATTGTAATGTTGTATACTGGTAAAGGTTTACAATAGGTGTATCAGTAGGGTTGATTTTTCTCATACAAATTTCAATACAACCAATACAACTGGGCAGCCTATGTTTATTGAGTGTGCTATTTGATTTAAGTTCTTTATTCTGACAGTTTGTTAAAAAAAAAAAAATTTAAACAAAAATATGGAAGCGGTGAGACGAAAAAAAAATTACTTGCATCGTGTGTATCATATATCAATTAGGACTTGAATCCGCCGCTAACAAATCTAATAACTGTTTTTCGCTTTCGCCTGGCATTTTTTTATTCAAATTTTTGTAAACAACGAACTGTAAACAATAACGAAATACAACAAAACACATACGAGAGTCTGTTCACAGGTACTGCGTTCTTATGCACATTTTCCTTTACAACATACAACTTTACAATAGCCAGTGAATTGCCCAATAGTTTCCTTCTACGGCTAACTAAAAAAACACTTTTATTTCCGCCATTTTTATCTTTTTGAGTATTAATTAGAAACAAAATCATGAACGAAAATATAAGTATTTAAGGAAAAGCGTGGGGGTGCTCAATAATATTTGAACATGAAAATATTCGATTCGTACAACTAGTACAAAAATATACCTAGTTGCGAAATTAAAGAGTACGATATATGAAATCTCAAAAAAGTCAAAATAAAATTATTAGTAAAAAAACACCGATTTTAAATATTTTTTGACATACTGAGCACCCCACGCTTTTCCTTAAATACTTATATTTTCGTTCATCATTTTGTTTCTAATTAAATTATTTCTCAATTTTTAGTACGATTTTTAAGATTAAAACGTGTTTTTTAGTTTTTTTAAGCTATTATTTATTCTCTTACAAATTTCAATACAACCAATACAACTGGGCAGTCTATGTTTATTGAGTGTGCTATTTGATTTAAGTTTTTTATTCTGACAGTTAAAAAAAAAAAATTTTAACAAAAGTATGGAAGCGGCTGACGACATTCCGGTAAATATAATGGAATTAAAAAAATACAAATGTACGTACATATCTGTTTCATATTTTTCCTTTTTACGTTCTAGACATGGAGGAACAATAAAGGAGAATGCATAACGACATACCTTCATACATAGTGGGGCCAGAAGTGTCATGCAAAGAGGAATGTAGAAGAATTTGACAGATGTGGCCCCTATGGAAATGCTAGGGTGCGTGTGTGTGTGGAATATGTCAACAAAAAAAATGCTTGTGTTCGTGTGTGTTTATGAAGATTGAAGAAGAAGTCAGCTGATCTTATGCATTCTCCTTTATTGTTCCTCCATGGTTCTAGATGTTGTGAGAGTGCATTCTGAAAAAATTTTAGCATCATGTACACTTCCCGGGTACCCAACTGTTAGCTGACGTATACTCAATTTGTAGTCACAAATTGCTTAAATTTTTACAGAATATTGGCGTTTCCGCGAAAAGTAAAATTGGTGCTGTTTCACGGGGGCTTCGTCTAATTTTATTTTAGAGCCGTCTACATATCCTGCACATCCAGGCATCTCGTTGCTGGTTAAGGATACCATTTTTTGCCGTTCGCGTTCATTACGCCAAAATAAAAATTTGGATTTAAGGTGCAGTATGGCTTTGAAAACCCGTTTGGTTACTTTTTTAGGCCACTTTTCCTACCGATTGTCCATTGCCGGACGATCCTAGCCGATAAAGGACTATTTTAAGCTGCAACTCTATAGGAAGTTGCAAACTACATGAGCTCGTTTTAAAACCATCATCGTTCCTTATCAAATTTAGAATATACATGAACTCTTCTGGACGGACACGGACCATTTGGGTGAACCTGCTCTCATCAAGGTTTTCAAGGACATTACGCCTCCAATTGAATGATTTTGGTATACCAAAATGAACACTTCTTCGATTGCTTAAAACACAAAAAAAGGTTAATCGAAAAACCTTCAATAGCTTCATCTTCTTCGTCACCTGGGTAAGAAAACAAATTACTTGCATCGTGCGTATCATATATCAGTTAGGACTTACTTGAATCCGCCGCTAACAAATATAATAACTGTTTTTCGCATAAAGCAGTCATGATTTTGTGTTTTTCACTTTCGCCTGGCATTTTTCTTATTCAAATTTTTGTAAACAACAAACTAAACAATAACGAAATACAACAAAACACATACGACACGTACTGCGTTCTTATGGACATTTTCCTTTACAACATACCGTCGTACCATACGAAAACTAACATCAGATTTTTTGTGGCTGACGAAAAGTAAAAAGTTCAAGTTTTGGCCGACGAAAAGTAATAAAATCGAGTTTTGGCTGACGAAAAGTAATAAAATCGACTTTTGGCTGACGAAAACTATCAATTTCGTTTAAACAACAACAATTTTAATGTAAAAACAGTATATAATTACTGATACTTTTTAAAGTTTATCACTTTACCGAACGATTTTGTTGCGTAAATTTATAAATTTCGGTAAAATTCAAGTCTGACACATTGTCGTTTTACTTTTTTTCAATTCAAAAGAAGAAATTTTGCTTTCTTTCGGCATTTTAGCACGAATTATTGAAATAATTTTTACAAAAATATTATATGCATTTTTTATTTATTTTATTGAGTTTTTTATTTATTAATCAAGCTCTCATTGACAGCTGACAAGAGTTTAAACAATTATTTACCGAGGTGCGTTCATGTAAAAATGCGGATAAACTGATAAAGTTTAACAATTTATTACTTTATCACTTTAGATGAAGACCACTAATATAAAATAATAATACATAAAAAAAATAATATAAAATAATAAATTATAAAATAAAATAATACAATATAAAATAAATAATAAAATAAAATAATATAAAATAAAATAATATTAAATAATATAAGTGGCAATCTTTTGTAAACGACCTGTAGCCCGTTTCTGTAACCTTGCGATATGAATTATAACGCAAAATACAACCCTGTTTCATATTTATCGCAAGGTAGCGTTTCTGTAAGTGTGGTGAATTTTGGTTTTCGTTATTTCTTGCGATATTCATATCACCAGCTTTGAGGGTAGTGAAAACAGATAAATTTCAAAATAATGTGTGGTTTGTATTAAATTTCTTGCATTTTTATTTATTACATTAGTTTGTATTTTGTGTAATAAAACTATAAGTGGGAAAATTGCAAAAAGTGAAGCTCATGGAAGTTATGAAATCCAATAAATAGTCGCAATGGGAATATTTAGTGGGCCGAATAGTGCCTAACTCGCAGAGCTTGCAAAACCGCGGAACAATGGAAAAGGGTAATAGCTAAGTGAAAAAAGAATGTATTTATAAATACGTGTGTATGACAAGACGAAAGAGTGGCACTGTTTTACCTTTTCTATTTACCTTATCGTTTTCGTTTTTTTTATTATTTTTAAATCACATACACAATACCTGTGTTCAATAACAAGAAATTGTTACGAATTTTTCTTAAAAAGTGTCATTTTTATATGGAGATCTGTATTTTTTGTTATTGAACAGAGCTAATCTTACTGGATACTTAGTTTTTTTATTATTATTTTATTTATTTATTTTTTTTTTTATTATTATTTTATTTGACTTTTGAAAAGAATGCAACACCTGCTTTCATTGAGGAATTATTGAGGTATGGTTGATGAATTTTTTAAATTGTGATTCATTTACAACACTGCTGCGATCTTTCATAATTTGACTTTTTTCATTGACACCTATTGGAGAAAACAAAAATGATCGGTTTGTTTTTAAAATTCATTAAAACTAAATGAGTAATTTCCAAGAATCCGTGGTAAATATGTATAAATGTATGTATTTGTTAGAAAAGGTAAATTATAAGTGATCGTGTAGGTATTTATTTTATAGATTTTATCATTATCTGTGGGCAACGAAAGCGAACTGAGGGAGGCAAGGGTATGGGGTATCGTAAAGAATATCCTGGACCAAGTTTTTCAAAGCTCAAACTCATCCTCTGAAGGAGAATTTGAGCACCATGAGAAGGTGCTCATTTGCAAGACACTGTGGCTAACAGACAGTTTCACGAAAAAATTTAAGTGAAAATTTAATTTTTTCCCTGTCAGATTTCATATAAAATTCAAGTAAAAAAAATTAAATTAAACTTAAATTCTTTCGTGAAACTGGCTGTAAGTTTCATCAAAAAAAAACGTACACCCAGAAAAAAAATAGTGTGAAATCAACCAAAAATCAACAAATTTTGTGGTTAATTTTTTTCAACACGATGCTTAATGTATGCCATCATGTAATCGTATAAATTTAACACTACTGTCCAGTGGCGTAGTAACGGGGGGGGGGGGGGGGGGTTTGGGGACAAACCTCAACAAAACACTTTGCGTCTTTTTTCTTCTATAGCGACGATAAAAAGAAAATCAAGAACTCTTACCTTATTCATAAAAAATCGAACAGTTTTCAAATATTGTATAATGCACTTTTGATAATATTTTTCGACTCTAATAACTGCATAAATCTATTTTATTTTTTATGAATAACTTATTTTTTATTTTCTTTGGAAAGCTTTTTTTTAATTTTTTAAAATGTTAAAATATACTCATTACATCGGCTGATTGTTGTCTTTTATTTGTTTTGTTCATTAGCATATGTGAAAAACACCATTTCATTTAAAATGCCCAATATTTTGTTCAAATATACCCTCAGCCAAAAAATTTTGATTGGGCAACGCTATCCTAAATTTTTGACTTAAAATAAGACGTCAATAATCCATATTATAATCAAAAATGACAATGTCAAAGTGAAATGGAACTACCTTGTTTGTTTGTATCATGCATATATGTATATGTATGTATGTATGTAAATATGTATGTACCGTATGCATATTAGTTTGCATTTTAATTTTTACCATAACTTCGTTAATTAGATCTGGTAATAGGTTCGTAATCAGAAATGGATTCGGTTCGCACCCGGAAAAGTGATCGGTTCGGTTTTGGAAAAATATTCGGTTCCGACCCGGAAACGTATTCGGTTCGAACTCGGACCAGTATTCGGTTCGAACCTGGAAAAGTATTCGGTTCGAACCTGGAAAAGTATTCGGTTCGAACTCGGAAAAGTATTCGGTTCGGATCCGGAAAAGTATTCGGTTCGAACTCGGAAAACTATTCGGTTCGAACCCGGAAAAGTATTCGGTTCAGACTCGGGAAAGTATTCGGTTCGGAATCGGGAAAGTATTCGGTTTCGGATTTGGGAAAATATTCGGTTCGAATTCGGGAAAGTATTCGGTAAAATATCCGGTTCGGATTCAGAAAAATATTCGGTTGAGTATTTGGGTTCGGATTCGGGAAAGTATTCGGAAAAATATTCGGTTGGAGCTCGGAAAAATACTTGGTTCGTATTCAGAAAAATATTCGCAAAATCATTTACTTGTGTGACCTGCAAGAATAATTTGAATAACGTGAATAAAAATTTATTCTTTATTTAAAATTATCTGGATGACAAATAAAATTTTATTTTTTATTCAACCAATTTTGGATGAAGAATAAAAAATTATTCTTTATTCAAGGGCATCAGAATGAAGAATAAAAATTTATTTTTTATTCAAAGGTATCAGAATGAAGAATAAATTTCTATTCATTATTCAAGGGTATCAAAATGAAGAATAAAAATTTATTTTTTATTCATGGGTATCATAATGAAGAATAAATTTTTATTCTTTATTCAAGGGTATCAGAATAAAGAATAAAAAATTATTCTTTATTCAAGGGCGCCGGAATGAAGAATAAAAATGTATTCTTTATTCAAGGATATGAGAATGAAGAATAATTGGGCAATTCACAAGCTGTTGTAAAGTATTGTAATGTTGTATACTGGTAAAGGTTTACAATAGGTGTATCAGTAGGGTTGATTTTTATACTCAGCTGTACTAGTACACAGAGTATTATAATTTTGATTTCCTAACGGTGGATTGTAACAGAACGAAATAATCGAGATAGATATAGACTTATATATATCAAAATGATCAGCGTGAAAAGAGAAATCGATTTAGCCATGTCCGTCCGTCCGTCCGTCCGTCTGTCCGTCTGAACGCACGATAACTCACGCAAAAATCGAAATATTTTGATGAAATTTGGAATGCAAGTTGGTATCAAGACGAGAACGGATGGTATTGAAAATGGGCGAAATCGGACCATGACCACGCCCACCTCCCCTATATAGTAAAAATCGGAAATTTGGTATCTCAGTCACTAATATAGCTGGAGCGATGTAATTTTACCCACGTGTTGAGCTCAGGCCCCTATGAAGAAATTTGATGAAATTTTGGAAAATGGGCGGTGCCACGCCCACTTATTAAGGGGCAAACATTGAAAGTTTTATGAGTCATAACTCAGAAACTATTGAAGATATATAGATGAAATTTGGTACGCGTGATATATTTGCTTACGCAAATGTTTTGACGAAAAATTGCCAAAATCGGTTAACGACCACGCCCACTTTTATATATGGGTATTATAAAGTGACCTAATAAAAACATTTGAAGCGATATCTCTGTCAAATATAAAGATATATCAATGAAATTTTATGGCAAGATTCCAACTAAGGACATAAAACAAAAAACACAAAAATTTTGGAAAATGGGCGTGGCACCGCCTCCTTTTAGGAGCAGGAATATACGAGATTTTGGAGCCCATATCTCGACAAATAATTGATATATTATGACGAAACTTGGTGTATACACTTTTATTACTTGTAGCAATACATGTTGAAAATTTTAGCGAAATCGGTTGACGACCACGCCCACTTTTATATATGGGTATTATAAAGTGGCCTAATAAAAACATTTTAAGCGATATCTTTGTCAAATATAAAGATAATTCATTGAAATTTTGTGGCATGAGTTCTACAATAGACTGGAAACAAAAAATAGAAAAATTTTGGAAAATGGGCGTGGATACGCCCACTTCATGCAGCACTCGCTTTATATAAAGTACACCGTGTTTCCATCAAAGGCAAACAAACAATAAGCATACAGCTGAGTATCTAATGTTCGATTCCACTCGAACTTAGGCTTCCTTACTTGTTCTCATACAAATTTCAATACAACCAATACAACTGGGCAGTCTATGTTTATTGAGTGTGCTATTTGATTTAAGTTTTTTATTCTGACAGCTTTTTAAAAAAAAATTTGTACAAAAGTATGGAAGCGGCTGACGACATTCCGGTAAATATAATGGAATTAAAAAAATACAAATGTACGTACATATCTGTTTCATATTTTTCCTTTTTACGTTCTAGATGTTGTGAGAGTGCATTCTGAAAAAATTTTAGCATCATGTACACTTCCCGGGTACCCAACTGTTAGCTGACGTATACTCAATTTGTAGTCACAAATTGCTTAAATTTTTACAGAATATTGGCGTTTCCGCGAAAAGTAAAATTGGTGCTGTTTCACGGGGGCTTCGTCTAATTTTATTTTAGAGCCGTCTACATATCCTGCACATCCAGGCATCTCGTTGCTGGTTAAGGATACCATTTTTTGCCGTTCGCGTTCATTAGGCCAAAATAAAAATTTGGATTTAAGGTGCAGTATGGCTTTGAAAACCCGTTTGGTTACTTTTTTAGGCCACTTTTCTTACCGATTGTCCATTGCCGGACGATCCTAGCCGATAAAGGACTATTTTAAGCTGCAACTCTATAGGAAGTTGCAAACTACATGAGCTCGTTTTAAAACCATCATCGTTTCTCATCAAATTTAGAATATACATGAACTCTTCTGGACGGACACGGACCATTTGGGTGAACCTGCTCTCATCAAGGTTTTCAAGGACATTACGCCTCCAATTGAATGATTTTGGTATACCAAAATGAACACTTCTTCGATTGCTTAAAACACAAAAAAAGGTTAATCGAAAAACCTTCAATAGCTTCATCTTCTTCGTCACCTGGGTAAGAAAACAAATTACTTGCATCGTGCGTATCATATATCAATTAGGACTTACTTGAATCCGCCGCTAACAAATATAATAACTGTTTTTCGCATAAAGCAGTCATGATTTTGTGTTTTTCACTTTCGCCTGGCATTTTTCTTATTCAAATTTTTGTAAACAACAAACTAAACAATAACGAAATACAACAAAACACATACGACACGTACTGCGTTCTTATGGACATTTTCCTTTACAACATACCGTCGTACCATACGAAAACTAACATCAGATTTTTTGTGGCTGACGAAAAGTGAAAAGTTCAAGTTTTGGCCGACGAAAAGTAATAAAATCGAGTTTTGGCTGACGAAAAGTAATAAAATCGACTTTTGGCTGACGAAAACTATCAATTTCGTTTAAACAACAACAATTTTAATGTAAAAACAGTATATAATTACTGATACTTTTTAAAGTTTATCACTTTACCGAACGATTTTGTTGCGTAAATTTATAAATTTCGGTAAAATTCAAGTCTGACACATTGTCGTTTTACTTTTTTCAATTCAAAAGAAGAAATTTTGCTTTCTTTCGGCATTTTAGCACGAATTATTGAAATAATTTTTACAAAAATATTATATGCATTTTTTATTTATTAATCAAGCTCTCATTGACAGCTGACAAGAGTTTAAACAATTATTTACCGAGGTGCGTTCATGTAAAAATGCGGATAAACTGATAAAGTTTAACAATTTATTACTTTATCACTTTAGATGAAGACCACTAATATAAAATAATAATACATAAAAAAAATAATATAAAATAATAAATTATAAAATAAAATAATACAATATAAAATAAATAATAAAATAAAATAATATAAAATAAAATAATATTAAATAATATAATCAATCTTTTGTAAACGACCTGTAGCCCGTTTCTGTAACCTTGCGATATGAATTATAACGCAAAATACAACCCTGTTTCATATTTATCGCAAGGTAGCGTTTCTGTAAGTGTGGTGAATTTTGGTTTTCGTTATTTCTTGCGATATTCATATCACCAGCTTTGAGGGTAGTGAAAACAGATACATTTCAAAATAATGTGTGGTTTGTATTAAATTTCTTGCATTTTTATTTATTACATTAGTTTGTATTTTGTGTAATAAAACTATAAGTGGGAAAATTGCAAAAAGTGAAGCTCATGGAAGTTATGAAATCCAATAAATAGTCGCAATGGGAATATTTAGTGGGCCGAATAGTGCCTAACTCGCAGAGCTTGCAAAACCGCGGAACAATGGAAAAGGGTAATAGCTAAGTGAAAAAAGAATGTATTTATAAATACGTGTGTATGACAAGACGAAAGAGTGGCACTGTTTTACCTTTTCTATTTACCTTATCGTTTTCGTTTTTTATTATTTTTAAATCACATACACAATACCTGTGTTCAATAACAAGAAATTGTTACGAATTTTTCTTAAAAAGTGTCATTTTTATATGGAGATCTGTATTTTTTGTTATTGAACAGAGCTAATCTTACTGGATACTTAGTTTTTTTATTATTATTTTATTTATTTATTTTTTTTTTTTTATTATTATTTTATGTGACTTTTGAAAAGAATGCAACACCTGCTTTCATTGAGGAATTATTGAGGTATGGTTGATGAATTTTTTAAATTGTGATTCATTTACAACACTGCTGCGATATTTCATAATTTGACTTTTTTCATTGACACCTATTGGAGAAAACAAAAATGATCGGTTTGTTTTTAAAATTCATTAAAACTAAATGAGTAATTTCCAAGAATCCGTGGTAAATATGTATAAATGTATGTATTTGTTAGAAAAGGTAAATTATAAGTGATCGTGTAGGTATTTATTTTATAGATTTTATCATTATCTGTGGGCAACGAAAGCGAACTGAGGGAGGCAAGGGTATGGGGTATCGTAAAGAATATCCTGGACCAAGTTTTTCAAAGCTCAAACTCATCCTCTGAAGGAGAATTTGAGCACCATGAGAAGGTGCTCATTTGCAAGACACTGTGGCTAACAGACAGTTTCACGAAAAAATTTAAGTGAAAATTTAATTTTTTCCCTGTCAGATTTCATATAAAATTCAAGTAAAAAAAATTAAATTAAACTTAAATTCTTTCGTGAAACTGGCTGTAAGTTTCATCAAAAAAAAAACGTACACCCAGAAAAAAAATAGTGTGAAATCAACCAAAAATCAACAAATTTTGTGGTTAATTTTTTTCAACACGATGCTTAATGTATGCCATCATGTAATCGTATAAATTTAACACTACTGTCCAGTGGCGTAGTAACGGGGGGGGGATTGTTGTCTTTTATTTGTTTTGTTCATTAGCATATGTGAAAAACACCATTTCATTTAAAATGCCCAATATTTTGTTCAAATATACCCTCAGCCAAAAAATTTTGATTGGGCAACGCTATCCTAAATTTTTGACTTAAAATAAGACGTCAATAATCCATATTATAATCAAAAATGACAATGTCAAAGTGAAATGGAACTACCTTGTTTGTTTGTATCATGCATATATGTATATGTATGTATGTATGTAAATATGTATGTACCGTATGCATATTAGTTTGCATTTTAATTTTTACCATAACTTCGTTAATTAGATCTGGTAATAGGTTCGTAATCAGAAATGGATTCGGTTCGCACCCGGAAAAGTGATCGGTTCGGTTTTGGAAAAATATTCGGTTCCGACCCGGAAACGTATTCGGTTCGAACTCGGACCAGTATTCGGTTCGAACCTGGAAAAGTATTCGGTTCGAACCTGGAAAAGTATTCGGTTCGAACTCGGAAAAGTATTCGGTTCGGATCCGGAAAAGTATTCGGTTCGAACTCGGAAAATTATTCGGTTCGAACCCGGAAAAGTATTCGGTTCAGACTCGGGAAAGTATTCGGTTCGGAATCGGGAAAGTATTCGGTTTCGGATTTGGGAAAATATTCGGTTCGAATTCGGGAAAGTATTCGGTAAAATATCCGGTTCGGATTCAGAAAAATATTCGGTTGAGTATTTGGGTTCGGATTCGGGAAAGTATTCGGAAAAATATTCGGTTGGAGCTCGGAAAAATACTTGGTTCGTATTCAGAAAAATATTCGCAAAATCATTTACTTGTGTGACCTGCAAGAATAATTTGAATAACGTGAATAAAAATTTATTCTTTATTTAAAATTATCTGGATGACAAATAAAATTTTATTTTTTATTCAACCAATTTTGGATGAAGAATAAAAAATTATTCTTTATTCAATGGCATCAGAATGAAGAATAAAAATTTATTTTTTATTAAAAGGTATCAGAATGAAGAATAAATTTCTATTCATTATTCAAGGGTATCAAAATGAAGAATAAAAAATTATTCTTTATTCAAGGGCACCAAAATGAAGAATAAAAATTTATTTTTTATTCATGGGTATCATAATGAAGAATAAATTTTTATTCTTTATTCAAGGGTATCAGAATAAAGAATAAAAAATTATTCTTTATTCAAGGGCGCCGGAATGAAGAATAAAAATGTATTCTTTATTCAAGGATATGAGAATGAAGAATAATTGGGCAATTCACAAGCTGTTGTAAAGTATTGTAATGTTGTATACTGGTAAAGGTTTACAATAGGTGTATCAGTAGGGTTGATTTTTCTCATACTAATTTCAATACAACCAATACAACTGGGCAGTCTATGTTTATTGAGTGTGCTATTTGATTTAATTTTTTTATTCTGACAGCTTTTTAAAAAAAAATTTGTACAAAAGTATGGAAGCGGCTGACGACATTCCGGTAAATATAATGGAATTAAAAAAATACAAATGTACGTACATATCTGTTTCATATTTTTCCTTTTTACGTTCTAGATGTTGTGAGAGTGCATTCTGAAAAAATTTTAGCATCATGTACACTTCCCGGGTACCCAACTGTTAGCTGACGTATACTCAATTTGTAGTCACAAATTGCTTAAATTTTTACAGAATATTGGCGTTTCCGCGAAAAGTAAAATTGGTGCTGTTTCACGGGGGCTTCGTCTAATTTTATTTTAGAGCCGTCTACATATCCTGCACATCCAGGCATCTCGTTGCTGGTTAAGGATACCATTTTTTGCCGTTCGCGTTCATTAGGCCAAAATAAAAATTTGGATTTAAGGTGCAGTATGGCTTTGAAAACCCGTTTGGTTACTTTTTTAGGCCACTTTTCTTACCGATTGTCCATTGCCGGACGATCCTAGCCGATAAAGGACTATTTTAAGCTGCAACTCTATAGGAAGTTGCAAACTACATGAGCTCGTTTTAAAACCATCATCGTTCCTTATAAAATTTAGAATATACATGAACTCTTCTGGACGGGCACGGACCATTTGGGTGAACCTGCTCTCATCAAGGTTTTCAAGGACATTACGCCTCCAATTGAATGATTTTGGTATACCAAAATGAACACTTCTTCGATTGCTTAAAACACAAAAAAAGGTTAATCGAAAAACCTTCAATAGCTTCATCTTCTTCGTCACCTGGGTAAGAAAACAAATTACTTGCATCGTGCGTATCATATATCAATTAGGACTTACTTGAATCCGCCGATAACAAATATAATAACTGTTTTTCGCATAAAGCAGTCATGATTTTGTGTTTTTCACTTTCGCCTGGCATTTTTCTTATTCAAATTTTTGTAAACAACAAACTAAACAATAACGAAATACAACAAAACACATACGACACGTACTGCGTTCTTATGGACATTTTCCTTTACAACATACCGTCGTACCATACGAAAACTAACATCAGATTTTTTGTGGCTGACGAAAAGTGAAAAGTTCAAGTTTTGGCCGACGAAAAGTAATAAAATCGAGTTTTGGCTGACGAAAAGTAATAAAATCGACTTTTGGCTGACGAAAACTATCAATTTCGTTTAAACAACAACAATTTTAATGTAAAAACAGTATATAATTACTGATACTTTTTAAAGTTTATCACTTTACCGAACGATTTTGTTGCGTAAATTTATAAATTTCGGTAAAATTCAAGTCTGACACATTGTCGTTTTACTTTTTTCAATTCAAAAGAAGAAATTTTGCTTTCTTTCGGCATTTTAGCACGAATTATTGAAATAATTTTTACAAAAATATTATATGCATTTTTTATTTATTAATCAAGCTCTCATTGACAGCTGACAAGAGTTTAAACAATTATTTACCGAGGTGCGTTCATGTAAAAATGCGGATAAACTGATAAAGTTTAACAATTTATTACTTTATCACTTTAGATGAAGACCACTAATATAAAATAATAATACATAAAAAAAATAATATAAAATAATAAATTATAAAATAAAATAATACAATATAAAATAAATAATAAAATAAAATAATATAAAATAAAATAATATTAAATAATATAATCAATCTTTTGTAAACGACCTGTAGCCCGTTTCTGTAACCTTGCGATATGAATTATAACGCAAAATACAACCCTGTTTCATATTTATCGCAAGGTAGCGTTTCTGTAAGTGTGGTGAATTTTGGTTTTCGTTATTTCTTGCGATATTCATATCACCAGCTTTGAGGGTAGTGAAAACAGATACATTTCAAAATAATGTGTGGTTTGTATTAAATTTCTTGCATTTTTATTTATTACATTAGTTTGTATTTTGTGTAATAAAACTATAAGTGGGAAAATTGCAAAAAGTGAAGCTCATGGAAGTTATGAAATCCAATAAATAGTCGCAATGGGAATATTTAGTGGGCCGAATAGTGCCTAACTCGCAGAGCTTGCAAAACCGCGGAACAATGGAAAAGGGTAATAGCTAAGTGAAAAAAGAATGTATTTATAAATACGTGTGTATGACAAGACGAAAGAGTGGCACTGTTTTACCTTTTCTATTTACCTTATCGTTTTCGTTTTTTATTATTTTTAAATCACATACACAATACCTGTGTTCAATAACAAGAAATTGTTACGAATTTTTCTTAAAAAGTGTCATTTTTATATGGAGATCTGTATTTTTTGTTATTGAACAGAGCTAATCTTACTGGATACTTAGTTTTTTTATTATTATTTTATTTATTTATTTTTTTTTTTATTATTATTTTATTTGACTTTTGAAAAGAATGCAACACCTGCTTTCATTGAGGAATTATTGAGGTATGGTTGATGAATTTTTTAAATTGTGATTCATTTACAACACTGCTGCGATATTTCATAATTTGACTTTTTTCATTGACACCTATTGGAGAAAACAAAAATGATCGGTTTGTTTTTAAAATTCATTAAAACTAAATGAGTAATTTCCAAGAATCCGTGGTAAATATGTATAAATGTATGTATTTGTTAGAAAAGGTAAATTATAAGTGATCGTGTAGGTATTTATTTTATAGATTTTATCATTATCTGTGGGCAACGAAAGCGAACTGAGGGAGGCAAGGGTATGGGGTATCGTAAAGAATATCCTGGACCAAGTTTTTCAAAGCTCAAACTCATCCTCTGAAGGAGAATTTGAGCACCATGAGAAGGTGCTCATTTGCAAGACACTGTGGCTAACAGACAGTTTCACGAAAAAATTTAAGTGAAAATTTAATTTTTTCCCTGTCAGATTTCATATAAAATTCAAGTAAAAAAAATTAAATTAAACTTAAATTCTTTCGTGAAACTGGCTGTAAGTTTCATCAAAAAAAAACGTACACCCAGAAAAAAAAATAGTGTGAAATCAACCAAAAATCAACAAATTTTGTGGTTAATTTTTTTCAACACGATGCTTAATGTATGCCATCATGTAATCGTATAAATTTAACACTACTGTCCAGTGGCGTAGTAACGGGGGGGGATTGTTGTCTTTTATTTGTTTTGTTCATTAGCATATGTGAAAAACACCATTTCATTTAAAATGCCCAATATTTTGTTCAAATATACCCTCAGCCAAAAAATTTTGATTGGGCAACGCTATCCTAAATTTTTGACTTAAAATAAGACGTCAATAATCCATATTATAATCAAAAATGACAATGTCAAAGTGAAATGGAACTACCTTGTTTGTTTGTATCATGCATATATGTATATGTATGTATGTATGTAAATATGTATGTACCGTATGCATATTAGTTTGCATTTTAATTTTTACCATAACTTCGTTAATTAGATCTGGTAATAGGTTCGTAATCAGAAATGGATTCGGTTCGCACCCGGAAAAGTGATCGGTTCGGTTTTGGAAAAATATTCGGTTCCGACCCGGAAACGTATTCGGTTCGAACTCGGACCAGTATTCGGTTCGAACCTGGAAAAGTATTCGGTTCTAACCTGGAAAAGTATTCGGTTCGAACTCGGAAAAGTATTCGGTTCGGATCCGGAAAGGTATTCGGTTCGAACTCGGAAAATTATTCGGTTCGAACCCGGAAAAGTATTCGGTTCAGACTCGGGAAAGTATTCGGTTCGGAATCGGGAAAGTATTCGGTTTCGGATTTGGGAAAATATTCGGTTCGAATTCGGGAAAGTATTCGGTAAAATATCCGGTTCGGATTCAGAAAAATATTCGGTTGAGTATTTGGGTTCGGATTCGGGAAAGTATTCGGAAAAATATTCGGTTGGAGCTCGGAAAAATACTTGGTTCGTATTCAGAAAAATATTCGCAAAATCATTTACTTGTGTGACCTGCAAGAATAATTTGAATAACGTGAATAAAAATTTATTCTTTATTTAAAATTATCTGGATGACAAATAAAATTTTATTTTTTATTCAACCAATTTTGGATGAAGAATAAAAAATTATTCTTTATTCAATGGCATCAGAATGAAGAATAAAAATTTATTTTTTATTAAAAGGTATCAGAATGAAGAATAAATTTCTATTCATTATTCAAGGGTATCAAAATGAAGAATAAAAAATTATTCTTTATTCAAGGGCACCAAAATGAAGAATAAAAATTTATTTTTAATTCATGGGTATCATAATGAAGAATAAATTTTTATTCTTTATTCAAGGGTATCAGAATAAAGAATAAAAAATTATTCTTTATTCAAGGGCGCCGGAATGAAGAATAAAAATGTATTCTTTATTCAAGGATATGAGAATGAAGAATAATTGGGCAATTCACAAGCTGTTGTAAAGTATTGTAATGTTGTATACTGGTAAAGGTTTACAATAGGTGTATCAGTAGGGTTGATTTTTCTCATACTAATTTCAATACAACCAATACAACTGGGCAGTCTATGTTTATTGAGTGTGCTATTTGATTTAATTTTTTTATTCTGACAGCTTTTTAAAAAAAAATTTGTACAAAAGTATGGAAGCGGCTGACGACATTCCGGTAAATATAATGGAATTAAAAAAATACAAATGTACGTACATATCTGTTTCATATTTTTCCTTTTTACGTTCTAGATGTTGTGAGAGTGCATTCTGAAAAAATTTTAGCATCATGTACACTTCCCGGGTACCCAACTGTTAGCTGACGTATACTCAATTTGTAGTCACAAATTGCTTAAATTTTTACAGAATATTGGCGTTTCCGCGAAAAGTAAAATTGGTGCTGTTTCACGGGGGCTTCGTCTAATTTTATTTTAGAGCCGTCTACATATCCTGCACATCCAGGCATCTCGTTGCTGGTTAAGGATACCATTTTTTGCCGTTCGCGTTCATTAGGCCAAAATAAAAATTTGGATTTAAGGTGCAGTATGGCTTTGAAAACCCGTTTGGTTACTTTTTTAGGCCACTTTTCTTACCGATTGTCCATTGCCGGACGATCCTAGCCGATAAAGGACTATTTTAAGCTGCAACTCTATAGGAAGTTGCAAACTACATGAGCTCGTTTTAAAACCATCATCGTTCCTTATAAAATTTAGAATATACATGAACTCTTCTGGACGGGCACGGACCATTTGGGTGAACCTGCTCTCATCAAGGTTTTCAAGGACATTACGCCTCCAATTGAATGATTTTGGTATACCAAAATGAACACTTCTTCGATTGCTTAAAACACAAAAAAAGGTTAATCGAAAAACCTTCAATAGCTTCATCTTCTTCGTCACCTGGGTAAGAAAACAAATTACTTGCATCGTGCGTATCATATATCAATTAGGACTTACTTGAATCCGCCGATAACAAATATAATAACTGTTTTTCGCATAAAGCAGTCATGATTTTGTGTTTTTCACTTTCGCCTGGCATTTTTCTTATTCAAATTTTTGTAAACAACAAACTAAACAATAACGAAATACAACAAAACACATACGACACGTACTGCGTTCTTATGGACATTTTCCTTTACAACATACCGTCGTACCATACGAAAACTAACATCAGATTTTTTGTGGCTGACGAAAAGTGAAAAGTTCAAGTTTTGGCCGACGAAAAGTAATAAAATCGAGTTTTGGCTGACGAAAAGTAATAAAATCGACTTTTGGCTGACGAAAACTATCAATTTCGTTTAAACAACAACAATTTTAATGTAAAAACAGTATATAATTACTGATACTTTTTAAAGTTTATCACTTTACCGAACGATTTTGTTGCGTAAATTTATAAATTTCGGTAAAATTCAAGTCTGACACATTGTCGTTTTACTTTTTTCAATTCAAAAGAAGAAATTTTGCTTTCTTTCGGCATTTTAGCACGAATTATTGAAATAATTTTTACAAAAATATTATATGCATTTTTTATTTATTAATCAAGCTCTCATTGACAGCTGACAAGAGTTTAAACAATTATTTACCGAGGTGCGTTCATGTAAAAATGCGGATAAACTGATAAAGTTTAACAATTTATTACTTTATCACTTTAGATGAAGACCACTAATATAAAATAATAATACATAAAAAAAATAATATAAAATAATAAATTATAAAATAAAATAATACAATATAAAATAAATAATAAAATAAAATAATATAAAATAAAATAATATTAAATAATATAATCAATCTTTTGTAAACGACCTGTAGCCCGTTTCTGTAACCTTGCGATATGAATTATAACGCAAAATACAACCCTGTTTCATATTTATCGCAAGGTAGCGTTTCTGTAAGTGTGGTGAATTTTGGTTTTCGTTATTTCTTGCGATATTCATATCACCAGCTTTGAGGGTAGTGAAAACAGATACATTTCAAAATAATGTGTGGTTTGTATTAAATTTCTTGCATTTTTATTTATTACATTAGTTTGTATTTTGTGTAATAAAACTATAAGTGGGAAAATTGCAAAAAGTGAAGCTCATGGAAGTTATGAAATCCAATAAATAGTCGCAATGGGAATATTTAGTGGGCCGAATAGTGCCTAACTCGCAGAGCTTGCAAAACCGCGGAACAATGGAAAAGGGTAATTGCTAAGTGAAAAAAGAATGTATTTATAAATACGTGTGTATGACAAGACGAAAGAGTGGCACTGTTTTACCTTTTCTATTTACCTTATCGTTTTCGTTTTTTATTATTTTTAAATCACATACACAATACCTGTGTTCAATAACAAGAAATTGTTACGAATTTTTCTTAAAAAGTGTCATTTTTATATGGAGATCTGTATTTTTTGTTATTGAACAGAGCTAATCTTACTGGATACTTAGTTTTTTTATTATTATTTTATTTATTTATTTTTTTTTTTATTATTATTTTATTTGACTTTTGAAAAGAATGCAACACCTGCTTTCATTGAGGAATTATTGAGGTATGGTTGATGAATTTTTTAAATTGTGATTCATTTACAACACTGCTGCGATATTTCATAATTTGACTTTTTTCATTGACACCTATTGGAGAAAACAAAAATGATCGGTTTGTTTTTAAAATTCATTAAAACTAAATGAGTAATTTCCAAGAATCCGTGGTAAATATGTATAAATGTATGTATTTGTTAGAAAAGGTAAATTATAAGTGATCGTGTAGGTATTTATTTTATAGATTTTATCATTATCTGTGGGCAACGAAAGCGAACTGAGGGAGGCAAGGGTATGGGGTATCGTAAAGAATATCCTGGACCAAGTTTTTCAAAGCTCAAACTCATCCTCTGAAGGAGAATTTGAGCACCATGAGAAGGTGCTCATTTGCAAGACACTGTGGCTAACAGACAGTTTCACGAAAAAATTTAAGTGAAAATTTAATTTTTTCCCTGTCAGATTTCATATAAAATTCAAGTAAAAAAAATTAAATTAAACTTAAATTCTTTCGTGAAACTGGCTGTAAGTTTCATCAAAAAAAAACGTACACCCAGAAAAAAAATAGTGTGAAATCAACCAAAAATCAACAAATTTTGTGGTTAATTTTTTTCAACACGATGCTTAATGTATGCCATCATGTAATCGTATAAATTTAACACTACTGTCCAGTGGCGTAGTAACGGGGGGGGGGGGTTTGGGGACAAACCTCAACAAAACACTTTGCGTCTTTTTTCTTCTATAGCGACGATAAAAAGAAAATCAAGAACTCTTACCTTATTCATAAAAAATCGAACAGTTTTCAAATATTGTATAATGCACTTTTGATAATATTTTTCGACTCTAATAACTGCATAAATCTATTTTATTTTTTATGAATAACTTATTTTTTATTTTCTTTGGAAAGCTTTTTTTTAATTTTTTAAAATGTTAAAATATACTCATTACATCGGCTGATTGTTGTTCATTAGCATATGTGAAAAACACCATTTCATTTAAAATGCCCAATATTTTGTTCAAATATACCCTCAGCCAAAAAATTTTGATTGGGCAACGCTATCCTAAATTTTTGACTTAAAATAAGACGTCAATAATCCATATTATAATCAAAAATGACAATGTCAAAGTGAAATGGAACTACCTTGTTTGTTTGTATCATGCATATATGTATATGTATGTATGTATGTAAATATGTATGTACCGTATGCATATTAGTTTGCATTTTAATTTTTACCATAACTTCGTTAATTAGATCTGGTAATAGGTTCGTAATCAGAAATGGATTCGGTTCGCACCCGGAAAAGTGATCGGTTCGGTTTTGGAAAAATATTCGGTTCCGACCCGGAAACGTATTCGGTTCGAACTCGGACCAGTATTCGGTTCGAACCTGGAAAAGTATTCGGTTCGAACCTGGAAAAGTATTCGGTTCGAACCTGGAAAAGTATTCGGTTCGAACTCGGAAAAGTATTCGGTTCGGATCCGGAAAAGTATTCGGTTCGAACTCGGAAAATTATTCGGTTCGAACCCGGAAAAGTATTCGGTTCAGACTCGGAAAGTATTCGGTTCGGAATCGGGAAAGTATTCGGTTTCGGATTTGGGAAAATATTCGGTTCGAATTCGGGAAAGTATTCGGTAAAATATCCGGTTCGGATTCAGAAAAATATTCGGTTGAGTATTTGGGTTCGGATTCGGGAAAGTATTCGGAAAAATATTCGGTTGGAGCTCGGAAAAATACTTGGTTCGTATTCAGAAAAATATTCGCAAAATCATTTACTTGTGTGACCTGCAAGAATAATTTGAATAACGTGAATAAAAATTTATTCTTTATTTAAAATTATCTGGATGACAAATAAAATTTTATTTTTTATTCAACCAATTTTGGATGAAGAATAAAAAATTATTCTTTATTCAATGGCATCAGAATGAAGAATAAAAATTTATTTTTTATTAAAAGGTATCAGAATGAAGAATAAATTTCTATTCATTATTCAAGGGTATCAAAATGAAGAATAAAAAATTATTCTTTATTCAAGGGCACCAAAATGAAGAATAAAAATTTATTTTTTATTCATGGGTATCATAATGAAGAATAAATTTTTATTCTTTATTCAAGGGTATCAGAATAAAGAATAAAAAATTATTCTTTATTCAAGGGCGCCGGAATGAAGAATAAAAATGTATTCTTTATTCAAGGATATGAGAATGAAGAATAATTGGGCAATTCACAAGCTGTTGTAAAGTATTGTAATGTTGTATACTGGTAAAGGTTTACAATAGGTGTATCAGTAGGGTTGATTTTTCTCATACTAATTTCAATACAACCAATACAACTGGGCAGTCTATGTTTATTGAGTGTGCTATTTGATTTAATTTTTTTATTCTGACAGCTTTTTAAAAAAAAATTTGTACAAAAGTATGGAAGCGGCTGACGACATTCCGGTAAATATAATGGAATTAAAAAAATACAAATGTACGTACATATCTGTTTCATATTTTTCCTTTTTACGTTCTAGATGTTGTGAGAGTGCATTCTGAAAAAATTTTAGCATCATGTACACTTCCCGGGTACCCAACTGTTAGCTGACGTATACTCAATTTGTAGTCACAAATTGCTTAAATTTTTACAGAATATTGGCGTTTCCGCGAAAAGTAAAATTGGTGCTGTTTCACGGGGGCTTCGTCTAATTTTATTTTAGAGCCGTCTACATATCCTGCACATCCAGGCATCTCGTTGCTGGTTAAGGATACCATTTTTTGCCGTTCGCGTTCATTAGGCCAAAATAAAAATTTGGATTTAAGGTGCAGTATGGCTTTGAAAACCCGTTTGGTTACTTTTTTAGGCCACTTTTCTTACCGTTTGTCCATTGCCGGACGATCCTAGCCGATAAAGGACTATTTTAAGCTGCAACTCTATAGGAAGTTGCAAACTACATGAGCTCGTTTTAAAACCATCATCGTTCCTTATAAAATTTAGAATATACATGAACTCTTCTGGACGGGCACGGACCATTTGGGTGAACCTGCTCTCATCAAGGTTTTCAAGGACATTACGCCTCCAATTGAATGATTTTGGTATACCAAAATGAACACTTCTTCGATTGCTTAAAACACAAAAAAAGGTTAATCGAAAAACCTTCAATAGCTTCATCTTCTTCGTCACCTGGGTAAGAAAACAAATTACTTGCATCGTGCGTATCATATATCAATTAGGACTTACTTGAATCCGCCGATAACAAATATAATAACTGTTTTTCGCATAAAGCAGTCATGATTTTGTGTTTTTCACTTTCGCCTGGCATTTTTCTTATTCAAATTTTTGTAAACAACAAACTAAACAATAACGAAATACAACAAAACACATACGACACGTACTGCGTTCTTATGGACATTTTCCTTTACAACATACCGTCGTACCATACGAAAACTAACATCAGATTTTTTGTGGCTGACGAAAAGTAAAAAGTTCAAGTTTTGGCCGACGAAAAGTAATAAAATCGAGTTTTGGCTGACGAAAAGTAATAAAATCGACTTTTGGCTGACGAAAACTATCAATTTCGTTTAAACAACAACAATTTTAATGTAAAAACAGTATATAATTACTGATACTTTTTAAAGTTTATCACTTTACCGAACGATTTTGTTGCGTAAATTTATAAATTTCGGTAAAATTCAAGTCTGACACATTGTCGTTTTACTTTTTTTCAATTCAAAAGAAGAAATTTTGCTTTCTTTCGGCATTTTAGCACGAATTATTGAAATAATTTTTACAAAAATATTATATGCATTTTTTATTTATTTTATTGAGTTTTTTATTTATTAATCAAGCTCTCATTGACAGCTGACAAGAGTTTAAACAATTATTTACCGAGGTGCGTTCATGTAAAAATGCGGATAAACTGATAAAGTTTAACAATTTATTACTTTATCACTTTAGATGGAGACCACTAATATAAAATAATAATACATAAAAAAAATAATATAAAATAATAAATTATAAAATAAAATAATACAATATAAAATAAATAATAAAATAAAATAATATAAAATAAAATAATATTAAATAATATAAGTGGCAATCTTTTGTAAACGACCTGTAGCCCGTTTCTGTAACCTTGCGATATGAATTATAACGCAAAATACAACCCTGTTTCATATTTATCGCAAGGTAGCGTTTCTGTAAGTGTGGTGAATTTTGGTTTTCGTTATTTCTTGCGATATTCATATCACCAGCTTTGAGGGTAGTGAAAACAGATACATTTCAAAATAATGTGTGGTTTGTATTAAATTTCTTGCATTTTTATTTATTACATTAGTTTGTATTTTGTGTAATAAAACTATAAGTGGGAAAATTGCAAAAAGTGAAGCTCATGGAAGTTATGAAATCCAATAAATAGTCGCAATGGGAATGTTTAGTGGGCCGAATAGTGCCTAACTCGCAGAGCTTGCAAAACCGCGGAACAATGGAAAAGGGTAATAGCTAAGTGAAAAAAGAATGTATTTATAAATACGTGTGTATGACAAGACGAAAGAGTGGCACTGTTTTACCTTTTCTATTTACCTTATCGTTTTCGTTTTTTATTATTTTTAATCACATACACAATACCTGTGTTCAATAACAAGAAATTGTTACGAATTTTTCTTAAAAAGTGTCATTTTTATATGGAGATCTGTATTTTTTGTTATTGAACAGAGCTAATCTTACTGGATACTTAGTTTTTTTATTATTATTTTATTTATTTATTTTTTTTTTTATTATTATTTTATTTGACTTTTGAAAAGAATGCAACACCTGCTTTCATTGAGGAATTATTGAGGTATGGTTGATGAATTTTTTAAATTGTGATTCATTTACAACACTGCTGCGATCTTTCATAATTTGACTTTTTTCATTGACACCTATTGGAGAAAACAAAAATGATCGGTTTGTTTTTAAAATTCATTAAAACTAAATGAGTAATTTCCAAGAATCCGTGGTAAATATGTATAAATGTATGTATTTGTTAGAAAAGGTAAATTATAAGTGATCGTGTAGGTATTTATTTTATAGATTTTATCATTATCTGTGGGCAACGAAAGCGAACTGAGGGAGGCAAGGGTATGGGGTATCGTAAAGAATATCCTGGACCAAGTTTTTCAAAGCTCAAACTCATCCTCTGAAGGAGAATTTGAGCACCATGAGAAGGTGCTCATTTGCAAGACACTGTGGCTAACAGACAGTTTCACGAAAAAATTTAAGTGAAAATTTAATTTTTTCCCTGTCAGATTTCATATAAAATTCAAGTAAAAAAAATTAAATTAAACTTAAATTCTTTCGTGAAACTGGCTGTAAGTTTCATCAAAAAAAAAAACGTACACCCAGAAAAAAAATAGTGTGAAATCAACCAAAAATCAACAAATTTTGTGGTTAATTTTTTTCAACACGATGCTTAATGTATGCCATCATGTAATCGTATAAATTTAACACTACTGTCCAGTGGCGTAGTAACGGGGGGGGGGGGGGGTTTGGGGACAAACCTCAACAAAACACTTTGCGTCTTTTTTCTTCTATAGCGACGATAAAAAGAAAATCAAGAACTCTTACCTTATTCATAAAAAATCGAACAGTTTTCAAATATTGTATAATGCACTTTTGATAATATTTTTCGACTCTAATAACTGCATAAATCTATTTTATTTTTTATGAATAACTTATTTTTTATTTTCTTTGGAAAGCTTTTTTTTAATTTTTTAAAATGTTAAAATATACTCATTACATCGGCTGATTGTTGTCTTTTATTTGTTTTGTTCATTAGCATATGTGAAAAACACCATTTCATTTAAAATGCCCAATATTTTGTTCAAATATACCCTCAGCCAAAAAATTTTGATTGGGCAACGCTATCCTAAATTTTTGACTTAAAATAAGACGTCAATAATCCATATTATAATCAAAAATGACAATGTCAAAGTGAAATGGAACTACCTTGTTTGTTTGTATCATGCATATATGTATATGTATGTATGTATGTAAATATGTATGTACCGTATGCATATTAGTTTGCATTTTAATTTTTACCATAACTTCGTTAATTAGATCTGGTAATAGGTTCGTAATCAGAAATGGATTCGGTTCGCACCCGGAAAAGTGATCGGTTCGGTTTTGGAAAAATATTCGGTTCCGACCCGGAAACGTATTCGGTTCGAACTCGGACCAGTATTCGGTTCGAACCTGGAAAAGTATTCGGTTCGAACCTGGAAAAGTATTCGGTTCGAACTCGGAAAAGTATTCGGTTCGGATCCGGAAAAGTATTCGGTTCGAACTCGGAAAACTATTCGGTTCGAACCCGGAAAAGTATTCGGTTCAGACTCGGGAAAGTATTCGGTTCGGAATCGGGAAAGTATTCGGTTCGAATTCGGGAAAGTATTCGGTAAAATATCCGGTTCGGATTCAGAAAAATATTCGGTTGAGTATTTGGGTTCGGATTCGGGAAAGTATTCGGAAAAATATTCGGTTGGAGCTCGGAAAAATACTTGGTTCGTATTCAGAAAAATATTCGCAAAATCATTTACTTGTGTGACCTGCAAGAATAATTTGAATAACGTGAATAAAAATTTATTCTTTATTTAAAATTATCTGAATGAAAAATAAAATTTTATTTTTTATTCAACCAATTTTGGATGAAGAATAAAAAATTATTCTTTATTCAAGGGCATCAGAATGAAGAATAAAAATTTATTTTTTATTCAAAGGTATCAGAATGAAGAATAAATTTCTATTCATTATTCAAGGGTATCAAAATGAAGAATAAAAAATTATTCTTTATTCAAGGGCACCAAAATGAAGAATAAAAATTTATTTTTTATTCATGGGTATCATAATGAAGAATAAATTTTTATTCTTTATTCAAGGGTATCAGAATAAAGAATAAAAAATTATTCTTTATTCAAGGGCGCCGGAAATTTATTTTTATTTTTTCGTTATTGAATTATTCAAATTTTGAATAATGCCCATCCCTGCTGCAAAGATAGTGAAACTGGACGAAGAAGTTTCTCTTTCAGCTCTCTTCGCCAAACTGGTATGTGAGGCGAACATGAAGAAAGCAGAACAGGGTTGCGTGATTTTGATTTGACTGAATCACTAATCAAAAATATTTTCTGATTCTTGATTTAAAATATTTTCAAACCAAAGATAATTTTTATTTGTGATTCGTTTCAAAAAAGAATCAGAAATACCCTTTCATTCGTGATTTAAGCTATTTTCAAATCAAAGATAAATTTTATTTGTGATTCGTTTCACAAAAGAATCAAAAATACCCTTTGATTCGTGATTCAAACTATTTTCAAATCAAAGATAAAATTGATTTGTGATTCATTTCTCAAAAGAATCAAAAATCTTTTTTGATTCTTGATTCAAACTTGATTTCGAATCAAGATTCTTAATAAATTTTCGATTCGAATCAAAAAATTATTTTGAATCAAAACTTTATTTCAAATAATGTGCCTACGCACATACATACATACGTATGTATGTATGTACGTACGGCGTAGCACAAACGTAAATACGACAATCAGAAATATGTATATATGTATGTACATACATACATACACATGTACACATTTGGCGTCAGCATACAATTTGGCTGTTATTGGACTTTTGGTGCATTTTATACATTTTTGTGTTTTAAGTTACCGAGAATGTACTTGAATATTTCTGATATGCTACAGTATTTTTGATTCTAAATAAATTTTTGATTTGAATAAAATTTTTGATTCGAATCAAATTATTGATTCGAATAAAATTTTTGATTCGAATCAAAAATATATTTTGAAGCAAGATTCGTAATAAATTTTCGATTCTTTTGAGAAATGAATTACAAATGAAATTTATCTTTGATTTGAAAATGGTTTGAATCACGAATCTAAGGGTATTTTTGATTCTTTTGAGAAATGAATCACAAATCAAATTTATCTTTGATTTGAAAATGGTTTGAATCACGAATCAAAGGGTATTTTTGATTCTTTTGAGAAATGAATCACAAATAAAAATTATCTTTGATTTGAAAATAGTTTGAATCACGAATCGAGTTGATTCTTTATTTGAAAGTTGATTTGAAATCAAAATTGATTCGAATCACGCAACGCTGAAGCAGAATCTGAAATCGCTGCTTTACAACAACAAATAGCCAACGCTGCTCGGGATAAGATCGTTACTGATCTCAGTGCCGATGCTGTTGGTATACCCTACGTTGAAGGCGAAAACCTTAGGGCCATATATAACATCATATGTTTCTCGATTGATTTCGTATCTCCGAAAGTGCGTGAAATTTTCCGCACGTATCCCTCTCCAACAAATCTCAAAAGCGTGGTTATCATAAAATTTTACTCGGCTGCTGATCGGAACCGAACTCTCCGCGCTTTTGGCGATTATCGTAGGCGGATGAAATCTTGCGTTCCACTCTGTTCACTTGGATTTGATGGGTATTTCCACATTTTTGAGAGCTTAAGTAAAGAGAACCGCCAATTATTACACAAAGCCATAAAGTTACGACGCGAGAAAAAACTTGCATCTGTGTATACATTTCGAGGCTACGTACATGTTAAAGCAGAAAAGGGTAAAGACGGTGAGCCAACAAAAATTACATGTGAGGATGATTTGCTGCAGTTTGGATAGCGTTTTGCTTTTTTTGTTAGTGTGTATTATATATTTATCCCTCAATGTAAAGATAGCACATCTCTTTGTTTTATTCTCTTGTTCTTTTATCTACATTTTTATTTGTTGTCTTAAATATGCTTTTGTTTTTCGCGCTACGCTTTGTAATGGTTATAACCAATAGCGCATGTAGCGTTGATGATTGTAGTCTCGCGATGATTAATATATTTTGTGGAAACCAAACTGGCTTGGTGAAATGGACATGGTGAGGAAAGTTTTTGAGTTTTCAGCTGTGGACGTCATATGTATCATAGTGTATAACGTACAGTGACTTAGCTCATCGAAAATCGATTAAAAAAAGTCGATATATGGTCGATGTGCCATCGCCAAATTTCAAACTGACGGGCAGACCAGCATGGCGTCAATTTTTGAAGGGCAGTTCAGCATGGCGGCGGGAGGTGGTTGTTGTAAAAATACATATATATTTCTCAAAAATTTAGGGTTGCTGCTCTCGTTTTTGTCTAATTCAGGGTTTCGTGGAGATTCTGCACCTCATAAACCCTGATAAAATCTGAGGAAGTGTTACCGTGTTTCAAAACTTTCGCAAATTTTTTTTTTCATATTATTGTATTACAATATGAACAAATATTGAAATAAATAAAGTTGCTTTTAATATCAAAACGCCACAACTCTTTAAGCTTTATTTTAGTTTATAGTAATTTTGAACATCGAACAAAATTTTTCAGTGAGTTTGTTCATGCTAAGCAGGGTTGCGTGATTTTGATTTGACTGAATCACTAATCAAAAATATTTTCTGATTCTTGATTTAAAATATTTTCAAATCAAAGATAATTTTTATTTGTGATTCGTTTCAAAAAAAAAATCAGAAATACCCTTTGATTCGTGATTCAAACTATTTTCAAATCAAAGATAAATTTTATTTGTGATTCGTTTCACAAAAGATTCAAACTATTTTCAAATCAAAGATAAAATTGATTTGTGATTCATTTCTCAAAAGAATCAAAAATCTTTTTTGATTCTTGATTCAAACTTGATTTCGAATCAAGATTCTTAATAAATTTTTGATTCGAATCAAATTTTTGATTCGAATAAAATTTTTGATTCGAATCAAACTTTTGATTCGAATCAAAAAATTATTTTGAATCAAAACTATTTCATATAAAAAATACTTTAGTACGTGATCCCACCACCCCCGGGAGTTGAAATGCAAAAAATCTAAAATTTCAACAAACGTCTGCGTTGTATGGGAGGAAATGCAAGCAGATTTTCGCAGTTGCTTTAGCCAAGCACTTGCGCATACATATGTATGTATATCCTTACATACATATATATAACGAATAAATGAATGAAAGGATGAATGAATTATGGTTGGGTGTATGCATACAAAAGAATCCCTGCAAAAAAGCCGAGTACTCCCTGCACGCGTGTTTAGAGTACTCGCTATGGACCAACCGAGTACTCCTCAACCTGCCACATTTCTATAAAAAAAAATATGGTCCATTTAACATGGCATTATTTATTATCTAGGCCTTATTTCGCATGGCTGATAAGCATTAGGAATAAGGTGTGCTCTCAGAGAGAGAGTACTCCTTATGGCGTGATGACATCAACACAGGAAAATCAGCCTTATTTTAAGCCTTACGCCATACAAATTTGCTACCTTTATAATTTTCAGGCCTGGGCCCTCACTCTGTAGTTCTATTCGAAAGGTCGTTCTATTCGAAAGTAAAATCCGATTCGAAAGTACATTCGTACTCTGTAGTGCGTTCGATTCCACTTTCGGATATTTTTATGAAAAGTAAGCAACACTGTTCGCCAAATGTCAAACACAAAACAAAACGCAAAAAGAATATTAACCAAAACAAAACGAAATAAAGATTTATTGCGGAGTGATTTCAACATTTTGGGTTTTTTTTTATTAAATTGTGTGAAATTAATATATTAAATTAATCTAAACTATAAGAAAACAACGTCAATGGATTCGGTGGCGATATGGTTGGACGAAGAAGACCAAGTGGAGGAAAGAATTCAACTAAGAGTTCTTAGAGAAAAATCAAACGTTTTTAGCAGCACTGACAAAAGGTAACAAAAATTCTTTATTTGTCAACATTAAACATTAAATTACATTTTTAACACGCTTTTATTAGTTTCACCTGTATGTATGTGGGTATGTAACTTCTAGCTGCTGCCTAAATATATGCAACATATTTACTAATGAGATTAGGTTACAACCACCGCTATTTTCCAACAGATGGCGCGCGTGTATTTATATTTTTAAAATATTCACTTATTTATTTTATAGCTTTGTTCAAAATTTCCGGCTGAACAAGCCGGCATTCCATTACGTGTTAAATGCTATTACACCGGAGCTACATACACCGCAAAAGTCGACAGCGATTCCCCCAATAATAAAGTTGGCCGCCGCACTTAAGCTATTGGGACAAGGAGCATACCAACATCAGATAGGTCAAGACCAACATATCGGACTTTCGCAGCAGTCCATGTCGCGCTGCCTCATTGAAGTGTGCAAAGCTATTGAAAACGCGGTTTGTCCCCAACACATACAGTTAATTAGTACGGCCGCAGAAGAAACTGATGGCGTTTTCTTTTCTACGAAAAAATGTTGCCCTCCTATATCCCAATTATCTAATTACGTATCCTGACTTTCTATAAAATGGCTGAATTTGTAGATAAAGGTGCCCTCTTACTTAGTTAGAGGTCAATATTTGGTGAAAGGACCAGACAAACTTACAAAATGGCGAAGAAAATCAAACAGGGCAACATTATTTCGAGGAAAGAAAACGCCATAGGGCAAAGCTTTATTTCTATGAATAAGCACATCTCACACTGAAAAACTCTTCAGTGTATGAAAGCACACGCTTTCGCCTAAAGCTATGCAATGTTTACATACATACATACATACATACATACATACATACATACATACATACATACATACAGGTGAAGCTAATAAAAGCGTGTTAAAAATGTGGTATTCCGGGCGTGTTATATGCAATAGATGGCACGCACATTCAAATGATAAGACCCACAAGAAATGAGCATTTATATTTCAATCGAAAATTGAAGCACAGTATTAATGCAATGGTTGTAAGTTTTAAATTAAATAAATATTTAAAACAAAAATTTTAAATTAATATTTTCAGATGTGCGATCATAAGATGAGAATAAGAGCAGTTGATGCGCGATATGGTGGTGCATGTCACGATTCCCATGTATGGAACTTGTCTAACGAAAGAAGGGCTTTACAATCTCGTTTTGATAACGGTGAAAGAGGGATAAGGATTCTTGGTTAGCGGAAATTAGTACATTTATTTTTATTTTTTCTATTACTAACACAGTTTAAATAATTTCAGGAGACTCCGGATATCCTTTGGAGCCATGGATGTTAACCCCTTATCGAAACGCAGTAGAAAATTCAGCGGAATGTCGGTTCAATAACTACCATGCCAAAGGACGGTCAATTATCGAACGGGTATTTGGATTACTGAAAGGAAGATTTCGGTGCCTATTGGCAGCACGTGAACTACATTATGATCCTCAAAAGGTTTCAACCATAATGAATGTTTGCTGTGCTTTGCACAATATTTGTTTGCAATTCGGGGCTGAGCTGCAATCATCAGAAGTATTTCCAGCAGAAGACATACATTTATTGGATATGGTGAATATTGAGGAGGGAAACAACAGTATGACAAACATTTCAAGAAATATGAGAGACGAAATAAGAAATAGCTTGGTTTCATGATAATAAAAAAATGTATTTCATAGTTTTTATTAAAAAAAAAAAACAAAGACGTATTCACAGCCTTCTCGTGGCTATTTAATGGTTTTAAAAAATAAAGAAAATCAACTTAAAATCTGTTCGTCAGTCTTTTCACTTAAAATGGAACTAATACAAAATTTAAAAAAAAAAAATTCTTTGTTTTATGAAACTTACAGCTAATATCTACATTTTTTTTTTTTGTTTTAAGATTTAAAAGCAACCATCACAACTCGTTTGTAACTATTCAAGTATACTTACATCTAATATCTACATCTTCTTTTTAGTTTCAACTCTTTTAGTTTTAGTTTTAGCTTCTTTTTCTCAATTTTTTTTTTTGGAATTCAAACTTCTCCCTTTTAAGTTGAAGTTTGGCTTCCTCCATCTCAATATTTTTCTTAAAATAACTACTTAGCCTATTACTAATTTCCTCTAGCTTTTTTATAGAATTTTCATGATATTTGCACTGATTTTCCACTTGAAATTTTAATAAATTCTCCTTGCCTGTAGGCTGGGTGGAAACGACTTGGCGGTGATATGGTGGTGTGTTGTGTGGTGTGATTTGTAATAGGCGGTGTTATGGCGGTGTGTTGTGTGGTGTGATTTGTAATAGGCGGTGATATTGCGGTGTGTTGTGTGTTACGATTTGAGACAGACGGTGATATGGCAGTGTGTTGTGTGTTATTGGATGAAGTAGTGATGTTTGATGGTGAAGTTTGTGTTTGGTGGTTATTAATACCATAAATCGCGACATCGATATTGCGCTCTCTGTTTGCATTTGTGATTGCGCTGGCACCGAAACGTACTGTATGTGGCACCCCATTAACTGATTCCTCAATGCTCAACAGTGCTACAACTTCCTCCTCCATTGCAGTAAGTGTGCAAAACCTCGATGGCCCTCCCCCCGTGCCGGACATACTCTCTTTATTCCTCCGCAGCTTCGTTTTGATGTTACTTTTGTAATCTGCCCATATCTAAAAAAATTTCAAAAACGTTACATAAATATTTATGTATATATTATGTATAAATATGTATATTTTTTACCTTTTTCCATCCCTCAAAGTTGTGAGACGGAGGTCCACATGAATTTAGTTCAATTTCCATTCTTTTCCAAAGATTATTGGACGTTTGTTTCGCTGCTAAACCCTTAACTTGGCCCTTCGCTAGGTCAGGATGATCCTTCATGAAATTGACGATAATTTCAAATTGTCGGGGTTTCGTGTTCGGTTGCTTTACTCTTTCAGTCCTGTAAATGGTTGTGTTTTTATGAAAATACTTTTTTTTTATTTAAATCAAATTAACTTACATTTTTGTGTACCTCCGTTTGCTAATTTGTTGTCGAATAAAATTTTCTAACATTCGACCATTTTGACATTTGCTTTCGAGACAGAGAGTACCAAATGTTCGATAATCGAAAGGGGGATAAATCGCTTTCGAAGGGAACAGAATGGAATTTGGGCTTCGAACGGATTCTACTCGAAAGCACTTACAGAGTACGAATTACTCGAAAACGAATAAATTTACTTTCGAATCGAACTATAGAGTGAGCGCCCTGATTTCAGAAGCCTTAAAATCTGCGGTTTTAATTCTTAAAAAGGCTTAGATTTTTTGGTGGGAATATACATACATATGTACGCGCAAATGGCTGGCTAAGGGTGCCGACAGTCAACAACGAGTTGACGACCCGTTTCCGAAGCCCGAGTTCGTTCCGAGTTAGACAAAGTGCGTGCCCGTATGAAAAGACAAAAATCAGCTGTTTTCTATTTTGAACAGCCTTGTGAGTGTTGCCGTATTTGAAATAATCGGAAGACACAAAAATTTCACATGAAATACCCAAACTTAGTACCGATGTTTATTCTCAATTTAAATTTTTAAATATATTGTTTTCTTTAAGAAAAAAAGCGACACAGGCGGAAATTTTTAATAAAAAAAATGCGCGATTTTGTATTCCAAGTTTTGGTAATTATCTAGTTTAGGTGACAGCGGTGAAAATTGGTAAATTTTCAAGAAGTGGGGTGTCAATCGACGCGTTTTGATGACATGAACACGAATCCGAAGCGGAACTTAATTTTTTAACGCAACAACAAAAGACGGCGGTGTAAAAACGGGGTTTTGAGTGGCGTGGTCCTATCCCTCCTCAGGAGTCAGAGTTGCAGTTCTGATGTATTTTGTTATTTTCTTGTTGAAAAGTGAAAAATAAGTAAAAGAAAATACACTTTTTTGGCAATGAATAAAGGAATAACCATACGCAATTTTTATTCGTGCAAACACAAAAAAATTTCTAAAAGCTGCCATTGTCGCAATTTTGTTTATGTTTTGTGTGAATTTTATGACGGAAAATATCAGTTGTTCACTATCCGCTGGCCCGCTATCCGTTGACCCATTCAAAAATGGTAAAAAGGGATAATTTTGAAATAAAAATTACTTTTATTTATCGTAAATTACTAGTTACTAACATCATTTATGTAACTTTTTTATTTCATCCTGTGCGAATTTATGCTCCGAAAAAAGTTATAACTGGATAATCGCGATTTTAAGTTTATTTGAAACTAAAATAAACGTATTAAAAATGGTTTCATGTGAATTAATAACATATACATAAATGATAATTATTTTCAATAAATGAGCTAAACAATTATCTAATATCATGTTCAGACATAAAAATTAATTAAGTCAATTGGGCTTGATTGAACATCTCTAGATTTGGTGTTCAGACATATTTAATTTACTTGGCCCATTTAACAGGTCGGCTCAAGATACATACACACATACACGCCGTGAGCTGAATATCAAACTCTCGTGACCTAAATGTCAAAATTGCAAGGAGGACGAAATAATTTGACATTCATCTCACAATTTTTACCAATCGTAAACACGAATGCATGTATAAAATAAGCAGAAATAAAAACAAATTTGATAGGTGATGAAGAAGAACAACAATGCAGCTGATCTGACGAACCAACCTGTTTAGTGGACGCTAATCACATTTCTCTTTTCATGACATTTCATTTTACTTATGAAACAAGCCTTTTAACAGGGTTGCATGCAGAATTGTTCTTCATTAACAACTCATTAATTTCTAATGAAGCATTAACTTGGTCAATTTTTGTATGGTAAATTGAGAATCATTGGGCTTGAAAATTTAATGAAGGCTCTTAATGTTCAATTAAGGTTGTGTCTGAACATAACATAATAACTCATATTTCGCTTAAGTAATCTTAAGCTGTTTTTCCTATGAAGAAAGATATATTCCATTACATTTTACACTCGCATTGATTTCGTTTAATAATACAATGAAAAATACCGTTCAAATGTTTTAGTGGCTAAAAAAGTTCGTTCGGCAACACCGCGTTGAGCAAAAGCAATCAGCTGACACGTTTTCCGGCAAAAATCAAAATGCTCGTTGATTTCTGCGGTACGGGCTGCGTACTCGTATGTTTCGGTCGTTGGTGAGTTTTCATTTATATGGCACTCTCATAAGGTAGATCGTGTCAGCTGACACGGGTTGCGGCAACTCGTTGTTGACTGTTAGCACCATAAGGCAACTGCGAAAATCTGCTTGTATGTATGTATATCCTTCCCTACAACGTAGCTGAAAAATGTTCGTGATAAATTGTTTTCGCGAATGCTTTGTTAATTTTCGTGATCAGTTTCAGCGATGCCGCTGTCACTCCAATTGGAAGATTTCACTCCGATTTTGACCTCCTCACTCCGCCACTCCCTCTTGGACTAAATCACTCCCACTTTTTCATGTATGAAATAATTCAGAAATTTTGAATCAACTTTCAATTTTGTATGTATAAAATTACAATCTGGCAGCGTTATTGTTTACGTCTTATAATTCTGCCGCAGTGGCAACTTTTCACTGATCTTTGTTTTGTGCGCGCTTCCATGGAAAATTTCAAATCAATTGCTCTAAAATGAATAATAGATGAGTTAAAATTTATAAAAACACATTAGCTGGTTTTTACATTTTTTTGTTTTCATCAGAAAAGTTTGCCCTGGACCAAATGCAAAAAAAGGTACATTGACAGGTAAGTTATATTTCTAAAGGATACTTTTCCATATTTCATAACCTCATATTCTCTTTCCAGCTATTTTATCAAAGAAGAAAATTCCCCTGCTGCTACAACACAGAAATTGGCCTATGATGTAGCTGTTGCAAATGACCATACTTATGTATACGATTTGGATCCTGTGGCTGCTGCCGTCTGTACGAGCGACTTCGATGCTGTTATTTCTGCTATAGTTTCCGATGATTGTAGTGCTGCTGCTATGAATGATTTGCACACCACAGACGGTGACTTCGATGCTGCTATAGTTTCGGGTGATTGTAGTGCTGCTGCTATGAATTATTTTCACACCATATGTATGGTAAATAATTGTAGTGCCGCTGTTTTCTGCGATTTTCACACCAAAGACAGTGAAAATAAAGCCGTTCAAACAAAAATTCATCGATAAATGGAAGATGAAATTTAGTTGGTTAGAAAACAAAGATGAGAAAAGCTTCTGTAAAATTTGTGTAAAATTGTTGGGAAATAATATTTCTGATTTGGAAAGGTATGGCAATTCTGATGGTCATAAAAGGGCAGAATTGTCTTTACAAAAACACAAAATACATAATTTATTTAAAAAAAAAAAAACTTATCCTACTTATATATACATACTTGTACTTTTATATCTAAGACATTTATCTAATGCATAACATGCACTAATTTATGTATACAAAAGTTTATAAACAAATGTGCTATGAATAAAAACACAATTTTAATTTAATTAAATTCATTTCTAATAAATACATATGTCCTTTAATTCGAAAACAAAATTTTGCGTTTGCTTTCCCATATTTACATTTCTTGTTGATTTCCTTATTTTTGACATCCCTCCGCAATTTCACTCCGCTCTTTCGTCCGTCACTCCGAAACACTCCGCGCTATGTCAATTTTCACTCCGCTCATAAATTTTGGAACGGCATCGCTGATTCAGTTTGTCTCACATGTGAGTGGCGCCATGCTGCACGAAACAGAAACAATTGCCGCACTCTACTGGATTCCGCCAGAATCGTCTAGACGGTTACGTGCCAATTAACTCGCTGGTTATAATAGCCGTAACGCAACGGATGGAGCTGTCACTTTAATATCTATTGTATGTGAAAGGCATGTGATTGATTACAATGAACGGTAGAAAACGGCGAGAACCGTAAGCATCTGTTGATTTTAGATTTCTTCCGTATTCTTACGGCAATTTGACAGTTCTCTTTGCTGTGACAAACAGACGGTATGTTATCAAACAATTTATTAAACATTTTATAAAATAAAAATGACCGAATTCGAGGAAAGACTTAATAACGGCGTGCGTCGTCATGAAATCACCAACAAATTGAAAGTTTTCTGTTTTAAATTGGTAAATAAAGCACAATATTTACAGCTGTGGCAAATGTCAAAGACGGCAGTTAACGCATTATTATAACTGCCTTAAGTTTGTCACCGTTCTATATCGGTACGGCTTCCGTCCCGTCCCGGCTATTATAACCAGCGCTTAAGGAAGGAAGGAGAAATATTGTTTTGTTATTTTTCGCGCACAAGTGGAAAAACTGGATTTTTTTTTGATCGCTTCTTGCGAGAGAGGAGCATATTTTTTGCATTTCTCTCTCGTGATAAAAGAACGAAAAAATATTAGTGAAAATTCTCACCTCCTGACTTCATTTCCATATAAAATACAGATGTAATCTAACACATACATACATACTTATGTATGATGTATGTACATATGTACTTACCCCTTAATATGTAAATGTATATACATACATATGTAAATTTCTCTTATACCTACATATCCACACATATGTACTTACTTATGTACTTATATTTTATATATTTTACATACATTGAATGAACCCAATAAAAGAATAAAATAACAGAATTTAAAAATAAATAATAATAATGCATTTACCCAAAATGATCTCGTACTAAAAGTATCTTTTATTTGAAATATATTTAGGATTCACTATACCTAGGTACATACATACATATGTATATTTTAAACCCGTTCAAATTAAACGAAAGTGGTTTGTTGTATTGCTTTACGAACAGCAATTCAATCAGGGAATTTATTGGTAAAGTTGATTCTTATTTACCTATACACAAAATTTCTTATGTACATACTACTTATTTACTATAATACATGTATGCATATCTACTCTAATTCTTACTTCTATGTAGATATATACATATATATGTTCGGCTAACTACGAACCGATGCAGATACACGAATCGGTCGCTTGGGCTATTTTAGTGGTCACTTTGAAAGTATGCACCCAAGTGCCTACCCTGCAAAAATCATTGGATTATATGCTCCATTTGTGGTAAGTTGGAGTACTTTCAAAGTGATTCATGTATCTGCATCGGTTCGTAGTTAGCCGAACATAACAAAAACCAAATTTTTATCGCGACGAAGACGATATGTGTATCCATACATAGCTACATACATACATATGTTTGAATGTATACACGTCATTCGTCGTCGTCGCGATAAACATTTGGTTTTTGTTGTTATGTTCGGCTAACTGTTAGGTACTCCATCAATTAATCCAATGTAGGTACTCCATGGATTAATATGATTTTTATGCGGGACTGGAGTATATAATCCATTGCAATGACATGCAATGTTAAATGGACCATATTTTTTGTATGAAATGTGGCAAGTTATGGAGTACTCGGTTGGTCCATAGCGAGCACTCCATGGATTAGCGAATGGAGTACTCGGAATTTTTGCAGGGTATGCACATAAATACATATGTATGTATGTATGTACGTACGGCGTAGCACAAACGTAAATACGACAATCAGAAATATGTATATATGTACATACATATGTACATATTTGGCGTCAGCATACAATTTGGCTGTTGTTGCACTTTTGGTGCATTTTATACATTTTTGTGTTTTAAGTTACCGAGAATGTACTTGAATATTTCTGATATGCTACAGTATTTTTGATTCTAAATAAATTTTTGATTCGAATCAAATTATTGATTTTTGATTCTTTTGAGAAATGAATCACAAATCAAATTTATCTTTGATTTGAAAATGGTTTGAATCACCAATCAGAGGGTATTTTTGATTCTTTTGAGAAAAGAATCACAAATCAAATTTATCTTTGATTTGAAAATAGTTTCAATCACGAATCAAGTTGATTCTTTATTTGAAAGTTGATTTTAAATCAAAATTGATTCGAATCACGCAACGCTGATGCTAAGTACATATCTATTTCTCAAGCTTTGCTTGAATACAAACTAGGGATATTCGCTATCCCTAGCAAGATAGCACGGATTGCAAATATCCTAGACCAAAATATGCTACACATCGAGAGCACCCCATTGCACAGTCGTAGGAAATTTTAAGAAGCAGCTTTTCTTTTTAGCCAAAGGGACGCGTTCATCACTCACTTTTTAATAAATAAATCATTTTATTTTAGTAAATTTAATAAATACACATAAAAAATAACATTTTAAGCAAAATTCGAATGATCAAATTGAAATTGAAATTAGCAATTGGCAAATGTCGGCTGACGCAGGGTCGCAATTAATTTCCTACACTTCATAGCAAATAAATATACATAGGTTTTGGTGTAGCATATTTTTGAGGTCTAGCATATTTTTGTGCGCCTGTATTTTGTTGTTGTGCGTTGTAAAACTGTGCAATCCGTGCTACGTGCTAGGGTTATGCTATGGATAGCGAATACCCCTACTGTTTTTATTACCAAATTATTTTTCTAATGAATTTTATGCAGGGACTGTAACGGTTATGAGTGTTAAGGCGACATCTACCTTAAATTATTCGCAAACCATCTGCATCGATCTGGAAGCGCCATTATCATGATGACAGATGGGCACACATACATATAAATACAAATGTCAACCCGGTTTCTTCTTTATCATTGAATTATATATTACATACTTTTGCTCAGGTTCCGGGTCGACTCGTTTTTCATTTTGATCGCTGGCGCGCTCCCTTTTTTTTATTAAACTTTAGTTAATAAGAAGTTAATTGAATTACATACTTAGTACATAGCGAATATGTGTACATGTGTATAAACATTAATAATAATGAAGTGAATATTGTACATCCGAATTGCATGTATTTGAAGAAATATAAACAATTGTTGAAAGTTATTTCTGTGCAGTACAAAGTGTATCATTCATTTGCCTGAATCCCGTCAGTGGCACTCAGCCAGTTCCAACGTCAGCCCAAGGCCCAATCATTGGTCCTTCTTCGCCAACAGGATATCAGCGGATAAACAACAAAACAAAAACATAAGTACCCAAATCCCAAGCCGTAAGTAAGAAATTAATTCTTATTACTCTTCCCTGCGGTAGTATATATATGTACACCAAACATAACCTTTAAAAGACATAGAAACATTTGTCCCGAGATTATATTATTTCCCGCCAATAATCTCACATCCCGCCAAGAATATATTTTCTGGTTACGGTTTCTATATAAGTAAAGTATATAACTCTCATAAAAGAAAAAATTTGTTGGTTACGGTTTTTATATATCTACACAAATAAATAAGCAAGGCAAACTCAATATTACTACAGTGGGCACGTTCGCAACAGTCTGCTCTCAAAAGTATTCTCACTCACAAATTCGAAAAATAAATAAATATTGCTTTCACGTTGATTATATCAACTTCTCATCGACTTGGTACTCGGGAATAAGCTCCCATATATTTTTATTCCCTTTCCTTCACATTTAAATTACATAAATCGCATTTCTCTTAATTGTTCACACATCTACACACATACACAGGGGTACATACAAATTAAACAAAAATCAGCTCAAGCAGAACCATATTCCTCTTGTACAGTGTTATAAAAGCGATATGATTTAAATAACTACAAATAAACATTCCGATTTTGTAGTGAAAAATTCATATTAACCCCAACAATATTTAACCAATGTGCATATATTCGCTATTTTCATAAATACAGTCCACACACAAAAAAAAAAACAAAAACCTTTCGAAAGTTTGCTATAACTCGAACTCAATCTCGCTCTCTAAATATACAAGTATAAAATACATATCATATTTATTAAAACAAAGAAAAAAAATCTAATACATTGCTCATAACCCAATATATATTTATATTTATATACATACTAGCTGACCCGGCAAACTTCGTTCTGCCCAAAATAGATTTTTTTATTAATTTCATTTCAAAAATTGTTATTACACCGGTATTGTTTTTAATAGAAAATTAACGACTTTTCTCTACTTCATTGTGTATACAACTTCAAAAATATATAATTTTAGTATTCAGTTTAAGGCTGCACGATACACAAAATTTTTAGTTTTCTGTTCCGGATATTTATTTTCACTGAGTATTGGCTATTTTAACCAATTAAGTAAGAGTATTGATACGTATAGTATATCTCCATAATGGTTTTCAGGCCCTTCCTCCAACCCTTTTAGATATACATAGTCAGCCTCAAAAGTTTAGTACGTATGGGAGGTGCAATGCCCCATTTTTCGATAAATCTGCTTCTTGAACGGATTGATTTTAACACTCCGGCCAGAGCGTTGCGTAATTTTGACTTGTTTCATATTGCTATTATAAGAAAGCTGTACGTGATTAATGCACCCATAAATCGAGCTCTTATTGAATTCAATACTATCTCTAGAAAATGGGAGATTGATCTTTCTTCCGCCAGGCTTTCGTTCATTAGTATGCTTAATCTTGCTATTAAGTAATGTTAATTCATACCTACATATTTTTTATTAAGTTTATAATTTTTAAGCCTTTCTATTAATTATATTAATTATATCCATTAGTCTGTAAGACATTTTGTTTTTGTTGACTAATTAAAACCTAAATAAATAAATAAATAAATAAATCTTTTCTTTTTTTGGGTTAACATGGTATTGATATCGTATATCTGCATAGTGATTTCTATGTACATGCCATGAACGCTTTTAGGGATATTTAGCCTTAAAAATTAAGAACGCATGGGAGGTGCCACGCCCCCTTTTCCCAAAACTACTGTTTTTTTCATAAGCATGCTATTGATATCGTTAATCTCCTGATCAATTTTCAGGTCCCAACCTTAAACGCTTTTATAGATATTCAGCTTGAAAAATTAAGTTTTTATGGGAGGTGCCACGCCCCCTTTTCCGATAACCTACACTTTTATGCTCAAAAATTGTTTTGATATCATATAGCTCTGTACCAATTTCTAGGTCCCTGACTTAAATCCTTTTAAAGATATTCAGCTAAAAAAATTAAGCGTTGTTGGGAGGAGCCACGCCCCCTTTTCGTATAACTCCTATTATTTTGCGTTAATATGGAATTGTTATCGTTTATCTCCACACCAATTTCCAAGTCCCTAGCGTAAACAATTTTAGAGATATTCAGCATGAAAAAATAAGTTTGTATGGGAGGTGCCACGCCCCTTTTTCCGATAACCCCCATTTATATGCGTGGGAATGGTTTTGATATCATTTAGGTTAGGTTAGGTTGAAGTGGCTGCCTTAGGGGCACACTTAGGCCAGTACAGAGGCCCTTTGTGATACCACAAGAAGAAAACAGATTACTCCTCCTTTTTGAACCAGTTTGAAAACCTGATGAATTTCACCAGGTCTTTTATGTCGATATCCGCGACTTTGCATAGGCTATCCAGGAAAGGTGCCCCAAAACAGCGTCTCCTGACGCCGTTAAGAGCCGGGCAGTGGCAAATGAGGTGTTCGATTGTCTCCTCTTCCTCGTCGTTTTTGTAGCTTCTGCAGCATCTGCGGCAGGGTGCACCTAGCCTCTCTGCGTGTTTCCCGATGAGGCAATGACCTGTAAGCACCCCCACAAGGTTCGAGATCTCCGCTCTCCTTAGAGTGCATATTTGACGAGATCGCTTGTGATCCCATTTTGGCCAGGTTTGTCTTGACGTTCGACAAACTGGGTTCTGTTGCCATCTATCGCTTGCCAGTTCATAGATGTGCTGTTTAAGCATTAGCTTGCATGTGGCAAACGGCATACCTATGCGTTCTTTGTCAGGAAGAACCTGCTCGGTAGTGCCTCGCCTCGCAAGTTCATCTGCCCTACAATTGCCATCGATATCCCTATGTCCCGGGACCCACACGAGGTGCAGACGGGTCTGTTTGGCCATCTCCTGTAGAGATCGGCGACAGTCTATTGTTAGTTCAGAACTGAACGAGTAGGAGCCAAGAGACTTAATTGCTGCTTGGCTGTCGCTGAAGATGAATAAATCCCTATGGATAGGTTCAGGTCTCATATGGTTAACAGCCTCCCTTATAGCTGACACTTCAGCCTGGTAAACGCTGCAGTGATCGGGCAGCCTAAAAGCTAACTGTATATTCAAGTCTTGTGAAAAGACTCCGCCGCCAACTTTGTTGTCCAGTTTTGAGCCATCGGTATAGATAGAAACGCTACCTGGGGTTGGGTAAACCCGCTTTGGCTCTTCCCAATCATCCCTATTTGGGATTCTCGTTTCGAAGTTGCTGTTGGCAACCATAGTAGTAGTACAGCGGTCCGTACCACCGGGTAGAAAACTAAAATCGCTTAGAATGCTAGAGTGTCCTGTGGCTTTTGTGTGCCAGCCGGATGACTCTCTTAGACGTAGGGCTGATGTAGCCGCCACCTGAAAACCTGCTAAATCTAGTGGCAGGATATCTAGAATGGCCTGAAGAGCTTCACTAGGCGTCGTCCTGAGTGCGCCACTTATGCTGATCATGCTAGATCTGTGGACCCGGCTCAGAACCTTAAGGTTGGACGCCTTACTCAATGCAGGCCACCACACTACGACTCCATATAACAGAATAGGTCGAACGATCGCAGTGTAAATCCATCTGCAAATGCTGGGACTAAGTCCCCACTTTTTGCCTATGGCTCTTTTGCATGTATATAAGGCAATGTATGCTTTGCTTTGTCGCTGAATAATGTTGTCCTTCCAGTTCAGCTTTTTGTCCAGAACTACCCCTAGGAACTTAGCCTTGTCAGCTAGGCTCAGGCGAACGCCATTTAGCTCTGGTAGATTTAATGGTGGTATTTTATACCGCCTGGTGAAGAGGATAAGTTCCACCTTATTTGAATTGACGCTGAGCCCACAGCGAGAGGACCACGACGAGACCTCTCGTAGTGCTACATGCATCAGATCACACAAGGTCTGTGGAAACTTCCCTCTGTATGCTATAGCAAGGTCATCCGCATATGCCACGACCTTCCCGCCGCCCCACACTGTCTCTCTTAGAAGTGAGTTGACAGTAAGGTTCCATAACAGCGGGGAGAGGACGCCACCCTGGGGTGTGCCTCTGGTGACATAGCGTATAGTTTTGACCTCACCCATTGTTGAGAATACAATCCTTCCCCTCAAAAGTTGATCAATCAACCCAATCAGAGAGACGTCAACCCCTAAGTCGTTTAAGGCGTTGCTGATAGCCTCTGGGATAACATTATTAAATGCACCTTCGATGTCCAGAAAGGCCACGAGACAGAACTCCTTATCGGTTAAGGATGATTCAATGGTAGAAACCAGGCTATGTAGTGCCGTTTCAGTAGATTTCCCTTTAAGGTAAGCATGTTGACAGCTAGACAGAAGTTTGCTATCAATTGATATAGAGAGAAAGTTGCTTATTATTCTCTCCAAAGTTTTGAGCAAGAAGGAAGAAAGACTTATTGGCCTATAATCCTTTGGCTCGCAGTGTGAGGCTTTCCCAGCCTTAGGAATGAATATAACCGAGACTTGTCTCCACGTACCTGGAATATGATTAAACGCAAGACAAGCAACGAAGATGCGGCGAAGCCAGCTTGTTGATGTCTCGAGCGTATATAGGAGTTGTGCAGGAAAAATCCCATCTGGTCCAGCAACTTTGTAGGGTTTAAAGCTTCTAACTGCCCACCTGACCCGTTCCTCCGTAACGGGTATGTTAACCGCGATGTTCGTTGATAATATCGCCGGTGCGTTTCGCGAGCTACCAGGAAAGTGTGTATCCAACAGCAGCTCCAGGGTTTCCTTTTCCGATTCGGTCCAGGATCCGTCAGGCCTCCGAAGATAGCCCAAGGGCGTATGTGTCTTTGAGAGCACACATCTTAGTCTTGCCGTCTCATTGACGTTTTCGATTGTGCAGTGCAGAAGTTCCTCCAGGAGGTTCTCTTCGCTAGTCTTAGGGCTTTTTTGTAAGCCCGTAAATCTTCTTTATATTGCAGCCATTGAGACTCATTGTCAAGTCGTTTGGCTCTGTTAAATTGCTTTCTGCAAGATTTTCGAAGTGAGTCCAGATCGTTGGACCACCAATGAGGTTTGCGCTTCCCCCGGGGTTTTGGCACCGGGCAAGCTAAATTAAAAGCATTTGTAAGTGCTGCAGTAAAGGTGTCTACCAGATCTTCCAACTCTCCGGTCGATGAGGGGTTATGAGTTGGAAGCCCTGCCAGGCCCCTTAGAAATAGTTTGTAGTGAAGATCCCAGTTGGTGTTACGTGGGTTTCTCTTTAAGACGGATTTTTGAATGGAGAAATTTAAAATTGTTTCTATATACCGATGATCAGAGAAGGAATGTTCATCAAGTACACGCCAACTTCTGACCATCGCAATGGTGCTTTCGCTACATAAAGTGAGGTCCAGGACCTCTCTACGATTTTTAGTAATAAACGTTGGTTCATTACCTATGTTACAAATTACCAAGTTAGTTGTTAAAAGGTAATCAAAAAGTGACTCACCCCGATTGTTGATGTCGGAACTACCCCAGGATGTGTGATGGGCATTGGCGTCTGCCCCGATTAGCAGGTGGCCCGAGCTGTATTTGGCCACCAGGTCTTTCACTCTCCGATGCGGTGGAGGCTCCAGAGCGTCGAAGGGCATGTACACCGATGCCAGTGTTACCGGAGTGCCCCCGATGTTTAAGCTGGCCGCAGTCATGTCGCCATCGCTAAAGTTAGGTAAGAGAAACATTGTTAGCTCGAACTTAACCAATATACAGGTTCTAATATTACCTTCTTTTCCAGCCCAGATGAGCTTGTAACCAGTGGCCCCCAATCCGCAAATCCTCGAGTTATTCACCCAAGGTTCTTGGATGAGGACCACATCGACATCGCCTTTAGAAAGGCGACCCGCTAAAGCAGCCGAAGCCGCCATAGATTTGTGTAGGTTTATCTGCAGAACCCTCATGTGGACCTGCAGAGACCTCCACCTCCACTACCGTGACGTCGGCAGCCTCCCCTTCGCTGTCCAGCATGGCATCTTCCATTGACAAACTGAGCAGAGCTTCTGCACAGTTTGACGTGGCAGATACCATGCTGTCCGCGTCGGAGAGTTCCGCCTCCGATTCGGGCGCCTCGATGTCCGAGTCCACCGAGGCTTCCGGAGCGGTGGCGCGCTGGGCGTCGCCACGGTACACATGAATCACGACATCGCCGATGCCGTAATTCACCCTTCCTTGGCTCCGCTTAAGTGGCTCAAGAGCCTCCTTATTTAGAGCCAGGACCACCTCCCTTCTCGGGCCCGCAGCCTCCTCGACCCGAATGACACTCCAGTCCTGCGTCGGGAGAGATGGGTTCATAACTTGCAGCATCCTGAGAATTCTCTCCGGAGCTGCCGGTGTTACGGGAACCCATACCCTGGCCCGAGGCCGGACTGGAATGTCACTCCAGTCGACTAGCTCGAGTTGCGCACCGGGGTAGACCTCGCCCACCCTCGCGACTGCAGCCTTGTAGAGGCTCACAGTCCTTGCGTCGTCACAAGCGAGTACATTGATCTGACCCTGGAATCATCCCGCATCTTCCCCTCGTGGAGGTGGACCCGGAGCCTCCAGCACGACGTCCAGAAGGGCGTCTGTGATGGCTGCTCGAACCCACAACCACTTGTCCCTCGGGATGGCCCCACGGTCATTTCCGCGGTCCAGAACCCCTACCAGGATTCTGTCCCTTGCAACCTCGGCGAAAGTGGGCCTGCCCACCTCGCTGCGCCTTTGAGCCCTTTTCGGAGCAGGTTTCATATCCTCCTCCGATCGTTGGCGTTTGTAGGTGGTGCCTCCAACCGCGCCCTTAGTGCTCTGGCAGCTAAGTAGCAGAGCTTTCGCCCTATCCACCGCGTCCTTCGCACTTTGGGGCAACGTGTCTAGTGGCACCCCCTCGTACTTCTTTAAGACCTTCGTGGCCCTTCTTTTATCCCCATAACTGGGGTTCTTGTCCTGGGGGAGACGGCTCGTAGTTTCCATCGCTGCCGTTCCCCCGGTTGTATATTTATTGTTGGCTATCTTCCCCTTAGGGTCAGCTAAGCCAGGTCGTGAGACCAATGCCGCTGCCGTAGGAGGAAGAGTAGCATTACCAGCATCTGTTGAGTTTCCGGCATCAGCAGGGGATGGACGGCTCGCCGTTTCCAGCGTAAGCGATCCAGCTACCCCACTAGTGCCGGGACCCAACAGGTGCTGGTCACCCGCGTTTGCAGCCAACTTCCCCCCACGGTCAGCTAAACCAGGTCGTGAGACCAATGCCGCTACCGTAGGAGGAAGTGTAGCACTACCAACACCTACTGAGTTTCCAGCCTCAGCAGGAGCTGGCCGGTTCGCCGTTTCCAGCGCTACCGATCCAGCCGCCCTGTTGGTGCCGGGACCCACCAGGTGCTGATCACCTCCTTTTCCGGCTACCCTCTCCTTTGGCTTAGTGTGACCAGGCCGTGAGATCATTGTCACAGCTGTGGGGAGAAGGGTCGCCGAGTTCGAACTTGGCGGCCCTCCAGCATCAGGAGGGGCCGGGTGGTTCGCCGTTTCCAGCGTTACCAGTCCAGCAGCCCTACTGGTGCTGGGACCCGCCAAGTCGATCATCGATGTTGTAGTAGCAGGGTGAGAGGCAAGCCCCCCGCCCTGCTCTTTAGCGCTATGTGAGCGCGAAATCGCCGTTGGCGCTTGCGCCGGCGCAGTCCTCCTCCGAGAGGAAGAGGACGAAGAATTTTTATTTTTGTTTTTGTTGTTATTTGTTAGTGTTTGTTTCAAGAAATTGTTCATGCTAAAAGGGCCCCAACTCGAAGCCGCTATCCTTCCCCGTTTCGTGCAGTCACTAAGGATCCCAGGTTATGTATGAAATCAGGGACAGCCTGGGGAGGTTGGAACCCCCGCCGTCATGTGGGGGGGCCCAGAGCCATCCGTGCAAAGACAGGAGTAATCTCAACTGCACCTGCACCGCCAACTTAATGGCGACGGCTGGGAACGTACTCCGAGACTTGCCAAGTTTTAACGGGGCGGAAGACGGTTGCGACATTAGCCTGACAGCCATTTTTGTGGGGTGTCACCCCCACATACTCAGGTGTCAGATTGTCACGCCCGCCAGCCCGAAGCAAACTAATCCAAATAGAGAAGCCAGAGAAAGTCCGTAGACAAAGCAGGGTCAAAAATGGAGGTGTGGTCCTCACCTACTTTATCTGTTCCCCGTCCTAGATGGTTGGGGTTAACAGTGCCACCAAACGTGAAGGAAAAGTAGGAGAGTGAGAGGTGAGAGGCTTCATTTCCGAGGATCGGCCATCGAGTTAACACATCACTAACCTTTTGGCACCAATATCATTTATCTCTATACCAATTTTCAGTTCCCTACCTTGAACTGTTTTAGAGATAATCAGCTTTCAAAATTAAGGTTGTATGGGAGGTGCCACGCCCCCTTTTCTGATAACCCCCACTTTTCTGATTGAGAAGGGTTTTGATATCACCTACCTCTATACCAATTTTCAGCTCCCTACCTTGAACTGTTTTAGAGATAATCAGCTTTAAAAATTAAGGTTGTATGGGAGGTGCCACGCCCCCTTTTCTGATAACCCCCACTTTTCTGATTGAGAAGGGTTTTGATATCACCTACCTCTATACCAATTTTCAGCTCCCTACCTTGAACTGTTTTAGAGATAATCAGCTTTAAAAATTAAGGTTGTATGGGAGGTGCCACGCCCCCCTAACATTTTTTAATTTTTTCTTCGTCTAAACCTTCGCGGGGTAACAACAAACAAACCCCCCTTAGGAAGTATTTGATTTGGTTCAGCCGTTTTCAAGTTTTAGCGTTACAATTAAATACCAAATCATTTTTATATATATAGATCAGCGATGCGCAGCCTCTTGCCCGCGGGCAGACCAGCTGTTTGCGATTCACACGTATACTCACCGATTGTCACTAATACAGACAAATAAAGAGCGTAAAACGAGCGCTTACGATGGGACCAGGCGATCGTCGCTTAGCGAAAAGAATTAATTTGCCTTCGACTGTCGTGAAAGCAAGTGGTCGTCGCTTGAAATTCTTTTGTTTTATTTGCAGAAGCCAGACAACAAACAAAACTATCAAGAGTTTGCATATAACATACATACGTATGTATTTGTATACGTACGTGTTTCATAATTTCGCAAGGCGTGCGCAGCATGACCCTGCTCGCTCAACATCTGCATGCAGACTGACTATTGTTTGTCGTTTTCCACTTTGGCCTACAGTAGGCGCACCAATACATACTAATTTTTGGAGATTGTTTGAATGTGTTTGTGTGCCCATCCCTGATATAGATCCCCAACAGACCAGGATGTAAGCGAAATGTAATAGGACTTGAGAACAAGCTTATAACAATTGTCCATTGTAAGCTTATTGCAATACGGTTTTTATAAGCTTAATTGTAAGCTTATTCACAAGCATGATTGTAATAATTGAGGAACACTTACTTAAAAAGCTTGAAAACAATATTACGATAAGCTTACTTTATACTTGCAATGAAAGCTTATAAAAACTATTAATAATAACATAAATAAATACATACATACATACACATATTTACGAGTATACCCAGTATAAATCTCTATAAGAACGCGGCACAGTGTCAAATTCCAGTCAGCATAGTCAAAAAAAAAAAAAAAAATAGTTTTCTCTCCTTGTCATCACACTTGGTGGCTCACTACTCAAACTTATTGCCATTCAAATTCTTACGAAGCAGAACAGTGGCATAAAGCAGATTTATCTACTTTCAAAATTGTATAATTAAATTAAAAATTATAGTTTTACCCGGAAGCAACTAGCAACTGATTCAAAATGAGTGATGACGAGAAATTTCAAGGCTCTTCCACGGATGCTCGCCAACGTCAAACTGGAAAGTCTGGAAAGAAAACGAAAGTTGCACTCACGACTAAATTTACATCCGGAACCGATAATCTTATGGAATACTGTGCCCGTTTTAGATCTACCCCACCTCAAAATTACAGTGAATCGTCCTTAAAGATTAAGACTAACAATATAGATAAGTTCTGGAATCGGGTCCAAGCCGCGTTCGATAAAATTGTAGAAACGGACGAACAGGACCTTCCCGAAGATTTTGCGATTTCTGCTCATAACAAATACACGTCCTGTCTCATCTCTTATGAAGATACCAAGGCCCTCATAGAAGAACAACTCCAGAAATTAGCACCTTCCCACAATCCCCCGCCAACACAGCAAACTGAACCTTCTGGCCTCTCCTTAAAAGTCCCAGCTTGTGATACAGAAGTATTCCAAGGTGGATATGAAAAATGGCCGTCATTCCGAGCAATGTTCACAGCGGTATACATTAACCACCCCAAGCTAACGCAAGCCCAAAAATTGTATCACCTCAGGAACCAGACGAAAGGACAGGCAGCCCAAATAGTTGAGCAATTTCCCTTGACTGATGAAAATTTTAATTTGGCATGGGAAGCCCTTAAAGACCGGTACGAGAATAAAAGAATTCTCGTTGACAATCAAGTTCGTAACCTGATGAACTTAAAACCAATTGTAGTGGAAAACAGCGAGGATATACAACAACTACAATCCTCCGTGAATAATTGTCTGAAAATTCTCGCCACCCAAGAGGTATCAACAGAAAATTGGGACCCGATCCTCATTTATATCGCCACTTCGAAACTTCCCAAACATACGGTATCCTTGTGGGAACAATCCCTTAACTCAAGAAGGGAACTCCCAAAATGGTCTCAAATGAACGAGTTCCTGACAACCCGTTATGAAATAGCTGAAAGAGTAGACAAATGGTGGCCGAATACCCAAAAAGCCACCATTCCTAACAGGCCACCATTTAAATCCCAACAGTCGCAGTCATTTCCAAGTAAAACTATGACTCAAACCCAATCGCACATGACAGAGCAGAGAACAATGTATAAATGCTCAATGTGCAAGACCTCCTCTCATCCGCTTTTCAGTTGTTTCAAATTCCGAAAACTGTCAACATACGATCGTAGGAAATTTTTGGAAGAAAATAATATGTGTTTTAATTGTCTATCTCAATCACATATATTAAAAGATTGCCCAAGTACTCAGACCTGCAATCAATGTCAAGAGCGTCATAACTCAGTGCTTCACGAAGGCACACTCTGTAAATCAACAAGACAAGCCCCTCGATTGCAAAAGACAACATCCCAAGCCACTACCACAAATTCTTCAAACTCCTCAAATAAACCCTCGGATCAAACCACAACTCATGATGAGGAACCCTCAGGCTCTAAGAAAACCCAGGTTCAGTCCTTTTACTCAGAAAACGATGGTAAAATAATCCTACCCACAGCTATTGTACCAGTCGAATGCAGAGGAGAACTTTTTAAGCTAAGAGCTCTCATAGACCAGGGATCCGAACGAAGCTTTATCTCAACAAAGGCTCAAAGTAAACTCAGATTGCCATGCAAACCTTCACGGCTTGAAATCTCAGGTATGGGTGGAAGAGTAGTTCAAACCTCGAACAAAGTATGCTCTCTGACCCTGGTCTCCGCCGATCTCAAAACAAAAATAAATGCAGAAGCTATAGTATTACCACAGCTAACAAAACTGCTCCCTAACATCAAACTCACCGGCGAGCTCCACGCAAAATGGTCGCACCTTAGCCTTGCGGATTCGACTTGCCACTCTCCATCACAAATTGACCTCGTACTAGGTAGCGATATAATTCCACAAATCATGCAAGATGGTGTGGAAAAGCTCTCTCCCAATCTCCTAGCCCAAAAAACAATTTTTGGATGGATATTGAGCGGCAAAACTGCTGTGACGGTAGCCTCGTTTTCCACTCAAGTGTCCGAGGTAACCAATGACGATCTCAACTCCCTCTTACGTAAGTTTTGGGAACTGGAAGAGGTACCACAAAAGATTCACACAACCTCTGAAGATGAAATTTGTGAGAATTTTTATAAAGAAACAACCACTCGCAACGAGAAAGGCAGGTATATTGTCCGCTTACCTTTTAAGCCCAGCTTTCCAGATGCTATTTCCCTATCCCATTCTCGCCCTTCAGCTCTTAACCAGTTCCTTGGAATGGAAAAAAGCCTCCAAAGAAAGGGCGATCTAAAGCCATTATATGATAATGTCTTAGAGGAATATATCACACTTGGCCATATGGAGAAAACGGATTCATTTGAAAAGTTCCAAAAGGGCAAATGCCTTTCATTCTATATTCCCCATCACGCGGTGATAAAGCCAGAAAAAAGGACATCAAAGGTTCGAGTCGTCTTTAATGCATCCAAAAGGTCTACATCTGGATATTCCCTTAACGACGTTCTATACACCGGCCCAACTCTCCAACCGGATTTGATGCTTCTAGTACTCAAGTGGCGCACTTATAGGTATGTCTTTAATGGAGATGTCGAGAAAATGTACCGACAAATTCTAATCCACGAAGACGATAGAGACTATCAGAGAATCGTTTTTCGCTCATCCCCCGAAAGCCCCATTAAGGACTACAGGTTGAAAACGGTTACCTTTGGTGTAAATTGTGCTCCCTACCTCGCAATACGCACATTACACCAACTCGCCAAAGAGGTGGAAGAAAAATTTCCGAAAGCCACCTTGGTCTTGACCAAAGAGACATACGTGGATGACATTCTCTCAGGTAGCCACGATGTATACTCAGCCAAACAATCTCTATCACAAGTAATTCAATCACTTAGCTCTGCTGGATTTCCCTTACGAAAAATAACGGCCAATCATCCCAGCATCCTTGCAGATATAAACAAAGAGGACTTGCTGGATACGAATTTTCTCGAGTTCGAGAAAGCTAGCCACAGTAAAACCCTCGGCATTCAGTGGAATGCTCTAACTGACACTTTATCCTACAAGCTCGAACCCATCCCATTGTCCACTGCTAACACTAAACGACAGATCCTATCCTCTATCGCAAAACTTTTCGACCCGGCAGGGTGGCTATCGCCGATAATGATTCAGGCCAAAATTCTCCTACAAGAACTATGGATCGACGGAACCGACTGGGATGAACCAGTCAAGCCTCCTCGTCTCATCAAATGGACGCAGTTCACCAAAAACCTCCATGCAATCTCAAAAATTAAGATTCCACGTGGGGTCAGCTACGTGCCTACCCAACAAGTCGAATTACATGGATTCTGCGATGCATCGGAGAAGGCATATTGCGCCAAAATATACATTCGGACCACTCAAAATGCCCATACAACTTCTCACCTTCTGGTCTCGAAAAGCAAAGTAGCGCCTCTCCGCACTGTCAGTTTACCAAGACTTGAGCTATGTGGAGCTCTACTTCTTGCCCGTCTTGTCGCAGTCGTCCAGTCTCACCTAGATATCTCCTTTATCAAACTAACCATGTGGTCTGACTCTGAGATTGTCCTAGCGTGGCTTGAAAAACCCCCCCATTCGTGGAAGACTTTCGTATCCAATCGCACTGCGGAAATCTTAGATCTCGTCGGAAATGTTTCTTGGCGACATGTATGCAAAATCCAGCAGATATGGGTACTAGAGGATGTACACCCATCAACTTGACTGACTCGTCGCTATGGTGGAATGGCCCAAAATGGCTAACTCAGCCCTCCGAGGTCTGGCCGAAAACCCCCACTCGAATCATTAACCCACCAGAGGAACGTAAAGTTAAAGCTTTACACGTTTATGAAGCCGAAAATGACATCCTAGATAGATTCTCTTCATTTGGACGCGCGTTAAGAGTAATGGCATATGTTTTCAAATTTTTGAGACGACTAAGAGGCGAAGAAATATCTACAGAGAACTCATCGCTAACGTATCATGACCTTCGTGAAGCGAAAACACGCCTCATCGCTTTAACGCAAACACGTTATTTTTCCAAAGAACGAAACCTTCTGGTAAACTCAAAGCCCATCAGTAAAAATAGCTCGTTGTTATCTCTCAATCCCTATCTAGACAAAACCTGTGGCTTATTGCAGGTCGATGGTCGTCTGACCCATGCAACGTTAACCCACAAAGAGCGAAATCCCATCATAATCCCGGAAAAATCTCGATTCGCTGCCCTATATATAAAATTCCTGCACGAAATGCTTCTCCATGCAGAAACGCGTCTTTTGCAACAGTGCATTCGCCAAGAATTCTACATTCCACGGCTAAAACCCCTCATCAAAAAATTTATTTTCCAATGCAGAATCTGCACCCTTCACAAGCAGCAATTGCGATCACAAATCATGGCAGCTCTACCTCCAGAGCGAAGCACTTATGCCCCTCCTTTTTCCATTACCGGCGTCGACTTTCCGGGCCTTATAACACCAATCTGAATGCCTTCCCTGCATACATTTTCTCTCCACTAAAATATTGTATATGTATCGTTTCAGATTGCCATGGATCGCGCGCCTCGACCTGCACCTCGCAGATCTATACGGTCAGAAATCGCTGTCTTAGATAGTGACAACAACGCCCGCGAACGCATAAAATTGCCGGACTATAACCGATGTCGAATATGTGCACGTGCTCATGCATTACGGAAATGTCCACTTTTCAAATCCATGCAACCACATCAGAGATGGATTCTCGCACGAGCCCATAAATTCTGCCTCAATTGTTTGGCATTGTCCCACACCACCAGCGACTGTAATTCAGCAGATAGATGTCGAATATGCGGACAACGTCACCACTCACTATTACACCGTCGAGACACATCATTGGCCTCGCAATGCCGCCTCACGTCACCCCGACAAACAACACACAATGTGGCCACGCGAGCAGCTACACGATCTCCGTCGCCCAACATTAATCGCCGAACCATTCGACGCACCGCACAAGGTCTGCATACGGCCTCATATCGAGGAAACGTTACAGAACTGTTGGTGCAAGATGCTCTACGAACTCTTCGGGAACTCCAAGAGGCTCTAGCCGCTGAACGCGTCTAGGGCGGGGACGATGTTAAGGCGACATCTACCTTAAATTATTCGCAAACCATCTGCATCGATCTGGCAGCGCCATTATCATGATGACAGATGGGCACACATACATATAAATACAAATGTCAACCCGGTTTCTTCTTTATCATTGAATTATATATTACATACTTTTGCTCAGGTTCCGGGTCGACTCGTTTTTCATTTTGATCGCTGGCGCGCTCCCTTTTTTTTTTATTAAACTTTAGTTAATAAGAAGTTAATTGAATTACATATTTAGTACATAGCGAATATGTGTACATGTGTATAAACATTAATAATAATGAAGTGAATATTGTACATCCGAATTGCATGTATTTGAAGAAATATAAACAATTGTTGAAAGTTATTTCTGTGCAGTACAAAGTGTATCATTCATTTGCCTGAATCCCGTCAGTGGCACTCAGCCAGTTCCAACGTCAGCCCAAGGCCCAATCAATGAGTTATATCCAAAAAGTTGTTTTTTAATCATTATTTTCTGAGTTTTATTTTCTGAGTTTTATTTTATTATTATTATTCTTTTTTGAGTTTTATTTTTCCCAGTGTTTAAAAAACTGGCATAAGTTTCATTTCTGTTGATTTTGATTTTGATTCCGCTTTTAAAAATTCAGAAGTCGCAGTTAATCAATATGAAAAAATATGAAAATGGACGATTTTGCTTGATTTTGATTTTGCGCTGATTTCATATTGCTCAAAATCAAAAGCGGCCTGATTTCAAAATGAACAATTTTGCCTGATTTTGATTTTGTGCTGATTTCATATTGCTCAAAATCAAAAGCGGCCTGATTTCAAAATGAACGATTTTGCCTGATTTTGATTTTGCGCTGATTTCATATTGCTCAAAATCAAAAGCGACCTGATTTCAAAATGAACGATTTTGCCTGATTTTGATTTTGCGCTGATTTCATATTGCTCAAAATCAAAAGCAACCAAATATCAAAATTAGCGATTTTGCCTGATTTTCATTTTGTGCTAATTTTGATTTTGTGCTGATTTCATATTGCTAAAATGAAAAGCAGCCAAATATCAAAATTAGCGATTTTGCCTGATTTTCATTTTGTGCTGATTTCATATTGCTAAAATCAAAAGCAGCCAAATATCGAAATCAATGCTTTCACAGTTTTGCTATTTACGCTTACATGAACACATGTGTGTATGTACATAATTTCTTACCCTCTGTATTACCCCTGCAAAAAAATGTGCGATTAATACCGAAAGATATTTGTCCCGGATTGATCTCTTTCGAGAACAATCGGTCCACAATTAGTCCCCGATTGTTCCCGTACGGGTATAAATGTAGACTAATTGTAGACCAATTGTTCCCTAACGGGTATAAATGTAAATTAATCGCCTTCATCCCGAACGGGTATAAATGTAGATTAATCGCTTTCATCCCGAACGGGTATAAATGTAGATTAATCGCTTTCATTCCGAACGGGTACAAATCTAGATTCCTTAAATGTAGAAATTTTAGAAAAATGTGCAATGTATTTAAAAAATTATAGAACAACCGGTAAAACGAATTGAACACCCTTTCTTTTAATAACAATGATGAATAATAATTTTAACAAAATGTTTCCTAAAAAATCCTATGAAAAAATCCTTTAAATTACGCTCATATAATGCATACTCAAAACTTACAATTTTTTTAATTTATTTATTGAGATTTTTTTTCAAAAGTAAAACATTGTATAATCTTTATTTATATATGCATGAACATTTACAATTTTTTAAAGATTGTTATTAAAAATTGCCTTGGCGAACAACTTGGAAAAATCAACATTTGTACCCGTTGGCGATGAAAGCGATTAATCTACATTTGTACCCGTTGGGGGAGCATTCCATGGAAAATGGTAAATTTGTCCCGTACAAACATTTCGATTTCTCACACATATACTAGTTTTTCGAATGCAAGCTTCTGGTTTTTGTTTAGAAATTAGCCACACAATATTGATGTACTAGAAACTTCATTTGATAACCTTTTGGTTTGTCTGTGAATTGTAAAGATTTATACCATTTGTCCCGTACAAACAATGTAAAAAATTACATTACAGCATTTTTAATTCTTTTGGAATAACCTTATTTCTAATATTTTTGTTGTTTGAATAAACCTTGATATTAGTGCTACCACATTTAATTTTTTATTTTTTTCTAATAGAATTAATTTGACTAAAATTGCACCTGGTTCGCATAAACCAAGGATCATGGTAGACCAGCCCTGTCCCGTACAAACACATAACTTTTTTAAGATTTTTCACACATACACGAATATTTAAAAAGCAAGTTTCTGCTTTTAATAACAGTTTTATCAAACAGTAATAATGCACCAGATATTTTGTTGGTTAACATTTTGGTGTGCCTTTAATTCAAATCTAAAACTGTAAAAATTCGTACAATTTGTCCCGTACAAACCATGGAATGCTCCTGGGGATGAAAGCGATTGATCTACATTTGTACCCGTTGGCGATGAAAGCGATTAATCTACATTTGTACCCGTTGGGGATGTAAGCGATTGATCTACATTTGTACCCGTTCGGGATGAAGACGATTGATCTACATTTGTACCCGGTCGGGATGAAAGCGATTGATCTACATTTGTACCCGTTCGGTATGTTAGTGATTAATCTACATTGGTACCCGTTCGGGTTTACAAGTTGAACAATTAGTCTCTTCATAGGACATGCTCGAACAAATGCGATCAATTCACTCCATATAAAAAGATGTAAAATTCAAGGCAGATCTAGGAAGGTAGGCTCGGTGGCGAATTCAGAAACTACTTTTTTTATTTACAAAGGTAGAGTGTAATTTCAAAATCAAAGAGAATTCACATCTTAACCAATAGGAATGGGCGAGTCCCAAGCGAATTCAGATTTTAACTAAGGCGAATTATCATTTTGACATTATACTCTACCAATTACAATAACAAAATACATGGGAAAATTCTGAATTCGCCACCGAGCCTACCTTCCTAGATCTACCTTGGTAAAATTGATCCCGGCCACGTCCCGGATTAATCGCATTTTTTGCAGGGACGTTTATATACATACATATGTATGTACGAGTATGCGCATGTAAGAGTAAATAGCAAAACTGTGAAAGCATTGATTTTGATATTTGGCTGCTTTTGATTTTAGCAATATGAAATCAGCACAAAATCAAAATTAGCACAAAATGAAAATCAGGCAAAATCGCTAATTTTGATATTTGGCAGCTTTTCATTTTAGCAATTTGAAATCAGCACAAAATCAAAATTAGCACAAAATGAAAATCAGGTAAAATCGTTCATTTTGAAATCAGGCCGCTTTTGATTTTGAGCAATATGAAATCAGCACAAAATGAAAATCAGGCAAAATTGTTCATTTTGAAATCAGGCCGCTTTTAATTTTGAGCAATATGAAATCAGCACAAAATCAAAATCAGGCAAAATGGTTCATTTTGAAATCAGGCCGCTTTTGATTTTGAGCAATATGAAATCAGCACAAAATCAAAATCAGGTAAAATTGTTCATTTTGAAATCAGGCCGTTTTTGATTTTGAGCAATATGAAATCAGCGCAAAATCAAAATCAGGCAAAATCCTCATTTTAAAAAGCGACAAATATCAAAATCAAATAAAATCAAACATTTCACGACTTTTGCTAATTCCGACAGCAGTTTTTTAAACACTGATTTTTCCCCCAGAAAATAAAAGTTATTAATAGGTCCATTTCTTTATACTCTAACTGGTCAAAGAAAGCGAAATGTCAGAAAATTGAGAGAGCAAAAATTACAGTTCCACTAACTCTCCTTGCTAATTTTTGTTGAACAAATTTCAACTAGCAAATTTTACTAGCGATAATAAGAACAAAACAAAAATATGTCAAACAAAAAAGTAAACGTAAATCAAATTAGCTATATGCTTTTATTAAAAAAAGGTGAAAATGAAAGTAGTAATCCAATTTATCCCAAAAACATGGAAAACCAGCAAATTTCGATAACTTCGTGTATCCTTACTTTTTGCTAACATCTCTCATTGAGAGCAAATGTCACTTTCCCACAAACCTCGTTGCTTGAGACTAGTAAATTTTATTTTTGGTAGAAAAATTAAAGAAAATTAGCTATTAATTCGGTAAAATGTAATTCGGTGCGTGAACTTAGGCGATTTTGATATAGACTCATTCAGGAGCGGATTTACATAGGGGCACCATGGGCAGCTGCCCAGGGCGCCGTTTCAATAGGAGCGCCAAAACTAAGACAAAGAAAAAATTTTTTTTTATTTACTAAAAAATGTGTTTTTTTTTTTTTCAATATTACAACAGGAATGAAAGATTTTTCAAAAAAAAAAACTGTCGAAAATCCCTAAACTTGATTGTTTTTTTTTTTCAAACTCCTCGAAAAGAGTGAGTTGAGTTTCAGGACGAAACATTTTCACTAGAAAATTGTTTTTCAGATTCGTATGATGAACTGCAATTAAATGATATTGCGAAATCTGTGCCACCTAATAATTAGGGTTTAAGATCAGATCATTTTGAAGGTTAGAAAATGGAAAAAATGTGGTACCTATATAAGAATCGAATCAAATTTTTTCAATCCGTAAAATATATCAGTAATGAAATGTCACCACACGAAGGCAAGTACGGTTTTTTTTTTGGAAATATTGGGGCGCGGCTTGATTTGTTTGCCCAGGGCGCTTCTAGAGGTAAATCCGCCCCTGGACTCATTATAAACTCATTTGCAAAAAGACAAAATAAAGGGGGTGGGGGACTTTTTTCGGTCCATATAAGGCGTGACCGTCTAATGTACGTGCCCTTAAAGTAGCCTGAGAACAGAAAAATCTACTTTTTTGTCCAACTACATTTTTAGAATTGGGATATAGATTTTATTCTATCATTAAATTAATTAGAAAGTAACAATTTTTATGAAATCTTAAAACTAATTAGAAAGTAATATATATAAAATTTAAAACTATGGTACAATGTCGTATCGTTCATTAACATATTTATCTTGCACTAGAATTGCATACATATATTAATTACGTGTGTACGTACATTCAAAGTATTTAATATTAAAAAATAAATCTCAGATATTAATTCACTTTAAGTACTCAAAACGGGAAACTTTCCATTATTCCAGCACGCCTCGAGAAAAATGACTTATACAGGGGTGTAAGAGGGCTCTCACAGATCCCAAATGTGAAAACCAAACTTGCCGGAACACCTTTTTGCGTTGGCGGCATTCGGCCGCGCTTCAAAAAAAATAACCCTCAGCGGTACCCCGAAATAAGTCCCAAAAAAAAAATGAAATAACTCCCAAATATTTTCCATACAAATTGGGACTTATTTCATAATGAAATAACTCCCAATGCATTGGGACTTATTTCATAATATTTTGTTGGGACTTATTTCATAATGAAATAACTCCCAAATGAAATAACTCCCAACGAAATTCCGTTGGGAGTTATTTCATTATTTTCCACCTTTGGGAGTTATTTCATATTTGTTGGGACTTATTTCATTTCTCTTAAAAATGCATTGGGAGTTATTTCATATTTCTTGGGAGTTATTTCATTTCTCTTAAAATTGCAATTTAACAAGCTTCGACGTTTTTGTAACGTTATAAAGTAACCGAAAGCCGGGATCCGTACGATAAATCGAAAAAAATGTCGAATCTTAAAAGACCGAATTGAAAAAAGCCTTATTATACATTTTTGACCGAATTAAAAACTGTCGAAATGAGGAAAATGACCAAAAAAGGCCGAAATTTGTATACTTACATTTTTATCGCCGCCGCTGAAGGGTGTACCACGCAGAAGGACATTACCATGGCGGTAGCCACGGTTAGGGCACACGTCCGGACGGATGGCGTAGCCCAGGGTTATTTTTTATAAGCGCAGCCGAAGGCCGCCAACGCAGAAAAGTGTTCGGTGCAGTGAAATAACGCCCGTGGAAATAACGCCCGCGGGCCAAACCCCATATTAAAAAAAAACGAAAAATTGGAATTAAAAATCGCGCAATTTTTTATTCCAATTTTTCGCCTGCGGCGCTTTTTCCAATAAAACAAACACCATATTTAAAAAAAACGAAAAATTGGAATTAAAAATCGCGCGATTTTTTATTTCAATTTTTCGCCTGCGGCGCCTTTTCCAATAAAACAAACACCATATTTAAAAAAACCAAAAATTGGAATTAAAAATCGCGCGATTTTTTATTTCAATTTTTCGCCTGCGGCGCCTTTTCCAATAAAACAAACACCATATTTAAAAAAACCAAAAATTGGAAATAAAAATCGCGCGATAGATGTCCTTCTGCGTAGTACTTTTTGGGAGATATTTCATATTTCTTGGAATTTATTTCATTTGGGAGTTATTTCATATTTCTGGGACTTATTTCATTTGGGAGTTATTTCATATTTTTTGGGATTTGGGGCCTCATTATGAAATTAGCCCCAAATATTGGGACTTATTTCATTTCCTTCTTTGGGAGTTATTTCATTTCTAAAAGTTGGGAGTTATTTCATTTTTATTGGGACTTATTTCATTGGGAGTTATTTCATTGGGACTTATTTCATTTGGGACTTATTTCGGGGTATCACCCTCAGCCGGCAGAATTCTCTTTCTGGATTAAAATCCATGGACCACAGTGGTTTTGTATATAACACCTTTTGCGCAAGTTTGTGTGCGTATAGGGAACAAGTGCAGAATACCGACCGTTTAGCTAGAAAAAAACAAAAAAGTGGGCGTGGTCCGCCCTTTTTTCCTGATTTCAGTGGTGTAATTTTTTTTGGGGGCTCGCCGATATGAGGAGAGTTAGAGGGGGTTGAAGGTAAAATTTTCGAAATTTTGAAATGCGAATATCTCGAAAAGTTCTTTACCGATTTTAAAATGCAAAGCACTGTTGGAAAGGTAATTAAAAACACTTTTTTATGATATGTATATGTATATGCTTATAGTAAATAGTTTGTTAGAAAATTGAGAAAATAAAAAAAAATAAAGTTTTTTTGTAAAAAACAAATTTTATTTAAAAAAAAAATATTATAAACATATATTTTTGTTACTGAAATCAAAAAGAGAATTCTATTACCTTTAATTTGATATATAAAATGTTATATAAATGTGGATAATTAATAAGAAAATTTGTGTGAATTGGAAACCACGTATATGCTCATACGAACGGCATATGGAAAAAATGGTATATTTCACGGTAAAATTTTAGACGACGATACTCCGGCTAGAAAAAACGTTTTTTAGGGGGTAGGGGGGGCGGTGGGGATCACGAAACTGAAAACCCCACCCTTCGGAGGCCTATGGTTCCCGAGATAAGTTTTGTTCGTTTACGGATATTTTTTGATGTTTTTCGAAAACTTTTAAAAACAAACACTTTGTCGCCGTTTTTTTACGCCAAATCTCCAACAGAAGAGAACCAACTGAGAGAGAAAACTGACATTTCATTTTGTGAGAAGCTGTTGAATTCTGTTGGACACATTTTTGCCAACAGCAATTTTCCAACAGGAAAACAGCTGATCAAACAACAGCTGACTTGAATTTTTGCAAGTAACAAGATTTGCAAAATATACAAATCAATTATAAAATTGGAAAAATACACTAAATTGGCAACAAATATGGATAAATTAAATATGCAAAATAAGTTACATACTTTTTGCGAAGTATTTATATGTATATTATGTACCTTAGTAAATTGTAATCTCCTTTGCGGGAATATATATTAACGGGGCCGCTGTGGTGCAGTGGGGAATGGTGTGGCGGACAGTGGCTAGTCTGCCATACCAGAGGTCATGGGTTGGATCCCCAACCTGGATAGAGGGAAAATTTGTATATAATGATCCACGATCCGATAACAATTAATTTTGCAGAGGGTAGGGGTGGTCTCACAGATCACAAAAAAACAAGGTACTACCCTCCGGACGCTTATAGTTCAGGAGACATTCCTTGTTAAATTAATGTATGTATGTGTAGAACATCTTTCTGCGTTGGCGGCTTTTGGCCGTGCTTCAATAAAATTACCCTCAGCCGGCAGAATTCTCTTTCTGGATTAATATCCATGGAGCAATCCACAGTTGTTTTGTATAGAACACCTTTTGCCTTCAACCGCGCTTTACAAAAATAACCCTCAGCCGGGAGAATTCTATTTCTGGAGAACTTTAATATTATAATTTAATAATAGTTGAAAGTCTTAAGATAAGATGAATTATCATCTACAGAATATTTCCTGAAAGTTTCACTGAGCCTGGATAGACAACAAATTCTAACTAAAACCCAATTATCCGGATTTTAAAAATAGCAGCCACTCTAGGCAGTGGGTGGCACACCCTCCGAGTAGTTCTGCAGTGGGTCGGCTTCAGTATAATGCGCCCGCCGTATTTATTTTCAAACGACTGGAACTTTCGGGAAATCTTCTATGGATGTTAATTTTACTAATTATAACACTCCCGATCGCTCCGCAGATATAAATCGAGAAAGGAAATTTTGCTGGCTGGGGCTATTTTTTTTAAAGCGCGGCCAAATGCCGCCAACGCAAAAGTTTGTTCTACTCAAAAGTACTGTGGATCGGTCCATAGAGGGTTATTTTTTTAAAGCATGGCCAGGGCCGGGTGCATTAAATTTAAATCTCTTCTGCGGGGCAGCAGACGCGAAGACATACTGCGGTGGAAAACAGTATGGACATGGGTACAAAGAAAAGCAATTGTTAGTGTGATAATTATTACAATGAAATCCTATTTATTAGATAATAACAGCGAACCCCAGCGGGTTAGGGGGTCTAGAATATACCCGTTGTAAGGAATGCCTGTCGTAAGACGCGACTAAAATCCACCGGCCTAGAAGGTTGATTATGGCCAGGAAAAATCGTTCGCACGACAGTCGGGCTAGTGTCAGAAGGGACTAGTACCCGAGCGTACCGGATTTATCCGGCAAAGGACTGTCACATCCCCTACACTCCCCAAAACCTTCGGGGAGTGTCTTGGTGGCTACAACAACAACAACATGAAGTTAATTGTATTGCAGATACATACATACATATGTGCATATATCTCCACTGTTTTCAGGCAGAATTGTAACTCCATTAGCATTTATATAGAACAAACAGTGCCGATTTATTGTAAAAGAGAGTTCCGGATGCATTTCCGAACTTCAAAAAACCTTTGTGCGAGCCTAAGCGAACGATTTTTAGATTGAGGAGGTTATCGCGAAGTGACAAAAGACTGACCAAAACGAAACCCAAAACGAATCAAAAGAAATTAAATAAGAAAAAAACTATGTTTTATTTTATTATTTTTATGTTATATGTACATATATACATAATTAACAGCAATAATTTCCACCACTTTTATTATCATTTTAATTTTAATCCTTTTTATCCTTTGAATTTGGGGCTTGTGAATGTAAATAAAAATCAGCTGTTTGCCAAAGCTGTTGAACTCTGCAAATTTTGTGTTCGTTTACCTCTTACGATATTTTTCTCTTGTGAGAGGATAGGTGACATTTTTCTCCAACACCTGGCTGTTGGAGGCTGCTGAGTAAATGCTGTTGGAGAAAGTACGCGAACAAAGCTATATACGTCGTTAAAGTTCCGATATTTCCAATGGCCTGGTTATGCTTACAATGGTACTGGTCGAGCACCGTGAAATTGTTGTTGTGCACTCCGACGGTGAGAGAATTTTCGGACTCTCACATCCAGCAAATCTGCTGTGTGAAACAGACAGCCAGCAGTCGAGGTTTCGGGGGTAATAATGTGTTATGTTGTGTATGTGTTCAGTAATAATCATGTGTTATGTTGTGTATGTGCGCTCCAATCATCAATGTAAGCATAACCACCTCTCACCAATCACGAAATGTTTCCGATTTTGATTGGCAATGTTGATTGGTACCATAACCACAGCACAACACAAATTTCACCGAACACTCGCCAGGATTGCCGTTGGGTGTTGGGTTGGGTGTTGCCGTTTGGGGAAAAAATGGTGTAACACCAAATTTAAATAAAAATTGTCAAACACTTTTCTGCGTTGGCGGCCTTCGGCCGCGCTTATTTAAAATAACCCTGGGCTACGCCACCAAAGTCCGGATATACAACCTAACCGTGGCTACCGCCACGGTGATGTCCTTCTGCGTAGTACACCGCGCCATTTTTATTAAGTTTTGGTATTTTTAAATAAAAATTGTCAAACACTTTTCTGCGTTGGCGGGCTTCGGCCACGCTTATTTAAAATAACCCTGGGCTACGCCACCAAAGTCCGGATATACAACCTAACCGTGGCTACCGCCACGGTGATGTCCTTCTGCGTAGTACACCGCGCCATTTTTATTAAGTTTTGGTATTTTTAAATAAAAATTGTCAAACACTTCTGCATTGGCTTTCCAATTCACACAAATTTTCTTATTAATTATACACATTTATATAACATTTTATATATCAAATTAAAGGTAATAGAATTGTCTTTTTGATTTCAGTAACAAAAATATATGTTTATAATATTTTTTTTTTTTAAATAAAATTTGTTTTTTACAAAAAAACTTTATTTTTTTTATTTTCTCAATTTTCTAACAAACTATTTACTATAAGCATATACATATACATATCATAAAAAAGTGTTTTTAATTACCTTTCCAACAGTGCTTTGCATTTTAAAATCGGTAAAGAACTTTTCGAGATATTCGCATTTCAAAATTTCGAAAATTTTACCTTCAACCCCCTCTAACTCCCCTCATATCACCGAGCCCCAAAAAAAATTATACCATTGAAATCAGGAAAAAAAAGGCGGACCACGTCCACTTTTTTTGTTTTTTTCTAGCTAAACGGTCGGTATTCTGCACTTAAGCCTAATAATGGAAAGCCGACCCATCTTTTCTGCTTTCTCCGGCCAATTTTGATTGTTCAATGAACGAGGACTCCGGATGGGGTAGTTTGACAATTCGCCTCCAAAGCTATGGGTATGTTCAGAAACGCAGCATGAAACGCAACAGCGGCAGTACAAAATTTTTTGCTGATTGTGATGAGCTATGCTTAATAAAAATTTACGTTTATGAACGCTCTGCTTGTACTACAAAGGCAGATTGTGCTTCAAACTGAGTTTCCAAACAAAGCCTATGAATGTTATGCTTGCTTGCGGTTACACTTACACTATCCCTGTAACTTCAACACGAACAATACTACCCAAAGGCACAGTTCTGAATATGTAAAGTGGCCGCAACACAACACCAGCACAATCCCAGAATTTCACTCAACCATCCTCATGACCAGTCAGCAACATTTCATACAATTTTCCCCTACTAACCACATCACCATCATTTGCTTCTTCTTCGTCTTCAAAAACGCCACCATTTATTGGCCATACAATAATGCTACAATCAGCATCCTGTTCATCGCCGGCATGCACAATTTTTTCATAAACACTTTGACTAACTTCCGATGATAAATAATTGCACGTAAGGTCGATATGAAACGTAATTGATATTTTTTGGTGCTTTGCCATTAAACAAATTCCATGTGGAATAATAAACATCCTCATGATACCATGTAAATTGCGTACCTGCTTCATTCAAACAAACCAACTCTCTGACCATGCCCCGGTGCTATATAAGCATGACCTACCGTTGACAATTCTTTAATGGATTCAATGGCACCCGGATCTAGTTTATATGTGGCGAGTACTTGCTCCAGTACAAGTGATGGGCGAGTCCGAGAGGTTTTATTCGATTCTCTCGATTGTTGAAACATCTCGAATGCTCTCGATGGTTTTCATTCGTACTCGAGTCAAGTCGTAAATGGCCGTCAGTCGAAACAATCGCTAAAACATCTCGGACTCGCCAACGATTCCGCTCGTTTTCAAAGCAACCCTACAACATCTTGGACTCGCTGCAAAAAATACACAATATTTGTTGTTGCCGCTTGAATATCAAAATTGCTTTAAAAACATACAGAGTGGTACAAATCTATTGCCGTTGTTGCTACTCGTAAAATTCCTTTATTTCATAAGCGTCTCACTTCAGAAAATTTATTAATGTTTAAATAATTAGTTATTATTATTATGCACGACACTCTTTAGTTGTGATTTCAAAATTGCAGCGTCTATGTATAGCATATTTTTCAATTTGGTTCATTTATATATGTAGTTACCTCACTTCCATTAAAAATCCTACTTTCTTTATCAACAACCCTCATTCAGTTTATTTTATCAACTAAAACATATCATCAAAACAACAGCCGGCCCGCCGACTCGGAACTTTAGTGGTTAATTAAAATATTTTGTATGTACTTATATTTTTAAATATATATGTATATATATTTATTATAAAAATTGAAAATGAATCTTAACAATTAAAATATTCAAAATCTAATGAAAATTTTTGAAATATCAAAAACATTAAAAGGTCAATTCCATTGTGACGGGTGTGACCATGATACTCATAATTTTCGCTATAATTTTGAAATGGAAAGCTTGCATTTCAAAAAAAGGCCGTTATTCCCAGCAATGGGAAAGTTAAAAACGGTGGATAGCAGATATATACTTGAAGGACACCATTTCCGACCAGAGTGGCCATTAGAAAGCTGGGACGGGTGTGACCTTATATATTTGAGCTTTCAAAAAATCCCACTTTGCATATAAATTTTGTAAAACTTTTCACAGAACGCATATAAAAAATTTAGTCCAGCACGTTGTTCAAAGTCTTTTTGATTGTATAGCATACTTACTATTTTGAAATTCACGTTTTTCTTTCGAAAACCCTGTTTAAAAAATTGGACGGGTGTGACCTCTCTATGTGACGGGTGTGACCCAGTACCAAAATTCAAAATTTTTGATGAACTAAAAGTTTTTATTGACTTCATTTATAACTCGTAATATGAAAAAAAGTAACATAACATTGTTTGCTCGCTATCATAAAACTCACATTATTCCAAAGGTGTATGTTTTAGGAAAATTTGTTTAAATTCAGATAAATATGAATCGCAAGCATACACAGAGACCGCATCTGCTCTTTTAAAGTTGTGCATTTTTTGAATATTCTTTATTAATTTTACGTTTTCCCACCTTGCGTTCAAGGAATTACTGTCGCGCTCAATATCGTATTTTGATGCGTAAAAAACGTCGATCTTATTAAGTTTCTTTGTTTCAACTAGATATTGGAAACAGTCAACGGGTGTTTTCATAAAATATTCTCTAGCCTTAATGCCCGTACTTAAGGTTCTTTTTGCAGCTGCAGCTATGCCATCTACAGCGCCTTTACCATGGCCTGTAGCGAAAAAATTCCAAGTCATTTCTAATCCAAAATCCTTAGGGGCCTGACAAATGTTAAAAATATTCTATCGATTTTTAAACTGAGATGTGCAGTTTTATCTGTTATCATTTTTTTTAGCATCCCTCCTTCTTTTATCTCTTATTCTCTCCTTAGCTAGATGCAATTCATATTTTTCTTTGTTTTCTTTAAGCTTCTTCCTCTGTTCGCGCTTTCTGTTTTTCGAATCTATTAAAAAAATATATGTATACTTCGCGTTGGTGTGACGGGTGTGACCAAATATTTTTTAGAACTGAATACTAAATTACTGCGATAAATTTTAAGAAAATTTCACTAAGTATTTATCGCGACTACTTTGTTATTATTGGAGAGTGTCAGGTGGTTAAAATGTAAAGTACCAATATAATTAAACTTTTTCAATTTTTTCTGTGACGGGTGTGACCGAAAATTTAAGTATATTAAACACGCCATAAAATTGTTACTATAAAACGTATAATATCGAAACTTCACAGAAATGTAAAACAATGACCTAGTCTCTTCAGAGGTAACGGTTTTTATTAATATTGAGAATGGAAGAGTATAAAAATGTTAAATAAAGAGACACCTTGCAGAGAATGTGAACTGAATATTCAGTATAGACAAAGTTCAAAGTGTTTCCGAACTTATAAAAATTTACGTGAATCCAATTTTTTTTTATTCAGCCATAAGAATCATCCTCTTGTGTATATTAACAAATTTAATTTAATTAAAAATAAGTGATTTCTAATTTTGCTGGATAGGGCCGTTTTAGGTGGAATTGACCAAAAACCAAATACATTTTCTGTAAATGAAATATCTTGATTACAAAGTGTTATATACATAAGTATATAACCCTATATTTACTCCCCCTCCAGTGTAAACGAAAATAAATAGTAATTAATTAATATTAAATGTAACTTTTTTAGATTTTTTATGTGTTGAAGTGTCTGATGTAGAGTATGTATCGGAAATTGCAGGTTTAAGTAAATCAATTGAAAAAGTTTTAATTGTATTTCCGTATTGTATTTTAAATGTCTTGTCGTGTTTTGAAATAACTCTGAAAGGTCCTTCATAAGGTGGTTCTAAATTTGATTTACGAAGAACTTTAACAAAAACATATTCACAAGTATTTAGATTTTTAGGAATAAAATAACTTTCTTTATTATGATGTACTACTTTTGAACGTACCAGTGAGAAATGATGTCTTAATCTTTGAAGAATTTCGTTCGAACAATCGTTTTCATTATTTTTATTATTGGAAACAACTAATTCACCAGGTAGACGAAGTGTCTGTCCATAAACCAGTTCTGCAGAAGAACATTTTAAATCTTCTTTTATGGACGTTCGTAAACCAAGAAGTATCCATGGCAAAATTTCAGACCAATTAGTTGAGTCATTTGAAGCTATTATTGATGTTTTAAGTGTTCTATGAAATCGTTCTATCATACCATTCGCTTGAGGATGATATGGAGAAGTATGAATTTTGTGTGTTCCTAATAATTTGGTTAATTCACTAAAGATTTTGGAAGTAAATTGAGAGCCTTGATCTACTGTAATATTTAATGGAATACCAAATCGGGGTATATAATTTTGAACAAAAGTAGTTGCTATAGTATTTGCTAAAATATTTTTAAGTGGATAAACTTCAGGCCAACGAGTATGTCTATCAATAATAGTTAAAAGATAACGAAATTCTTTCGATACAGGAAGTGGACCAACAATATCCATATGAATATGTTCGAATCGACCAGGTGGAATTTGAATTTTCTGAATGGGAGTTTTTGTGTTTCTTGAAATTTTAGATTTTTGACAATTTAAACAAGATGATGTCCATTCATTTATTTCTTTTCTCATATAAGGCCAAAAATATTTTGTTTGAATCAATTTTCTAGTTGTTCGAGTACTTGGATGCGAAAGAGAATGAATTTTGTTAAATATAATTCTTCTCATAGACAAAGGAACATATGGTCGAAAAGGTTGTTGAGAGACGTCACACCAAATATTTAAATTAATTACTGGAATATTGATTTCTTTTAAGTTATTTTTAGAACTTGGATCAGAAATTATTTCTTGTAAGGTTTTATCATTTTTTTGTTCTCTGAATAAAGTTTCTAAATTAATATCTTGAGTTGAAATTGAAGTAATTTCTGGAATACGGGAAAGCATATCGGCAACAATGTTGTCTTTTCCACGTATATATTGAATGTCGTTAGTGAACTGTGCAATATATTCAAGATGACGCAATTGACGAGGAGATCTATCGACTTTAGAATTTAGAACATGAATTAAGGGTTTATGATCTGTATAAATAGTAAAAGTTCTACCTTCAAGAAAATGTTTAAAATGTTTAATCGAGTTATAAATTGCTAAAAGTTCCCTGTCAAATGTGGAATAATTTACTTCTGTTGCTGTTAATTTTCTTGAAAAATAAGCTAAAGGTTCTAATTGATTGTTACTAGTTTGTTGTAAAACAGCTCCAATTGCTACGTTCGATGCATCTACAGCTAATGATAATATGCCGTTTTTGTCGAAATGAGTAAGTAAAGTATTTTGAGCAAAAAGTTTTTTAACGTTTTCAAATGCAGTTGTTGTTTTATCTGTCCAATTCAACTGTTTGGATTTATTTTTGATTGAAAATGTTAGCATTTCGTGCATAGGGCTAAGTTCTGCTGCTAACATTTTAATATATCTATGATAGTAGTTAACCATGCCTAAAAATTTTTGTAATTTGTTAATTGACATTGGTTTCTCAAAGTTTGTTATAGAGTCGATTCTATTTAAAGAGGGTTTTATACCTTTACAAGAAATTTCGTAACTTAAGAAATCTAATTTATTTACGCCGAAAATACATTTTGAGGGTTTAATATTTAAGTTGTACTCTTCAAGTCTTTTAAATATCATCACTAGCAATTAAAATATCATCTATATAGGTAAAAACAAAATCGAAATCAGAAAATACTTCATTAATAAAACGTTGAAATGTTTGAGCACTATTTCTTAAACCGAATGGCATACGAATAAATTCAAACATTCCAAATGGAGTAGTTATAGCAGTTTTATGTATGTCTTCTTCTGCCATAGGAATTTGATGATAAGCACGTACAAGATCAATTTTTGAAAAAATATGTTTGTTTTTTAAATCTATAGTTAAATCGTGAATATGGGGTAAAGGATATCGATCCGGTGTAGTAATAAAATTCAATCTTCTATAATCTCCGCAAGGTCTCCAATCATTTGGTTCTTTCTTAGGAACGAGATGAAGTGGGGATGCAATTGGAGAACTTGATGGTCTGCAAATACCTGTTTTAACTAAAAATTCAAATTCAGCTTTGGCAATTTTGAGTTTGATTGGGTCAAGACGTCGAGGTTTTGAAAATGGTAAAACACCTTTTGTTTCAATCCTGTGAACCGTATGATGTTTAACTTCTTTAGTATAATCTGGTTCACAGGTAATAGAAGGAAAATCATTTAATAGTTTCGTAAATTTATTTTCAGGAATTGGAATTTTTAGGGAAAATATATCACAAAAACCAGATGACCCAGAAACTTTTAATTTAGTAACTGAATCCATAATTTCTTTATTTTTAATATTAACTATAATACCAAATTTTTCTAAAAAATTTGCGCCTAAAATGGGTGTCGTAATATTTGCAATTATAAAAGGAAATTCAAAATCTCTTCTCAAACCTAAATCAATTTTTAAAAGTTTTGTACCAAATGTTTCAATAGAAGAACCGTTAGCAGCTGATAACTTAAGATCTGAATCTCTTTTATAAATTTTGAATTTTGAAAAAGGAATAACTGATACTACTGCACCGGTATCAATAAGAAAATTAAGATTATTGAATTTATCAAAAACAAATAGGCGACGAGTTGGTTTAGGAATGTTTCCATTATCCGTCACCGTCATAATGGAATTTTTTAATTTAAATTTTGATCTGAATTATAATTATTATTTTTATTGAAATTGCAAGGTGGTATACATTTAAGAGCATTATTTTTAAATTTTCTGTGATACCAACAAATATTGTTTGATGAATAAAAATTTCTTTGATTTGAAAAATTTTTAGATCTTGATCTAGATCTATCTTTTGAATTAGATCTAATTCGTAGTTCATTTATGTCATTTGTAATTTTATTTAAGTTTTGAAAAATTGCTGAAGTTAACTCAGTTAAACTAATAATACATTTTTCTAATTTATTATTTTCAATACTAGCTACAGTAGATTTTAATGAATTTGATTGATTAAGTAAATCAAAAATTTTATCTGCTAAAATAATTAAATCTTCTTTATTGGAATTATTACTTGATGTTAGATGAATTTGAATTTGTTGTGGTAATTTCTTAATCCATAATTTAAAAAGTAATTCATGACTAACTAATGAATTTGAACCAATAAGAGATTTCATATAACGAAAAAATTCTGATGGTGAACGATCGCCGATTTCCATATTTGAGAATAATTGTTCGAGACGTTTTTCTTCACTTAAAGAAAATCTCTCACATAGTGTTTTTTTAATTATTTCGAATTTATTAAAAGAAGGTGGTGGATTAATAATATCGATAATTTTGGTAATAGTTTCTTGTTGAAGAGAAATTAAAATATTTTGAAATTTAATATTATCATCTGTGATATTATTAATTTGAAATTGTCCTTCAGCAAGAACAAACCATGCTTCGGGACACTCCTCCCAAAATTTAGGTAATTTAATTGTTTTAATTGTTGAATTGTTTTCTGATGTTGTTAAGTTGTTTGTTTGAATATTTTGTGTCATGTTAGTATTAGTGTGTGTGTTATCGTTGTTCTGCATTTCTGAGGTATATGTGTGTGTTCGTATGGGTGAACGATGGAGCATAGTAAATAAAATTAAAAGAGAATCTTCTGAAGAGAGAGTTTACAGAGATAAATAAACTGGTATGAGCAATATGATAATAAGTAAGTTAAAAATATTTAAAATATGATTAATGATTTTAAAAATAAACAACTGGTTGTAATAGATTTTAAAATTTTAAAATAAATTCTTAATATAGTATATACTAATTAAGTACTCACATAAGTTTGAAATAAAAATAATAGTAATCAACTTGAATTAAGATGATGTTGATTGTAGTTATTGATTGTTGCAAAAATATATTTGTTGTTATGTAAGAATTGATGTTGTTGATAGTAAAATATTAGATGAAATCAAAGCCAATCCAAATATGTTTTCAAATGAGCATACGCAGATAATAGATGTTTATGTAGCCGTAAATAAGGATAATGATGATGATATTGACAAAACGATGTTGCAAAAAATAATTATATGTATGCATGTACATATATGCGTGATCCAATTGATCATATGTATATGCGTGATCCAATTCAATTGCAATGATGATTATAAATTAGTATTTAATTAATTGGTTAAGAAGTGAAAAGTCCGATAATGTTGAACATGTTTTATGTCGATGATTTGTTTGATATAGTTGAAAATCCAGTTAATTTATCTCTTTAAGATTCGTTGGTAGGATCGCCAATATTTAGTGGTTAATTAAAATATTTTGTATGTACTTATATTTTTAAATATATATGTATATATATTTATTATAAAAATTGAAAATGAATCTTAACAATTAAAATATTCAAAATCTAATGAAAATTTTTGAAATATCAAAAACATTAAAAACCAAATACATTTTCTGTAAATGAAATATCTTGATTACAAAGTGTTATATACATAAGTATATAACCCTATAGGAACAATCGCGAAAACATCTCGCTTGTGTAGTCGAGATGTCATCGAAACAACCTCCGACTCGCCGACTCGGAACAATCGCAAAAACATCTCGGTTGTGTAGTCGAGATGTCATCGAAACAACCTCCAACTTGCCGACTCGGAACAATCGCAAAAACATCTCGGTTGTGTAGTCGAGATGTCATCGAAACAACCTCCGACTCGCCGACTCGGAACAATCGCAAAAACATCTCGATTGTGTAGTCGAGGAGCGAGTCAACTTTTGACTCGATTGTGATTTTGCAACGATGGCGATTCTCTCGATTGTCTAAACATCTCGGACTCGCCCATCACTAGCAACTCTTAAAATCAGCTGAGCACAGCTGTTCGACCTGTTTTAAACCAGCGATGCGCAGCCTCTTGCCCGCGGGCAGATCAGCTGTTTGCGATTCACACGTATACTCACCGATTGTCACTAATACAGACAAAGAAAGAGCGTAAAACGAGCGCTTACGATGGGACCAGGCGATCGTCGCTTAGCAAAAATAATTAATTTGCCTTCGACTGTCGTGAAAGCAAGTGGTCGTCGCTTGAAATTCTTTTGTTTTATTTGCAGAAGCCAGACAACAAACGTACGTTGTTTCATAATTTCGCAAGGCGTGCGCAGCATGACCCTGCTCGCTCAACATCTGCATGCAGACTGATTATTGTTTGTCGTTTTCCACTTTGGCCTACAGTAGGCGCACCAATACACACTAATTTTCGGAGATTGTTTGAATGTGTTTGTGTGCCCATCCCTGTTTTAAACACATCTCAGAGCAGCGTTGCCAGAATGACGATGGCATCCTCATTTTGACGATTTTTGGACCCCATGACGATGGGACGATTTCATGTCACAAAATGACGATTTTAGGAAGTACAGAAAAATATAGATTTATTCGTAATAAAAATTAATTACTTTATACAAATTTCCATAATTAAAAAAAATTCAGGCAATCTGATTGGTTTTCTTCAATCCTTTTCCAACACTGGTATTATGGTTTTCATAAATCCTTTTATTACATTAAAATGCAACATTGCCTTAGTTCTGAGCGCACTGCCACACGAATAGAATAAGTGCATTCATTGCTCAACATAATCTACTATTCTCCGCCGTAGACGATCTTGTAAAGTGTATAAAAAGCAGTTTCGACGCTTCTAAAACGGTGGCAGCTTTATCGTGTGGAAGAACAAAAGCAACAAGTATTATTCAAAACGCTCTTGGGCAGTACCAACTATAATCGCTATGTGCCATACTCCGAACAACTAAATTTTCATTATGCGTTGATGAATCCACTGATATACATAAGTAATATGAAATTACTCAGTCTTGTAGTGAGAGTATAGGGGCATTTCAGTTATTACATCTGGGTCTGGGTTAAGATAAATTTTTACTGAAACAATCCGGCTCATAATGAAAATTGGCTGCACTTGAAAAGAACTAAAAAGAAGAAGAAACATATACAACATATACCCAGCAGTAAAAATCTGAAATGAATCCTTTACTGCTTGCCCAGAATGTTGTACTACAGCTACGGACTACATAGCTTACTACATCAGCTGATGACTGATTTTGTGGCAACGCTCGAAAATGTGAACACAATGGTGTAGCTCAGTGTATCTCATATATGTCATCTTTTTTATATTTTTGTACAGGGGATTCCTTAAATTCCATAAAAACTCTTTATTTTTTACAAGTTCAATTAATTTTTCCGTTTCTTCGTCCTTCATTTCGAATTTCCGTCATTAAAAAATTGAGCTGTCACACTGTAGCGCGCTACAAAGTTAAAGTTAACTCTACTTCTACTACAGCCACAACTACACGCTACAGACACAGCTACACATTGTGGGCATTGCAATGCAATTGTACTGTTTTAACTTTTGACAGCTCTTCCCAACAAACACTGAGGTTAGTTATCGATTTGAGAATGACTCGAGAACTAGCCTCATTCTCAAACCTCTAACGTTAGAGGACGACTCGAAAATCTATCGAGAATCATAGCGTTCTCAAACAAAAGGGTACCTAATTCTCAAATCGAGAAAATTATAATTCTCAAATCGAATTCCAATGTAGTTCTCTAATGAGATTCTAATCAGAATTTGCAAATATTTCCAATTGAAATGAAAAACAAAGCTTTGTCTCCTTTTACATGATTTTTTCATTGTTTAGATTTTATTAACGCAATATGTGCCTAAATTGTATATGATTATATATATTGACATGTATATGTTTACCACATTTATAAGAACTGAAATTTAAACAAAATTCAGTCTTATTATTTAAATTAAAGATACTTCTTGTACTTTTTAATGGAAAACATTGTACTACGGTAATATTAACTTTACCATTTTTTAGTATCTAATTTCAATATATGTATGTATATTCAATATATCACAGAAATATATTGAGAATTGATAAAAGGCTTGAGATTTGGCTCCTTCTCTAATCACTCGCTAATCGAATTCTAGTGTAGTTTTCAACCCTAGTTATCGATTTGAGAATATATAGAGAATTACACAAGTTATCTAAGGTAATGTCGACAAAATTTCTAACGTTAGAGACTGTGTTTGCTGGGTTACTACGTACTACAGCCACACCATTCTGGGCAAGCAGTTATGAATCACTGATGAAATTCATCATGAGGAGGCATCAGTGAATGCTTTCATATAAAGGCTGCTGAATTTTTTCAAATAAATGGTTTGCTTTCCTAATGCCTATATGACTCCGTTCGGAGCCGGCATAAAACTGTCCAATGGTAGGAAAAACTAAAGGAGCACACCTCGAATTGGGAGAGAAGCTCGGCCATAAAACTCGTCAGAGTTATAATAGCGCAAAAACAATTCTTCTGTACGTTGAAAAGAGACAAATACTCCCTCAAAAACAATTTGATTGACTTTAAACTTCAAACTAACTGAAAATAACTATTTCAAAAATTATTTTTTTGGAAATTTGAATTTAAATTACTCAAATAAATTATGAAACTCAAATGGTGGGATAGCTATATATTCCATGTTATAAGGAGAAGCCAGTGCGCAGTATAATCCCCTTACGGTCAAAGTAGAAGCTTACAAGAGGCAAATTTGAAATTTGTATTTCCATATATTTTTTTATTTTAAATATAATTTGTTTTATAGTTGTCAAATTGAAAAATTTGTCAGAAAATCTGCCGAATGTCAAAAAACCTACCGAAATACAAGCTGGCTCGTTGGTTTATAACTGCATAGATGGTATTTCGTTTGGTTTTTTCAATATAGCTTGCACGCTTGCACCAACGCAAAACGATAGTGATGAATATTCAACAAAGAATAATCAATGATCATTTAGCAGTGAAACAAATTTACTGCAGGGTATATGTATATATATGTATACATACACAAATGTCACTTTTCAGTTCTGCCAAATCAAAAAAGCACTGTGCTGCCAAATCAGCACGGAAAAAACAAATCGAACAGGGCGGATCAGAAATTGAACCAGCAATTTATCTGGTTTAATCGAGCTGAAATCTTTGTTGTTGCATTTACATACAAAAATTTTTATCTGGGTTAGGATCACCGTATGTGAAACACGGCTTATGTATAAACTTTTCAGTGAAAGACTTTTTTTTGGCTTGGTCCGTGTTGAAACCTGCGACGCTATCAATTTACATAATGCGATAAAACAGTATTTCATCGAAAACGATGTGCCTTATGAAAACAACATGATTGCATTTGTCGCAGATGGGGCAAAAAATGGATGACGATTTTTATTTTTAAATTGACGATTTGGGACAAAAAAAATCTGGCAACACTGTCTCAGAGTCATTTCACTGTACTCCGTACACAATGATATGTATATCTGAAACATGGTTCACCACTGATTTAATAGGGCCCTTCCACTATCAAATATTTGATCAAATCGTGTATATGTGGTAGTAAAATTGTCTATGTGTTTTTCACACGTACGTGTTTGATGCCGATTTGACCGAAATCAAAAATTTTTGTTTTCCATCAAATTGGATGGCTATTTGACGTGCGTTGTGGATGCGTGTAAGGTGCTGTTTAATCAAATTTCAGTGCCAAATTAGCATTTGACGTGTGTTGCAACCATTTGATCAAATTTCAAATGTAAATAAACGTGTGTTGCATTATATGCTAACGCAATATATGCAATGCAATCGTCAGTGTCACTCATTTTGTGCTCCAAAATTTAATTCTATAAACAAATTAAAAGAAATGTCAGCATTAATACGTGATAAAATATCTATTGTAAATAATAGAAAACTAGAATGAAATTTGATGAGCTATTTGATGAGCTATTTGACAACGATTTGATCAAATTACACAGACACGCGATTTGATCAAATGATTTGATCGTGTAAGGGCCCTATAAGAGATGCACATTTGAACATTAAGAGCCTATACACACTTGCGACTCAATCGATTTAGTCGAATGTTGATTTGCATGGGAATGTATGGAAGCATTCACACTACATTCAATTAGTTGTACAACTGAAACAGTTGGATTTGCAGCCCAATTTCATTCCAACTGAAACAGTTGTACAACTGCTTGATCAGCAAGGCGCCCTTCTACGTATTCACACTTGAGACAATTTAGTCGAACGACTACAACAACAACAGTGATATTCGTAGTGGAAAGAGTTGCCATGCTGACAGCACTACTTTTATTTCACTTTTGGTAAATTGCAGAGATTAAATATTTCAATTAATATTTTCAAAATGTTAAAAAAAAAAAACAAAAGGTTCGTTTCTTATTAACTACACCATTTCCAGATGGATTTTAGAAAGCGTTAACTGGATTTTAGAAAGGGGAAATTGGATTTTAGAAATGTCAATTGGATTTTAGAAAGGGGAAATTGGATTTTAGAAATGTCAATTGGATTTTAGAAAGCGTTAAAAAGATTTTAGAAAACGAAAATTGGATTTTTGAAAGCGTGAATTGGATTTCAGAATGTGCGTAAAATAAATTTTACACAGAATTTTTCGAATAGAAATTCTTTATTGCGTATGAAAGTATAAATTAATAATTATATAAATTTTCGAAAATCCAATTTACAGTTTCTAAAATCCAATTTCCCTTTTCTAAAATCAAATTGACATTTCTAAAATCCAATTTTCCCTTTCTAAAATCCAGTTGGCTATTCTAAAATCCAATTGATATTTCTAAGATCCAATTTCCCCTTTCTAAAATCCAGTTGACGCTTTCTAAAATCCATCTGGAAATGGTGTAGTTATAGACAAGAATTATCTAACTAAGGATATTTACTTCCGTTTTCATGTGTTTCTTGATATTGTTGTTCTCTTCAAATGTGATTAATCGCATTTTAAAATAGAAATAATGAAAATGAAATTTCATGAAAATTATTAATGGCTGATTTTTACTATTTTTCCGTTTCTTGTACTTCTGTTCGTTTCGCCTTTATGGCGTAATTCCTTCCGTTTTTCTCTTTTCATTTACTTGACAGCTAGTTGCTAGTTTAATAAGAAACAAAGCCAAACAATGTATGCACTTTTTGTTTATTTTATTGTTTTTTATTTATTAATCAAGTTGACAGCTGACAAGAAGGTGCTTTCATGTAAGAATGCAGATAAACTTTAACAATTTAATACTTCATCACTTTATATGAAGACCACTAATGTAAAATTTGCTGAGTAAAATGTGAACATTGGCAACACTATATCATTGTCAATCGCACGACTATTTAGTCTCAAGTGTGAATAGCTGCCACCGATTCGACTAAATAGTTGGAGTAGTGTGAATACAACAGTCCAATTCGACCAAATCGATTGAGTCGCAAGTGTGTATAGTGTAATAGCAAGTAATTAAAATATTCAATTAACATTTATGTCAGGCAAAATAATATTGCCACCCTAGCCACCTCCAACTTGTATCAACCCTGCTTGCCCATTGTGAATGGCAAACAGGTGTTGGGACAAGGTGGAAATGAATATCGCTCGGCAATCGGACGGCCATTAAAGAAGCCGGCCGGCCATCATTAACACATTCGAGATACGACTTGTGAGCTGTGCGGTAGCGTTGAAGATAGCGGAAAAATAAGTGTAGAAAAAGAACAATTAAAGATTTAAGATATTAAAGAAAAACATTTTATATTAAAGAAATAAAAGAAAAAAAAACGTTAAACAGAAAGAAATTAAAAATTAAAAGAAACCTTAGTTTTTACTTGAAGAAAGTGTGAGCGTGACGGTGTGTAAGCCAAGAACATTATAGTGGGCGTGACGGTGTGTGTAGTTACAACATTAAATGGCGACCGACATCGAGCCAGCAATAATGGGGAAGGCAAAGCCACCTCCTCCATATGCAGGGGATTTGTGGCTCCAGACGCAGGAATTGTTTGGTGGTGATGATTTCAATAATTTTGACGGCGATGCATTGTGAGGCATGCCACTTTTATATGCATACACGCTAATCGTGATGCACATCGTATAACAAAAAATTACAAAAATCCAAAAAAACAAATACAAAAAAAAATACAAAAAAAAAATATACAAAAAAATTATAAAACTACAAAATCCAAAAAAAAATTTTAAAAGTCTAAAAATCCAATCAAAAAAAAAAATATTTTAAAATTCCGAAAATCCAAAAAAAATATATAAAAATTTAAAAAAAAAAAAAAAAAAAAAAAAAAAAAAAAAAAAAAAACTAAAAAAAACGATAACTTTTTCTTCTATTACAAAAATGTACATATGTACATATATATATAAAAGTATGAACATACATACATACAAAAAAAAAAAACTGTACAAAAATTCCATCACAAGCCGTTACAACACGTTGTAGCATAACGGGTGATACCGTTACCTTGCGAAAAATAACCACGCCACAACCAGAAACTTCGGCACAGCCCCGACATTGCATATACAAATATATGTACACTTTCGAGATGTGGTACAGCGCCGGCATAATACAATAGCTGCACATACAGAACGGAAAGCGCAAACAGCCAGAGCAAATACATACATATGTATGCGAGTATATACAACGCATATGCAGCGGATGCCGTTCACATTATTGGCGCAGTACACCAGAGACAGCAACATTATAAGAAGGTAAAAGGCAAAAAGAACGTTGTGACGTCATGGCAGTAGCAGAGCATGGTAGCAGAACAAGGTTGACGGCAGTAGCAGAGCATGGTAACAAGCAACGTAGACGGGTAGTATGTGTGTTTATATATTCGTGTGTACATATGTATCATTACATTTGAATTTCCACATATTTTTTGATTATCCAATACATACATAAAAACATATAATATTGTATACGTATATGAAAAAAAAATAAGCAACAAACAAAAAATTTAAATACTTTTCATATTCTCACTAAATGATTGACTCAAAATTTACATACATATGTAAATTAAATTGAATTTAATTGGAATACATATCTAAATCGATATAATAAGTTTTTGCTATAAACGGTGCGACCGTAATATACAATATAATACATTTAAAAATTCTTAAACTTTTACAAAACGTTTGTAGCCACATATGTGTATGTGCATTAAATACATTCAGTGCCTTCTTAATATTGATCACATACAATTTTGCCTGCCGTACATGCAGCTCCACCCTAATATGCATTGAAACGCAATTTCGCTAGCCGTATGTAAATATTTGATATAAAAACATACATACATAGAGCATCATATTAATGTGGACCGCATAAATTTCATTTCTTGTCGTATGAGTACATAGATAAAATACATTGTCATATTAAGCTGGATCACATAAATAGTTACAAGCCGTATGGGTACATGCACATACATATATACACATACAACTCTGTGAAAGTTTAATATATTTTTAATTACAAAAACATTTTGCTTGTGGAACGGTGCGGCCGACACGTTAAAATAATGATTTTTTTTGATTAAAACGGTGCGTCCGTAAATATTTAAAACTTTTTGCTTGTGAAACGGTGCGGCCGTCACGTAAAATTTAATTCTTTTTGTGGTGCAACGGTGCGGCCGGCACGGTAAACAACAACAATTTTTGCTATAAAACGGTGCGTCCGTCATAATAATTTTGATTTCACATAACAACCTGCTTTTCCAACATTTTGATATTTCCGTCCAATTTTTCCAGTATTAATTCTCGCATATACAAATTGTACACCCTGTACCAAATTCTCAAAATTTACATTTTAAACCTATTCATACATACGTAAGTATGTAAAATTATCTCCATTTAATACCAGCAGTCTAAATTAAAATTTTCAGCTACTTTGAGTTTTTTTAAATTTCGTTTTCATAAATTTCGATACACCCTAATACACATATGTATGTATGTGTATACATATCCCTCCACATAAGCCTGGTACACGTAAAAAGCATTTATTTGAATATCTCCTAACAGAATAGGTATTTATAATTATCGTAATATCAAATTTATACTCACATTTCTCAAGGAAAATATTAAAATCTACAATATATAAAAACAACTAAGGTCTTTTTCTGTGCATGGGATCAGTCCAATACTCATCCTATACCCAGTTGCTCCTTTTGCTTACTAACATGTCAAGCATGTTACTAACATTTCTACAGAATTTTCAGTCGGAAATTTTTGGATAACGGAACTATTAAACTCTTACATATTTTGGACATTTCACATTTCAACACACGATTTCGGATCGGAACCGCAATAGGAAAAAATTTGTTTGTATTAAAGCGGTGCATCCTTCAACGTGAAACAATTGATCGGACTCTTCCATCAAAGCGGTGTGTCCGCAATACTTTATCGGATTTACATACATAATTTATTACCAATTAGCAATATTGATATCGATATCGATAATAAACGAAAATATTTTTAAATTTCTTCAATAATTCAAACTAATAAAACTTTTTGCTAATGCCAGATTTCGAAACAACATTCAAAGATTTACGGAAATTATTCACTAAAGTTACAAAACGCGTTTTAGTTACGGGTCGTCAATTATCAACAAACCAAGAAAAATTAGATGAATATAAAAATTCTTTAATCGAGGCATATAATAACATCTTAGTAGAGGTAAATGAACACTTTGAAAACCGAGCCAAGCCAAATTCAGTGAATGAAAGTTTATCGCGTTGTAGAGATCAATTAATTAAATGTTTCGAAAAGCTTAACTGCAAAGTTAAGGTACCATCAGATTACAGCGAGTTAATTATAGATAACGTTCTTATATCTGAAACAAATTCTGAAGAAGAAGAATTTTCCGACGCTGAATCACCTGGTGAATCCATAACGCATACCGAAAACCCCAACTATTCTATTTCATTAGCTGAAGATTTTCTTGGTTTTGAATCCCGACATACAACTCATACAGAATCCTCAAATTTTCCTAATACACAAACAATAGAAATGGCTACCCCAGAACAGAAGAGAAATTTTATTGCGATGTGCGCACCTATAATTAGAGAAAACTACAATGGCGATCCATTAGCATTAGACTCCTTCCTAGACAAAATTGAATTAATAGAAAGTCTAACAGAAGCAAACCTTGAGACAATTCTTATATCTTTTGTCAAATCGAAACTTGAAGGAAAAGCACGGGAAGCAATTCCGACTAATGTAACGTCAATGCAAGATATTAAAGACGCGCTGAGAATTCGTATTAAACCGGACAATTCCAAGGTAGTTGCAGGGAAAATAGCTTCACTCAGAGTTTCCAACAACAACTTAACAGATTTTGCCAAACGTGTAGAAGAACTAGCTGATGCTTTAGAGCGATCTCTAATAATTGAAGGCATGTCGAAGGCTAAGGCGCATGAAATGGCAGTCGAGCAATCTGTAAATGTTTGCAGATTAAATACGCGCTCTGACTTAGTTAAAGCAATTCTGGCATCGACTTCCTTCACTGATGCAAAAGACGTAGTAGCAAAGATGATCGTAGAACAAAACAATCAGGCAACAGAAAGACAAGTTTTAGCTTTTCGCTCAAGATTTCCCAATCAAAACAATTTCCGTAATAACAATAACTTCAGTAGATACAACAACAATAGTAATTTCAATAGATACAACAACAACTATAATAGGTTCAACAACAATAACAACTTTAATAGGTACAACAACAATGCCAGTAGGTATAACAACAACAACAACAACCAAAATAGACAAAACAACAATTATCGGCAAAATAACGACAACAGGGGTAATAACAATTCGCGTAATAACAACAACAATCAAAATAGGTCAGGAAACAGAACCAACAACAACAGCGGAAATTCTAATACGCGAAATAACACCAATGTTCGCGCTTTAAACGCGGAAGCCCCTCAGCAGCGAACACTGAGGGACAACGAAGAAATAAGCGATTAAATGCGAAAAATATTTTTTGTTTGAATTTAAATTACTCGGACTTTGTCGAAATTTATATAACCGGATCTAACAAATTATGCACATTTTTACTAGATACACAAGCTGATATTTCTTTGATTAAAGTTTCAAGTCTCAATAAGAATATTCCAATCAATACAGACGATATAGTTAACATCACTGGCGTGACATCAAATACTGTTTCTACTCTAGGTAAAATAAACATAGACTTACATTTCTCAAATATTCCCATCGGACATAATTTACATGTGGTACATGATGATTTTAATATCCCATCAGAAGGTATACTGGGTAAAGACTTTCTCAAATATAACAAATTTGTTATAAATTATTCCAATAATAGCATCTCATTCTGGGAAAACAATGAAAGAGTCAATATGCCAATGCTTCACGGAACAGAAAGTGATATGTGTATTATACCACCAAGGTGTGAAGTTTTTCGAATTTTTGACTTAGGTCACTCAACGACTCCACTTTTCGTTGAATCTCAAGAAATACAAAAAGGAGTATTTACAGCAAGATGTATTACAAATTCAGACAACCCAGTCATAAAATTAATCAATACCACAAATGACATACAATTCGTAAATAAAAATTCCATTCGGACGGAAAAACTATCAAATTATCACGTCTATGTTATTAATAATACAAACGCAGATGAGAAACGTATTAACGAGCTTACTTCAATTTTGAAAAATCAATTTCCTAAAAATTATCCATCTGAACTTTTAGACCTTTGCATACAATATGCTGACATATTCGCACTTAACAACGACAAAATGACATTAAATAATTTTTATGAGCAAAAATTACGAGTAACTGACACCGAGCCGGTGTATGTGAAAAACTATCGTTTACCATATTCTCAGAGAGAAGAAATAAACAAGCAAGTAACAAAATTATTAGATAATGATTTAATCGAAGAAAGTTATTCAAACTATAACAGCCCTCTTATACTAGTTCCCAAAAAGAAAGTTAATGGTGAAAAAGCTTACAGGATGTGTGTTGATTTTCGTGCAGTTAACAAGAAGCTAATAGCTGACAAATTTCCGTTAGCACGAATTGACGATATTTTAGACAATCTTGGCAGAGCCAAATATTTCTCAACCCTAGATCTTTTTTCTGGATTTCACCAAATACCATTACATGTTGATTCACGTGATATAACTTCATTCTCTACTGATCGCGGAGCTTATAGATGGAAAGTATTGCCATTTGGTTTAAATATTGCACCAAACTCGTTTTCAAGAATGATGACTATCGCATTTTCAGGCGTACCATCTAACGTAGCTTTTCTTTATGTAGATGACATTATCGTCATTGGATGTAACGAATCACATCACATAAAAAATTTGACCAAAGTATTCGACACTTGCAGATCCTTTAATCTAAAACTCAATCCAAATAAATGTAATTTTCTCAGACCCGAAGTGACATTTTTAGGTCACAAATGTTCAGCTAAAGGTTTGTTACCAGACGATTCAAAAATAGATGCAATTAGGAAATATACAAAACCAACAGACAAAGACGCTGTAAGACGTTTCGTCGCTTTTGCGAACTACTACAGACGCTTTATTCCGAATTTTGCATCTCTGGCAGCACCTTTAAATAAATTGAGTAGAAAAAGAGTCGAATTTAACTGGGACAAAACATGTGATGAAGCCTTTGATGCATTAAGAGCATCCCTAATGTCACCTAAATTATTACAATACCCAGATTTTTCCAAACAGTTTATCATCACAGTAGATGCTTCAAAAACTGGGTGTGGAGCAATACTAAGCCAAGAACACCAAGGCAACGACTTACCTATTTGCTATGCTTCAAAATCCTTTAATAATGCAGAACAAAAGAAAGCGATCATTGAGTTAGAGTTATTAGCCATTTACTTTGCCATCAAACAATTTAGACCATACGTATATGGAAATCATTTTATTGTAAAATCTGACCACAGGCCTCTAGTCTTTTTATTCAATATGAAAGACCCATCTTCAAAACTTTCGAGAATTAGACTTGAATTGGCAGAATACAATTTTACTATAGAGTACATAAAAGGAAAATCTAATGTAGGTGCCGATGCACTTTCGCGTATCACCATTGGCGAAATAAAAGACTCAACAAAAAATATACTTGCAGTTCAGACTAGGGCTATGACTAAGAAAAAGGAGAAAAACAGCTCAAGCGAAAATATTAGTTCATATGAAAACATACAAACATTAAACGTCTACGATAAATTCACTCATAATTTTTCAAATAACATTCCTCGTATCAGATCCACAATATTTCATGATAAAAATAATAAACAATTTTTAAGAATATGCGCACATATAAAACACAAAAGAACAATTTTACTTGATTTTGAATTTTCAAACGAAATAAAGAATTTCGATACTTTACTTTCGAGGCTAGAATTAGAAGCCGGTAAATTTAAAATTAAGCAAATGGAATGGCCAAAAGACGATTTAATTTTCAAATACATTACAATTACAAATTTTAAAGATAGAGGAAATACAATTTTAAAAGATTTAACAATTATTTTATTGGATCCAATTCAAACAATTACCGATCAGGAACAGAAATTAAAATTACTTGAAATATATCACAATGATCCCATTTCTGGAGGTCATTGCGGAACGAAAAAATTATATGCCAAATTACGAAACAAATTTTACTGGAAAAACATGACGAAAGATATAGCGAGTTATGTTAAAAAATGCGAAAAATGTCTTCTTAACAAAGTTAAAATAGGAAACAAAGAAGAACTCGTTCTAACTCCTACCCCTAATAAACCTTTTGATATTGTCGTAATTGACACCATCGGTCCATTGCCAGAGTCGAAATATGGTAACAAGTTCGCACTTACCATGATTTGCGATCTCACTAAATACTTAATAACAATAGCAATACCGGATAAAAGCGCAAAAACTATCGCTTCAGCAATATTCGAAAGTTTTATTTTAATATACGGGGTAATGAAATCTATTAAATCGGATTTAGGCACAGAGTTTAAAAATGAAATTTTCTCAAATTTAACGAATTTGCTAAATATCAATCATAATTTTTCAACACCGCATCATCACGAAACCGTAGGAACTGTTGAACGAAACCATAGAGTTTTTAATGAATACTTACGTGCATACTTAAATGACTCTTTTGACGATTGGGATACATATTTAAAATACTTTACATTTTGGCATAATACAACACCAAATACTGTTTTCGATAATAAACTCACTCCTTTTGAACTAGTTTTCTGTAAAAGGGCTATATTGCCAACTGAATTAAAAAGTGCAAACATTGAACCAATTTATAATGTGGAGGACTATTCAAAAGAGGTGAAGTTTAGAATGCAGAAATCCCATGCGTTAGCCAAAGAGTTAGTAGAGAAGCACAAATTAAGAAATAAAGACTCTTACGATAAAACAGCACAGCCGTTAATGCTAAATAATAACGATATGGTTTTAGTTCAGAAAGAACCAAGGGAAAAACATAAAAATATATATCAAGGTCCATACAAATTAACAAATATAGACGGTGTAAATGTAACATATTTTGATGAAACAAATAAAAAATTTAAGACAGTGCACAAAAACCGCATAAGAAAAGTACATTGAAAAACAACAAACTTTAATTTTGCGTCAATCATACATCAAAATATTACTTTCAAACAATTTTTATAAATTCCATTAAATTCCAAAATAAACAGTACATATACAAATAAATTATAGGTACACATGTACAAAACCCTAAAATATAGAAATGATAATAAGTACAAATAAATTAGAATAGAAATATCAGTGATAAGAAATTGAATATTAAATAGAAAAAATAAGTAGAAATAAAGTAAAATAGGAATACTAGTGATAAGGGAATCAAATATTAAAAAGAAATAATAATATCGAATAGAAAAAATAATATTAAGTAGAAATAAGCTAGAATAGAAATATTAGAAATAATGAAATTAAATTTCGAATTCCAAAAAATAAATTGAATTTTTTTTGAAAAAACAACAGAATTTTAAAATTTACATATAAATTATTTTTTGTTTTTGTTCAACTAATACATGAACATACAAATGTACATAAAAACCTACAAAAATAATTAAATAATGAAGTGTAAAAATAAATATAAGCCTTAATTATACCTAAATATGTAATTCATGAAAAACTAAATTTGAAAAATTAAAATAAGTACACGACATAACTGCCGCAAAGCTCAAAAAAAAAAAAAAAAAAAAAAAGTTTGAAGCCGTCAAGCCGGATCCACTTGTCGACTTCAATCTTTTTCGAAAAGGGGGATGATGTAATAGCAAGTAATTAAAATATTCAATTAACATTTATGTCAGGCAAAATAATATTGCCACCCTAGCCACCTCCAACTTGTATCAACCCTGCTTGCCCATTGTGAATGGCAAACAGGTGTTGGGACAAGGTGGAAATGAATATCGCTCGGCAATCGGACGGCCATTAAAGAAGCCGGCCGGCCATCATTAACACATTCGAGATACGACTTGTGAGCTGTGCGGTAGCGTTGAAGATAGCGGAAAAATAAGTGTAGAAAAAGAACAATTAAAGATTTAAGATATTAAAGAAAAACATTTTATATTAAAGAAATAAAAGAAAAAAAAACGTTAAACAGAAAGAAATTAAAAATTAAAAGAAACCTTAGTTTTTACTTGAAGAAAGTGTGAGCGTGACGGTGTGTAAGCCAAGAACATTATAGTGGGCGTGACGGTGTGTGTAGTTACAACATTAAAATAGGCTCTAATAATTACAAACTAGGGATGGGCAAATTGGAAAAATATATCGATATATATTGTATCGATATTTAAAAAAACATCGATTTATGCCGTGTAAAAACATCGATATATCAATATATCGAAAGGGCTGGCTTCACATTAAGGAACCACGTCCCGCGAAAAACCACTTCTTCACGGGGCTAGAGGTGCTCTCACAGATCTCAAAACTGGAATCCAAACCTGCCGCAGACTTATAGTTTACTAGATATTTGTTGTTAAATTTGGATGGATCTACAGATATTCTACGAATCCTGAAGTATAAACTGTAATAAATTTAATATGACACTGGGTGTCTCGCAACCTTGAGGCTGGTTATCTTGGTCTCCTTGAAATATTTGTATTCAAATAACAGTCTAGTCGTTTTCTGTTATAATTTTTTAATTTTTTATTAAATAATTTTGTGAACTAAAACAGCTTTTCCAAATAAATCTTAATTTATATAAGATTACATTTTCAGGTGTGGGGTATGAAATAAACGCAATCCACACAACCTGACCAAATTTAATTATAAGCAAAAGCATGAATCGTATGACGCGCAATCAAATAATATTGGCACTATCAGAAAAAGGTGTGCCATTCGATAATGAAGCAACGTTAGTGCAACTACGTGCATTGCATGAAAAGGTACACCGAGAATTGCCGCTACAGCAGCCAGAGGCCTTAGAGCAGACTGAAACCATACATCAGCCAGCAGCACATCAGCAGTTGACGTCTTTTCGACAACCAGAAGTGGTACAGCAGTCAGCAGACCTGCAACAGTTAGCAGACAGAAGCCCCACAGCAGCCAGCAGCACTGCAGCAGTTAACATTTCCTCGACAGCCAGAAGCTATACAGAAGTCAGCAACCCTACAACATTTTCTGTCGAACTGCCGTCCGTTAGTAATCGACAGCAGATAGCTGCATCACGTCCGCTCTTGAATGAAAATATTTTAGAGGGCGCAACATCATTTACATCTGTTGTTCGTCAACGCTTACAAGAGGCAGCGGAGGAGGAAGAACTATTAAACCGTCAGCTAGCCATAGCACGCAAACGGCAGGAGCTGAAAATGTTGCAGAAGGAGTTTAGTCCAAACAACGAGAAACGCATAGATCTAGCCGTACTGGATGCTATGGTAGCGAAATTCGATGGTTCGGAATTGCAAGATATACGGAAGTGGATCAGCGATTTGGAAAATGTTTTTGAGGCATATAATTACATCGAACGGGATAAGTTGGTGGCAGCGCGTCACTTAATGTCTGGACAGGCGAAAAGATTTGTATCCATTTTGACCGTACGGTCATATTGTGAACTTAAAATTGCATTGCTGGAAGAGTATGAAAGGGCATTTTCAATACAAGATGTATTTGCCCAGTTAAGAATGCGTACAATGAAACCCAACGAAACGCCACGTCAGTAAGTCATCGAGATGCAGCTTATCGCCAGCCGAGCTAATATTCCGGAGCTGGAATTGATCGACATAATAATCGATGGACTTCACGACAAATCAACTCAAGTATCGATGCTATATAGTGCAACCAACATAGCAGAACTTAAAATGCTGATGGAACGATATGAGAAGAGAAAGCGAATGAAATTACAATCATCGAATACAGTGCTCACGGTCAGTAGACAGAGGGAAATAGTGGCTGGCGGCAACCAAAACAGCGTAGTAAAGCAGGATAAAGTTCGGTGTTTTAACTGTTTTGCATATGGACACTATCAAAGCGCTTGCACTGAGCCCAAACGCAACCCAAATGCATGTTTCATTTGTAATGAGGGGGGTCACACCAGATTTCAATGCCCAAAGAAGAAAAGGACCAGTGGTGTAGCAGCAGCAGTAGAAGCAGTTGGTGAATCAGAGGAAGGGTCCGAAGACCATTCGGTGCATAAAGTGATGGAACAGCTATCCGTTAAAAATTGGGTGAGTGTTGCCTTTTGTTTACAAGATAAGTACACTGAATCAAACAAACGTTATGTTCTTTTTGATACCGGCAGTCCGGTTAGTTTTGTGCAGAAGTCGTGCTTGCCTTTTGTTCTTGAGGATAAACAGCAAGTTACACAATATCGGGGTATTGGAAATAAACGGTTAAACGCATATGGATTTATAAAATGTAGAGTTTTCTTTAATGGTGGCATATTTGATCACAATTTTTTGATTTTACCTGATGACCAAGCAATAGTACCATGGTTATTTGGACGAGATCTCTTAATCCGTATGGGTATTTATTTATATAAAACTATTAATTTAAAATATAGTAAAAATGAATTGTTTTCTTTGCGGAATAAAACCGAATTTAATAAACTTAATGTTATTGTTATCAGTGTACTTAAATTGTTTAACATCTTCAGAAATTTGGATACTGCTTTGGTAAAGACTGCACCCAGCAATAACCATTTTATGGGAAAAGTTGAAAATGAATTGGCATTGATTGAGATTGCTGATTTGACAGAGAGAAAGATAGACATGGAATTATATGATTTAGATATTCAATTGACCGAGACAGATGCTAAAGTAATAAAAAATATTATTATTAAAGACTATGTAGAAGTGGAAGAAGGTAAAGTGCTAGATGGATATTGTATGAAGATTTCATTAAAAAATGACTCTCCAGTGTATAGTGTTCCACGCAGGTTATCATTTAAAGAAAAAAATTAGGTACAAGAAACAATTGATAGCTTATTATCACAGGGTATTATAAAACCTAGCGATTCTCCCTATGCCTCACCAATAGTTCTAGTTAGGAAAAGGAACGGAAAGTTGCGTATGTGTGTTGATTATCGAGAACTGAATAAGATTAATGTAAAGGACAGGTTTCCCTTACCTTTAATCGAGGATTGTTTAGCATATGTGTCAGGCAAAAGCTTCTTTAGTACATTAGACTTACGGAATGGATATCATCAAATTCCGATGCATGCAGACTCGATACCTTTGACAGCTTTCGTGACACCAATGGGACAATATGAATACAACTTTGTGCCGTTTGGACTTACTAATGCTCCAGCTGTTTTTCAAAGACTTGTAAATCAAGTACTAAAGCCGTTGATTAATCGCGGCGAAGTTGTTGTTTATTTAGATGACATTTTAGTTGCCACAGAAACCATTGAGGAGCATGGTAAAGTCTTAGGATGAGTGTTGAGGCTACTAGCCGAAGCCGGGTTGAAATTAAATTTTGAAAAATGTAAATTCGCCTATCAGGAGCTAGAATATCTAGGATATAGGATAAGTAATAAGGGTATACGACCTAGTCAGAGGCAAGTAGAAGCGATCAGAAGCTATAAGGAGCCACAGACTGCGAAAGAAGTACAACGGTGTCTTGGATTGTTTTCTTATTTTAGGCGATTTATTCCAAATTTTTCACGAATGGCTAAACCGCTCAGTAGATTGTTGGGTAAAAATATTCGATTTGAATGGACAACTGAGTGCAAGGAGGCTTTTCATACCCTAAAGAGTAAGCTTGTAGAGTCACCTGTTTTAGCTGTGTTCGATCCGAATCGTGAAACAGAGCTGCATACAGATGCCAGTTCGTATGGATATGGAGCTGTCCTACTTCAGAAGCAGACCGATGAAAAGTTTCACCCAATAGCTTATTTTTCAAGAAGCGCCACGGATGCTGAATCACGCTACCATAGTTTTGAGTTGGAGACGTTGGCAATAGTGAAGGCTTTGGAACGCTTTAGAGTGTTTCTTCATGGAATTCCTTTTTCTGTTGTAACAGACTGCAACTCATTAGTACTAGCACTCAGTAAAAAGCAAATAAATCCACGTATCGCTCGATGGTCCCTAGCTTTGGTAGAATTCGACTTTAAGATTAGGCATCGGCCAGGAGAACAAATGGCACATGTAGATGCTCTAAGCAGATCAATATGTGTTAATGCAGTTGAAGAAAGTAAGGTTGATGTGAACTTACAATTAACTCAAATGAGAGATCCAGGAATTAATGAGTTAAAAAAGAAACTAGAAGAGACTGAGGTGCAGGGATTTGATATGGAGAATGGACTGGTGTTCCATGTGGAGAACGGTAAACGACAGCTCTATGTGCCCAGAGAGATGGAGAATAATGTGATTCGACTTGTACATGAAACTTACGGTCACTTAGCGGTAGATAAGTGTTTCGATCAGATTAAGAAAAATTATTGGTTTCCTGGAATGAGAAAAAAGATTAAGGCATTTCTTGCAAATTGTTTAAAATGTATATACTATTCAGGCCAGTGTAGAAGCAATGAGAGATGTCTTTATACTCTGAAAAAAAAATGTTGTAAATCTAAAGACTTTTGCTGTTAAATCAACTACTTTCCTCAGTTGAAATGTGCCCAACAACGCTCCGTTGTTGTTTCAAAGGTGCGAGCGTTGTTGATTTGAGTCAATAACGGAGATTGTTGGAAAAAATTTTCACCTAAAAATAAATTTTTGTTTGCATTTTACTCTTCATCTTCTCTCCGCCCGGTTCCCAACTGCAAATATGTAGCCTCCGCTTGTTCTCCTATTCTTCTCTCCTTCTTATCATTCACTGGTTGCTATCTTTATTTCTTATTCTGATTTTTCTTCTTTATTTTATATTCTCCTCCGAATTCGAACCATGACATCAACCTGAAATTCTATCCAATCATCACATAGTGGAACATTAAACATTATATTGAATTGTAGTAACCTATTTATACTTCCATTTCCTAAAAAGGAATCCATGAATTATTTGAATAATTGTAAAAACAAAATTTAAAAAAATTTGTTCTCATTAGTTTTGTTTACAACGGAAACTGTTGGGTCAAATACTTTTGCCGTTAAATCAACAACGGGGAGAAAATTGTTGCTAAAAATAAACCTTTTTTTGGATTTTTCTCTTCATCTTCTCTCCATCATTATTTTTTTTTTTGGTTTTCTCACAAAAAAATATTTTCTCACAAAAAAATTTTTAAAGGCAAGCAAGTTTTTGAATCAACAACGCCCGTTTTTGTATAAATTGTTGGATCAAAAACTTTTCTGTAAAAACAAATACTTTTGCTGTTGAATCAAAGACGAAGATTCAACAGCCGAAAGTTGTTGGTTTAACTACGGGTATTTTCTTCAGAGTAGCATTCAAAAGAAACCCGAACCTTGGGATACACTCCATATTGATCATTTTGGACCCTTAGAGACAGTCAAATCAAAGCACAGACATGTTTTGGTAGTTGTGGATTCATTTACTAAGTTTGTTAAATTATACGGCGTTAATACTAGTGCAAAAGAGACCATATGTGCATTACTCACGTATTTTACAGACTATAGTCGGCCCCGACGAATAATAACTGACAGAGGGTCTTGTTTCACCTCTGCTGAATTTAAAGAGTTTTGTGAACAGAATCATATTGAACACATATTGAATGCTGTAGCATCTCCACAATCAAATGGGCAAGTAGAACGAGTGAACCGAGTTGTAAAAGGCATGTTGGCTAAACTTACTAATCCTATTGATCACACAGATTGGAAAAAAAGACTTGTTGAAGTTGAGTTTGCAATTAACAACACAGTTCACAGTAGCACTAAAGAGACCCCTAGCAAGTTATTGTTCGGTGTAGAACAAAGAGGTGCTAAGGTTGACGCATTAGAGCCTATTCACACTTGCGACTCAATCGATTTAGTCGAATGTTGATATGCATGGGAATATATGGAAGCATTCACACTACATTCAATTAGTTGTACAACTGAAACAGTTGGATTTGCAGTCCAATTTCATTCCAACTGAAACAGTTGTACAACTGCTTGATCAGCAAGGCGCCCTTCTACGTATTCACACTTGAGACTATTTAGTCGAACGACTACAACAACAACAGTGATATTCGTAGTGGAAAGAGTTGCCATGCTGACAGCACTACTTTTATTTCACTTTTGGTAAATTGTAGAGATTGAATATTTCAATTAATATTTTCAAAATGTTTAAAAACAAAAGGTTCGTTTCTTATTAACTACACCATTTCCAGATGGATTTTAGAAAGCGTTAACTGGATTTTAGAAAGGGGAAATTGGATTTTAGAAATGTCAATTGGATTTTAGAAAGGGGAAATTGGATTTTAGAAATGTCAATTGGATTTTAGAAAGCGTTAAAATGATTTTAGAAAACAAAATTGGATTTTTGAAAGCGGGAATTGGATTTCAGAATGTGCGTTTAAAATAAATTTTACACAGAATTTTTCGAATAGAAATTCTTTATTGCGTATGAAAGTATAAATTAATAATAACTTTTTGGTTGCTTGTTTTTCCGACAGGGTAGGAATATGATGTATTGTGGAAAACCCAATTGATATTTCTAAAATCCAATTTCCCCTTTCTAAAATCCAATTGACATTTCTAAGATCCAATTTCCCCTTTCTAAAATCCAGTTGACGCTTTCTAAAATCCATATGGAAATGGTGTAGTTATAGACAAGAATTATCTAACTAAGGATATTTACTTCCGTTTCCATATGTTTCTTGATATTGTTGTTCTTTTCAAATGTCATTAATCGCATTTTAAAATAGAAATAATGAAAATGAAATTTCATGAAAATTATTAATGGCTGATTTTTACTATTTTTCCGTTTCTTGTACTTCTGTTCGTTTCGCCTTTATGAGCGTAATTCCTTCCGTTTTTCTCTTTTCATTTACTTGACAGCTAGTTGCTAGTTTAATAAGAAACAAAGCCAAACAATGTATGCACTTTTTGTTTATTTTATTGTTTTTTATTTATTAATCAAGTTGACAGCTGACAAGAAGGTGCTTTCATGTAAGAATGCAGATAAACTTTAACAATTTAATACTTCATCACTTTATATGAAGACCACTAATGTAAAATTTGCTGAGTAAAATGTGAACATTGGCAACACTATGTCATTGTCAATCGCACGACTATTTAGTCTCAAGTGTGAATAGCTGCCACCGATTCGACTAAATAGTTGGAGTAGTGTGAATACAACAGTCCAATTCGACCAAATCGATTGAGTCGCAAGTGTGTATAGGCTCTTAACCGAATACCTACAGGAAAACTATATTAGTGGAAATGTGGATTTGACTAATATCAGAGAGCAAGCGGACAAGGCTATTCAGGAATCGCAAAGAAGGAATGAAAGATATTTTCACGAACACATAAACCTGCCAGACAATTTAAGGTTGGTGAGTTTGTTGTAATAAAGAATGTAGACACTTCTGTAGGCAAAAATAAGAAGCTTGTTCCCAAGTATAAAGGTCCTTATGTCATCCACAAGCAATTAGAACACGACCGTTATGTGGTGACCGATATAGAGAATTGTCAAATAACTCAGATTCCTTATAGTAATGTCATTGACTCTAGTAGGTTTCGACGTTGGGTGCAGTCCAACCCAAGTGGTGGAATTCTGGAACAGGAAGGCAACAACTCTATTGATCAAGAAGAAGAATTTATTGATTTGTAATGTAATGATAATAAGGGCCGGTTTCACCATCTCTGGTTAATTTAATCGCTGGTTAGTTTGACGTAAATTGTATGGCGAGCTGTCAAATAAATTGCTTAACCGAGCAAAAATCTCTGGTTAAGAGCTTAACCGGAGATGGTGAAAACGGCCCTATGTGTATTTGAAGGAGCACCAGGTTGGGTCACCAGAATCAATCGCGGTCGATTGTTTGTCAGGTTAAGGCCGAATTGTAATAAATTTAATATGACACTGGGTGTCTCGCAACCTTGAGGCTGGTTATCTTGGTCTCCTTGAAATATTTGTATTCAAATAACAGTCTAGTCGTTTTCTGTTATAATTTTTTAATTTTTTATTAAATAATTTTGTGAACTAAAACATAGCTTTTCCAAATAAATCTTAATTTATATAAGATTACAAAACATAAAAATCATTAAGAATTGCTTGAAGAAGAAAGTAATGTAATTTCAAGCACCCGGACATTATGGTTATAGCACTTCTTAAAAAATGTTCTGCTGTTAAATTCGAAGCGAATCAGAAATGTATTGTTACGTATTTGTCGATAGCTCGATTATTTCTATAGGGTTCGTATCGCTGAATTGTTAAATAAAAGTCTTTATTTACTTCTTAATTCACACTGCTTTATTTCACGACTAAAAAGTCTACACTTGTTTTACTTGACTTGATGTTAACACTTCTACGGTTAAATTACGACTGACTCTGGAGCGCCTGCTCGCCGCCTTATATAGTCTGTCAAACGCAATCTGGAAAATTCTGGCAACACTGGAAATTATCTGGTATCTTCTTCTAGTTCTGGCACTTTCCCTAGAGATGTGTTCAATCATTTTAGTGATGTAAGTGGAGAACCGATTATATTCGCCACACTGCCCTCCACCTAAGTCTGATCGTCCCGATCTGACACATTACTTGTCCCAAATGCTGCTAGCCTTTCCAGATGAACCACTTTCATTTTATTCCTTGGTCTTCCAATCGTTTGTATGCGATACACAACATCGTTGAGCCGTTTAATCACTTTGTAGGGCCCTTCCCAAGTACACTGCAATTTCGGGGACAAACCTTTCTTTCGCTGCGGGTTGTATAGCAAAACTAGATCTCCCTCAACAAAACCTTCTGAGTTCATTGCCTTGTCGTATCTGGCCTTCATCTTGTCACTCATGATCTTTGTTCGCTGTCTTACAAGTTCATGTATTTCTCTCATTTCCTCTTCCAGAACGTTGTTAGATTGTCTGGCATTTATTCCCGCATCAGCACTTATCCCAAATTTCAAGTCAGCTGGCAGTCGAAGATCACTACCAAAGATTACTTTTGCAGGAGTCTGACCTGTTGTATCGTCCATTTTTTTCGACATTTGTGTCAGCACAGCCAATATCGAGTTCATGTCTACGTTTGCTACTGACTGTGGAGCCTCTTCCTTCTGGGTTTCTTCCTTTTGCACCTCTTCCACATCATCGTTGAAATCAAACTCATCTACATTAATGTTATATGCTTCCATAGCTACTCTTAACCTTGCCTGTAGTTCAATTTTATTGCCGGTGGTACTCAGGTTTCTCTTTTCTAACTCCCTTTTAAGTTCTTGGATTTTCAGATCATTTAACTTTGCCATTATTCTTATTTCGTTATCCTTGTCTCGTTATCCTTGTTTCCTTATCCTTGATTCGTTATCCTTGATTCGTTATCCTTGCTTCGTTATCCTTGGTCCTGGAATTTATTTAACAATTCCAATTCTGACACCAATTGTTACGTATTTGTCGATAGCTCGATTATTTCTATAGGGTTCGTATCGCTGAATTGTTAAATAAAAGTCTTTATTTACTTCTTAATTCACACTGCTTTATTTCACGACTAAAAAGTCTACACTTGTTTTACTTGACTTGATGTTAACACTTCTACGGTTAAATTACGACTGACTCTGGAGCGCCTGCTCGCCGCCTTATATAGTCTGTCAAACGCAATCTGGAAAATTCTGGCAACACTGGAAATTATCTGGTATCTTCTTCTAGTTCTGGCACTTTCCCTAGAGATGTGTTCAATCATTTTAGTGATGTAAGTGGAGAACCGATTATATTCGCCACAGTATGAAAAATATCGAATTTGGCTCGAAATGGCAAAAAATTATCGATTATCGATGCACGGTAGTTCAAAACATCGTCGATATTATCGGCTGTACTATTTTAAAAATATCGATATATTGATATATATCGCCCAACCCTATTACAAACTACTTTGAAGTTATAGGGTAGGGAAGAAAGGAGGGGGTGTTGCAATTTATTATAAAGACAATTTAAAAGCAAACTTGGTAGTGCAGTCAACTGGAAGTAATGTCGAATATATGTCTGTGGAACTGTCTACTCTTGCATCTAGAACCCTTATTTGTTGTGTGTACAACCCAAATAAATACTATAGTCAATGTGATTTCTTTCGTTATATGTCATCGGTCTCAACCGACTATGATAACATTATTGTCTGTGGTGATTTCAATATTAATTTGTTACATAAGGATTGTTGTAGCTCTAGTCTTACTGATAATGTATCTGGTGTTGGTTTGTCTTTTGTTAATGTGTCTGTTCATTGCCAGGCGAGAAAAACGCATTTATTTTTCAAAAAAGCTCTGCCCCTCCCTACCGAATAATGTTCTGTGGCGTAATCTGAAAGCATTACGTGTCCATGTCAGTGATAAGTCTCCGTGTACGCTTAGCCCTGATACTCTGAATGAAGCTTTTGTAAATGGTGTACCCTCCCCTTGTTCTCATATTCCTATGTCGAGTACGTGTTCTTATTTAATGCCAGTTAGCCAGATGTTTGAGTTCAGAGCAGTGTCTGAACTTGATGTGGAAAAAAGTGTCTACAAAATACGATCAAATGCAACTGGAGAGGATGGAATTCCAATTAAGTTTATAAAAATTATACTACCACTTATTCTACCAACCCTTACGCATATAATAAATCACATTTTAACAACGTCTTGCTTCCCTGATGCGTGGAAAATTGCCACTGTCCTTCCTGTTTCTAAAAATAAGTCTGCAGCCAGCTCTTGTGACTTTCGGCCTATCAGCATATTGCCCGTTTTTTCGAAGGTTGCTGAGTCGTTAATGTCTGAGCAAATCTACGACCATATTAATGCATTTAACCTCTTATCCCAGTTTCAGTCCGGGTTTAGAGCCAAACATAGCTGTTCAAAAATATTGGACGATGTAAGAATTGCTTTTGATAAGAAATACATAACGTTGCTGTGCTTACTAGACTTCTCTAAGGCTTTCGACTCAGTTGACCATGAACTGCTTTGCCTCAAATTGTGCAATAATTTTGGTTTTAGTCCGTCCGCTGTGAAGTTGATGAAGAGTTATTTGACAGGCAGGTTCCAACGTGTCAAGGTTGACTTAAATGTGTCTTCACTGCGTTCAATATTGTCTGGTGTCCCCCAAGGATCTATTTTGGGGCCATTGTTATTCAGTATGTTTGTAAATGACGTCTTGTCTTTATGTCAGCATGCTCGTATTCATGCATACGCGGACGACATCCAATTGTATATGTCCAGTCCCCTTGATCAAGCGAAGAACTTAGGCTTCCATTTCAATGAGGATCTATCTTCCATTAAGTCCTGGGCCTCTGAAAATGGCCTCAGCCTCAATGTCAACAAGTGTTATGTGTTATGTTAGTAATTGTATTTTTCTCTTCCGGCTAAAAAATGAGAAATCACCAGATACCTCTATGAGAAACTAACGTTTGCAAAGTCTGCTCGCGTACATGGCATTATAATTCCGCAATATAACTTTCTTCAATCAGCTAGACTATTTTTCATCAGCGCTATTCGTACATGGAACTCCGTTCCTGCTGCCATACGTAGTAGCTTAAACAAAAGCAACATTAACGGCCTTATTCCGGTGTGGTAACATAATTTACTTTACTGGTGAAATACAGAATCTGGTACTTTAAACACTCTTTTCGTATTCTGGCAGCAGAAAATTAAGTTACCACCTCAATACGTGGTAATATTTTGTTACCATTTTCAGCCCGATTCAATTCCGTTCGTATGGAAATGCTTTGACAGCGTTACCATTTGTGCCAGAATACCAATTGAAAAGATGGTAACAATTTTTAGCAACATAAATTACCAGTAAAGTAATTTTCCGGTAACGCTCGGAATAGCAGTGTAAGACTGTTTGGCTGTCGTATTTTCATAACTGTGTGTATCACCAACGCCGTCGGCGGTACCGAAATGCCGAAAGCCACGGCGCCGAACTCATCGAAAATGGCATCAGCAACCCCGACGGTTCGAAGTTCAGTGTGGCCAAATATGTGAACTGTGTTCGAATCAGTGTTGCCAAGTACTGATGCGAAATTCAAGACAGGTAGGCGCAACGGCGAATTCAGAAACTACTTTTTTTATTTAGAAAGGTACAGTGTAATGTCAAAAACAAAGCAAATTCACACTATGGCCAACAGGAATGGGCGAGTCCCAAGCGAATACAGATTTTAACCAAGGCGAAACATTATTTTGACATTAAACTATACCAATTACAATATTAAAGTTCTGAATTCACGTATGCGCCTACCTTTCTAAATCTGGCTGGCGGAATTGAGCGGGACGTCTGACGTTTCTTATCTTTTTGATAAAAGCAAATACATCGTTAGTTTATTTGGCATAAGTGCAGAATACGGCCCGTTAAGCTAGACAAAAAAAATTTAGTGGGCGTGGTCCGCCTCTTTTTCTGATTTCAGAGATATAATTTTTTTTTGGGGCTCGCTCATATTAAGGGTGCTAGGGGGGGAGGGGGGGGGGGGGGGGGGGGTAAAGATGAAATTTTCCAAATTTTAAAAAGCAAATATCTCGAAAAGTACTTAACCGATTTTAAATTAGAGCACACCATTGAAAAGGTAATTAAAAACACTTTTTTATGATATGCATATGTATATGCTTATAGTAAATAGTTTGTAAGAAAATTAAGAAAATAAAAAAAAAAAAATCAATTTTTTTGTAAAAAACGTATTTTATTTAAAAAAAAAATTATTATAAACATATATTTTTGTTACTGAAATCAAAAAGAGAATTCTATTACCTTTAATTTGATATATAAAATGTTATATAAATGTATATAATTAATAAGAAAATTTGTGTGAATTGTCAACCATGTATATGCTCATACTAACGGCATATGAAAAAAACGTTATATTTCGGGATCCGTACAACAAGTCGAAAAAAAATGTCGAATCTTAAAAGACCGAATTGAAAAAAGCATTATTATACCGAATACATTTTTGACCGAATTAAAAAATGTCGAGGGCCGGCTTTCCATTATTCCAGCACGTCCTGAGAAAAATGACTTATGCAGGGCGGTAGAGGGGCTCTCAAAAATTGTTTGTACAATTTTGCGAGTTGAAATGGCCGCAAAAGTACTGTGGACCGGGCCATAGATATTACTCCGGAAGAGAATTCTACCGGCTGAGGGTTATTTTTTATAAGCGCGGCCGAAGGCCGCCTACGCTCAAGGGTGTACTACGCAGAAGGACATCACCGTGGCGGTAGCCACGGTTGGGGCACACGTCCGGACGGATGGCGTAGCCCAGGGTTATTTTTTATAAGCGCGGCCGAAGGCCGCCAACGCAGAAAAGTGTTCTGCGCAAAAGCACTGTGGACCGGGCCATAGATATTACTCCGGAAAGAGAATTCTACCGGCTGAGGGTTATTTTTTATAAGCGCGGCCGAAGGCCGCCTACGCTCAAGGGTGTACTACGCAGAAGGACATCAAATTAATTTGCGAACTCATTTTTATTCACCTTTCACGTTGGAAAAATATATAAACTTTAATTTAAATAGTACGTTTGAAATATACCGTTTTTTCTATATGCCGTTAGTATGAGCATATACGTGGTTGCCAATGCACACAAATTTTCTTATTATTTGTATATATTTATATAACATATTATACATCAAATAAAAGGTAATAGAATTCTCTCTTTGATTTCGGCAACAAAAATATATGTTTATAATAACTTTTTTTTTTAATAAAAATGGTTTTTTATGAAATACATTGATTTTTTTTTGTTTTCATAATTTTCTTACAAACTATTTACTGTAAGCTCATACATATGTATATCACAAAAAAGTGTTTTTAATTACCTTTTCAATGGTGTGCTTTAATTTAAAATCGGTTAAGTACTTTTCGAGATATTCGCTTTTTAAAATTTGGAAAATTTCATCTTTACCCCCCCCCCCTAGCACCCTTAATATAAGCGAGCCCCAAAAAAAAAATTATATCACTGAAATCAGTAAAAAGGGGCGGACCATGTCCTTTTTTCTGTTTTTCATAGAATTATTTTGAACTACATAAAAGCAAATTGTATACAAAAACAGGGGAAAATTTCAATAACAATGTACCCGGCAACGGAATTTTACGTTTCTTCTTTTTTTGGCGATAGATCACTAAAATGCAAACGAAATCTTGCGGAAACTTATAATTCATTAATAACACAGTATTTTTGCGTAGATCACCCTTATGCACTGCGCCGCGCTTTGAAAAGTAACCCTCAGCCGACAGAACTCCCTTTCTGGAGTTAGATCTGGAGAGATTTACAGTAATTTTGCGTAGTCGGGATTTTTAAAATTAGTAAAATTATCATTCGCAGAACCTTTCCTGAATGATTCATTGAAACATTCTTAGTGGTTTGAAAATAAATATGGCTGGCGCATTATACTGAAGCCGACCTTCCACCACCTGCAATATTTATTTGAATGCGTCTTTATTGAGACGAAAGTTTTTACTGAAATGGTAAATTGTTGGTAATACACATTTATAATTCGTTAGTTGCTTTTTTATAGTAGTCAAACAATAATTATCAACTTCAGAAAATGCATTATTATTCTTTGGTGAAAATATATTTTAATTTCCAAAACCTACATACACACGTATTTAAATCACTGTTATTATCATTATTTCACAATTTTTTCTCTGAAGTTTTTCTTTGCATATAACAGCAATTCAATCTCTTTGGAAAATGCAATGGGGGAAAACTTTCCAACCGTCTACCACGCGTTGGAAAAAAAGAGTTATTGGACGTTGTAGAGGAGATCCTCCTGATTCTAAATGTAATACTCCTCGCTTCCGGAGATGTATAGTTTTTAAGTAATTTGTAGCTAAAGTTGCAAAAAAAGTCAAATTTAACTTCACTTTTCTCTGCGAAACAATGAAATAGAAACACCGGTGTTGCCACACGCAGTCGACTATTTCATAAGGCCGTCGTCACAGTGGTAAACGAGTTGGGTCGTATTGAATTTTTCTGCGTTGGCGGCCTTCGGCCGCGCTTATAAAAAATAACCCTGGGCTACGCTATCCGTCCGGACATGTGCCCCAACCGTGGCTACCGCCACGGTGATGTCCTTCTGCGTAGTACACCCTTCAGCGTAGGCGGCCTTCGCCTTTATTTACTAATTTCATTGGCTCCGAATCGCGCACTGTGCATGCGACCCTATCATGTGAATTACCTTTTGGTAGGTGTGGCATCACTATTATATGTTGGTGGCCATTTTTATTATTGAAAAGGTACAAAAGCAGTTGGTCGAACAATTAAAATGTAAAATTCGGCAAATAAAATTAATAAAAAGTGTATGAAAGTGGTTCGAACAGCTTAATAAAGCTACGTGTGAAAATATAGTAAGGATTATTTGTGTGTTTAATTTAGAAATTGGTGATAATGGTTTAGTTTATTTAACAACAATTTGCTATTATTAATATTAGTAAAATATTTATCAAATTCATAAATTTAGATAAAGAAAAGTTTCGACTAACATCCCCTGAAAGATTCATTCGAAAAACATTAATACTTTTGGAGATATAGCTTTTGGTAGACAGAAGGAAATGTGAGCCTGCAATGGACCCACGCCATGTTTGTGGCTTCTCGCGACCGGTTGATTAATATATTTACATATATTCACACTTATCAACACTTATTCCAACTTCATACATGCATTTACACAATTTACTTAAACTTTTATTGTAATTTTTTGATATTTTGTTAATATCGCCGCAACCAAATACTTGCGGCAAATTTCGGCACGAAAAACTGTCAAAATGTTCGTTCATTCGGTGTTCATAATGCCGATTTACCGACCTTCGAAATATTCGGCACGGCGTCGGTTGTCATAATTCCGATTTGCCGAAAACGTCATTTCGGTACCGCCGACGGTGTTGGTGATAGTGGCAAACAATTAATGTACAAATAAAAATGTATGTATCACTAGTAGATGTGCTATCTATAATTAAATTTACTACCCTTTTTCTACTTTCCTCTTTCCTTCATCTTTCCTTCCCCTCGCCATTTTTACTTTCACCCGTATTGCGAGTGTCGATTGTGATAGATAATCGATTATTGATCGACCAAAGAGCATGTAAATATAATGCTCCTAGATCGATCAACAGTCGATTATCTATCACAGTCGACACTCGCAATAGGGGTGTTTAACTTATTTTTTCTCCTCCATGCTTTCTCCAACTCTATCTTCTCTACTTATATATGTATTTGTTAATTAGTTTTAAGTTATTTTTAAATAATTAATTATATTATTGTCACTTTTTCTACTGTTGTGCTAAAAAAGACGTCTGTTCTTATTGTGCTAATGTTATATATTTCTTAATAAATGATGATGAAAATAAAATGGAATGGACGAAATTTTTTTATGGCACTTAAGCTGATTCCACATAAAACTTTTTCCGCTTTGCATTACGCCGCTTTCTATGTCAAACAACGCAAAACTGAAAAACTATGCCACAATGAACGCTGCAACATCACTCAAAAAATATTTGTTTTCTGAAAAATCATTCATTCTCCGTTTTATTTACAAAAAAGTAAATAAGAAAATAAAAATCTATTAAATTATTTTTCAATTGTGTGAAATTTAAATTTGTTTATTTACATTTGAATTAAAGTGAAACTGAAAAAAAAATTCAACGCCCCCAAAAGTTGAGATTTGGGCAACTTTGTGCTTTACGTAACTTCGGCGTTGCGTTACTTTTTGTTATGTGAGAAACCTCATATAGATACATGTATTTTAATCTCAGCTATCACGCAGAAAGTGTCACGTAGCGCAACACAAAGTTCTATGTGGAATCAGCTTTATGTATGTCAGAGCATTGAGGGAGAGTTGAGAAGTATTTTGTATTCATTGAGGGAGAGTTGAGAAGTATTTTGTATTCAAAAGAATTAAAATTTCAACATCATGAGCGGTACTTTTTGTGCAATTTTCTTGTTGCATTAAAAACCCGTTGTCCCTAAATCACACGCTTTTCTTTAAATACTTACATATATTTTCTTTCATTTTGTTTCTATATTAAAATATTTCTCAATTTTTAGTGCAATGTTTAACATTAAAGTTTGTCTTTTTAGTTTTTTAAGCTATTATTTATTTACATATGTACATTATGGTACTCATAATAAAACAGAGGATCAACATTAGTTCAGAGATGTCCAAGATTTCAAAACCTTTACGAAAAACTCGTCATCAATTGAATCCTCAACTTTAAATTGCAGTAATCAAAAGTATGTATACTTATGTACGACTATTACCCGATAAATTAACAAAAATATCTGTATAGTAGTTTGATGAATATTAATTGAAGGGGAGCCGATAATATCGTTCTAAGCTACAAAATATAGATTTTTCATCATTCTAAGCTACAAAATATACATATGTACATAAATTTTTCAGGAGACCAAAAAACGGAATCATTGGTTTTTTAAACTATAATATGCAAAAAAAAAAAAGAAAAACGATTTCGTAAAAAATTGTGTTTAAAACGTTATTCGTGGCTTCCCCTCAATTAAGCAATCAGAAATAGAGCAAGTTACATTTATTCCTGATTTTTCATTGAAAGCAAAACGATAAGCATGTTTGGTGTATTCTTGCAACAAAGATCTAGACAATCTGTGCTATAAGAAATTATATCTTAAAGGAGTTTTAAGATGCGTGTGGGACAAAACATCGTTTTTTTTGGCGTTACAATATCGGAAGTTTTTTAGGTTTACAAATTAAATATTTGTGCCAAATATTTACAATATATGTACACAAATTAACCAACAAGATGAAAGCATAAAATAATCCCCCAGCGGGTTAGGGGGCTTAGAATATACCCGTGGTAAGAGGCGACTAAAATCCACCGGCCTAGAAGGTTGGTTATGGCCAAAAAAATCATTCGCACGACAGTCGGGCTAGTGTCAGAAGGGACTAGTACCCGAGCGTACCGGATTTATCCGGCAAAGGACTGTCACATCCCCTACACTCCCCAAAACCTTCGGGGAGTGTCTTGGTGGCTACAACAACAACAACAAGCATAAAATAAGGACGATCCTATTTGTATACTTCTACAATTTCTGGATTTTCTACGATGTACGCAATTCGTTCTTTAGCTGCTTTCACACTGCCGACAATCCATGCCTGGTGCTCATTATTTGTCAACATCGAAAAGTCATCACAGAACATTTTAGCTTTCGCCGGTGGGAAACATATTAAAAGGCCGCCAGATGTTTCTACTGCCTTTGCAACTTTTAGCTTTTGGTCTTGTAGTCCAACAATTTTACCGATGGCCATCACATTTGCAATAACCGGCAATTTGATTAATTCGAGCGATACCTTATTCCTTTGAAATCGTGCAAGATTCTTGGCATGACCCAGCAAACCAAATCCAGTTATATCGGTGGCAGCATGCGCTCCATGTTTGTGCATAAGTTCTGCGGCTAATTTATTGAGGAACATCATTGACTTTATGGCAATATTGAATGCCTTACTTATTGCATCATCTCCTAAATGTGATTTAATTTTCATGTATTTCTCATTTCGTTCTTCCATCCAGAGAAATGTATTTGTTGCTAGTTGGGTTCCTAACGGCTTAGTTAACACAATGATATCGCCTTCTTTGGCATTTGTAGGCATTATAATATCTGCTGCTGCACAAACAGAGCTCGCTATACCTCCAACTATACACCAGGGATTGAGTAAAACGTTACTCACATGAACGCGACTGCCTGAACCGCCCGCTTCCCTCGCTGATTCATGAAAGCCCTCGACTATTTGTGGAATGATAACATTCCGCTCAGTAAGGGAAAACTCAGTAGAAACGCTCAAAAGCATGTTCAGCTTATCGAACCGAGTCACACCGATGGCGTATATATCACTTAAAACGTTGGCAAGTGCAATTTTACCCATAATTTTTGGGTTATTCACTAATGGATAAAAGAAATCAACAGTTTGTACGAGAAAAAAATTAGGATGTCGCTTCAGTGGGATAACAGCACAATCCATTCCAGATCCAATGAAATCCTGATTGCCCTTTGAGTCTTCATTATTAGCTAGTTTTTGATATATTTCCGTTTCCTGGAGGTACTTGCGAAGCGCCTCTTCAGGCAGTTTGCAGCCTCACCCTCGTAAAGTTGAAAAGTTGGTTAGGCGAAAGTTCTTCGCAAGACCATAATCTTCGGGATTAAAGCTGTTCATATTTCCACTGCAAATACAGAATGAAGAATTATCCAATAGCCTCTGCACATTGGCATGATTTAAGGGTAATTTAGGCAAAAATCGTTGTTTCGGCGTTAATTACCCTTAAATAACGTTGTTTCTCCATACAAAAATGCCAGCTGAAATTACCCTTGAAATGCGCATTTCGGCTAAATAAGGCACTCTGCACACGAGGCGTATCGTCATAGACGCGTACGAGACATTTCATGTAGCGTCGATTTCTCTACGCCTCAAGATCTGCACATGAAGCGACATGAAACTTCGCTGCACAAAACAAACAAACAAATTAATAATACGGTCTTTGCTTTAAATTTCGAAGCTTTAAATAGAAAAGATGAACAATTTTACAGAATCTTCCATTTTCTTTCATTATAAACTCATTTTTTCCGATTTTTTGCACAAATTTTACTGCTTTCATATATTCCACCAAGTGGAAAAATGTAAACAAACATCTTCTTCTTCCTGTTTTCTAAGCGTAGTACGCCTAGCTACCAGCACTGCTTTACGCCAAGCGACATGTAGCCAGCATACTTTGACGAATGCATGAAGCTGACGACTCGTGTGCAGCCCTCAATTGAAATATACGTGCGCGACATCAAAGCGTACTGATTTCGTCTGTAGTATCTAATACGCGTCTAAAGCAGTACGCTCCGTGTGCAGAGTGCCTAACTCACGAAATTACTCTGGAATCGGTCTCTTCTCTAAATTTTATCGATTATAATCGAAAACATCTTTACCCATCGCTAGTATTTCACATTAGCTGTTTTATTTTAGCGCATATACATCTGCGCTAAAATAAAAACATGGCTATTAAATTTGTTCGCGACGGTTTCTTAGATATATGCTCATTGTATATTGCACAAGCGATTCTTTAATTATAAAAAATTTAATTTGGTGGGAGTATTTTATTAATGATATTTTCATTTAAGTTGACCACGTAAAAATTTTTAATTGGCGCATGAACAGCGTAACTGAAACACGACTAACGGCCTTATTCCGGTGTGGTAACATAATTTACTTTACTGGTGAAATAAAGAATCTGGTACTTTAAACACTCTTTTCGTATTCTGGCAGCAGAAAATTAAGTTACCACCTCAATACGTGGTAACAATTTGTTACCATTTCAGCCCGATTCCATTCCGTTCGTATGAAAATGCTTTGACAGCGTTACCATTTGTGCCAGAATACCAATTGAAAAGATGGTAACAATTTTCAGCAACAAAAATTACCAGTAAAGTAATTTTCCGGTAACGCTCGGAATAGCAGTGTAAATGAAATTACTCAAAAACGTGTGTGAATGCGCGTGATTTCGGCTAATCAACGTAATTTCAAATGCAGTGTGCAGAGGCTACAAGGCTATATATATATATATATATAATTATAATTTATAGGTTAACTAGGGACACGAATTTTGATACGATACGTTAGTGCAGGAAAACCATCGATAGTGGTCCCATGGATTGACCATCGATAGTTTTAAAGGCAACCATCGATAGTATCGATGGTTTAGGGCCTTATTTTGCAAAACGCAACGCGACGCAACGAATCACCCAGAGTCACTTTTTGTCGTGTTCGTATTTTGTATCTCTTTAGGTGACTGAAAGTGACTGTAAGTGACTCGAAGTGAATGTGTTACGTTTTCTGGTGAGTATGTCACGTTTTTGGTATTTTATAAAACGCAAAGTGACGAAAACGCTCACTTTAACTGTCAAAAGAGTCACTTCCTTTTGTTCGAGTGAGCATTCGATATGGTTTAATTTGCAACGGCTAAAATTAGTCAATTAAAAAAAAAACGGGGTATCAATCGACACGTTTCAATCTGGCGAACCCGAATATGATGCTGAACTAATTTTTTATTTGATTTAAATAATAAGTTATCAATAAAAACGTTTTAACTTTTGTCTTGCTTCTTGAACACACGCGAACACACAAATGCATTTTTTAACATTGGATAACACGTACATATATTTATTTATTTATTTATTTCAATTTCAATTCAATTATTTATATTTTATTCAAAAAAAACAAACTAAACAAAACACGTATGTATGTATTTACACACAATGTCAACAAATACTTTTTTTATTTTTGTTGACTTCCCATTAAACACTGAAAAAGAAATTCTAAAACGTTGAGAAAATATTGTTTCTAAATTTGAGAATCAGCATATATGTATATAATTTGAAAATAAACATATTTTCAAGTGTTCATGAAACATTGTTTATCAGTTTTAGAATAACTGACAACACATTTGAAAAAAATATTGTTTCGCATTTTGTACCATTTCACGAATTTCATCATGTCAAGGTTTCAAGGAACGAAGAAATTTTGTACCTATGTTTGCAAATTTCAATCAGCGTTCGTTGTTTTACGTGAGCAGTCTCTTAACGGTTGAAATTATGATAGTTGAAAATGATTGTGTGTAATAATGATTCCGTATTTCTTACTCTTATTGTATTTGTATGTTGCTTTTTGTGAAGTTACACAAACTTTATTAAAAACATAGTTTGTTTCTCATATGTATGTACATATGTATGCATATTATGACTGTATAAAAGGCACAGGCGAAATTCACCCGCACGGGTAAATGAAAAACATCACATCAGAGTACAAATATGTAATACATATCGTCGTACCATACGAAAACTAACATACGTTTTTTTGTGACTGACGAAAAGTAACAAGTTCGACTTTTGGCTGACGAAAAATAACAAGTTCGACTTTTGGCCGACGAAAAATAACAAAATCGACTTTTGGCTGACGAAAACTATCAATTTTGTTTAAACAACAACAATTTCAATGTAAAAACAGTATATAATTACTGATACTTTTCGTCAGCCAAAAGTCGATTTTATTATTTTTCGTCGGCCAAAAGTCGAACTTGTTATTTTTCGTCAGCCAAAAGTCGAACTTGTTACTTTTCGTACAGAATTTTTTTATTGATAGCTTTCGCCAGAAATTTTAAATATGCTAGTTTTCGTATGGTACGACGATATGTACAGATTAGAGCTCTCGATTTTTTTAACATTTTCGTGTAGCCCGAACAATTGTTGTTCAAATGCTCGAACAGTTGTTTGTTTGTTTGTTTATTACCCGTATGTTTGTACGGGCATTTGAACAATTCGGGTATTTTGCATTTTTTTTTCTTTTGTTTATTATTTTTTTTATATGTAGTTTTTTTATTTTTGCTTTTCCCATACACATTTTTTTGTTTGTAAGCTCGAATGCTCGAATGTTTGTACGGGCATTTGAACAAAAACGATCAGATCGAATTTCTCGATACCCGGGTATCTATTTATTCCATTCCATTTCTGCGCTCATAACACAAACTCTCTCACTATCCCTAAATTTTTCTGTACTCTAGAGTACAAATATGTAATACATACATACATCTATTGATTGCATTCCCTTTCGTACCAACTTTGAAATTGGAGAAAATGAAATCTATCAAATTGAGAATCAGCCCGAAATCCCATACTAAAAATGTGCCTCAAATGAACCTCAAATTGAAAATGAAAAAAAAATGTTTATTGGGTTGCAAGCTGCCAATTTTCCAGGGTTAACCAATCAATAAAACAGTTCGATAAAAAAAAAACACACAAAAAATTACTAAGGAAATGAAGAAAACCAGAAAAGTGGTAAATAGGCTACGTAAAGCGTTTGACAATCGTCGTGACTACGCAACGGAGCGAACGAAAAAACGTAAAAGCTTATTAAAATACCAACTTTTAGGTGAAGGTGAAAGTGAGTGAACGTGAGTGACTGCGACGCAACGAGTCACGGCGTTTTGTAAAATAAGGGCGTTAATATCATTACGGTATCCGGCGGATGCCTTTCGCAGGGAATGCGAATCGTTTTGATAAAATTTGGTATTCTTATAACCGATCGGCAATGCAGTCCGGAAATAAAAAACATGTTGATAAAGCAGTTCGAGGATTCACCGCATTCCTATAACCGTAATCGAAACGCAGTAGCTGTAATTCGTTTTGATTTCGATTCGTCATAAAAATGATGCGGATTCAAAAGAAATTTGAAAAATTGCATTTTCATTGCGTAGTAGATTACAATGAAATTTAACGAATAACAAAATAATTCGTATATTTTAAGTAAAAATATATGAGTTAATTTTATTTTTAAACAGAATTCGTACCAAAAACGTGGGCAGTTTTCTTTGTTGGTTGAGCGGAAGAAGCTTAACGAAAATATCGCAAAAGCAAGCAGTCTCCAGACGTTGTATCTGAGTTTTGGACAACATTAAGCACGGATTTGAATGCTTTGGCACACCATCAAAATTACTTGGTCTGAATCCAAATCCTGTATTAAGAATAAGATAACAAATAACCGCTTCCAAATGCAATTTATAGGTGGAGGGCAAAACGCAGTAGTTCACTGGAAGACATTTTCGTAGGCTCTGTACCGCTGTGATCAAAACATAAGCGTTGATTGCGAACCATCCGTTGATAATTCGAGGCCGTACAAAATTTTGCGAGTACTTCGCACGAAATTGGAACAGCTTTAAGTCCGCAAACACAACAAAGAGTGCTTTCAAGAAGTAACCAAATTAAATTACTGAAAACGCAAATAGATTTGCAAAAAAAGTTAAATTTTTCTTCAATTTATTCAATTGTATTTTTTCAAAATGCAAACAAATCACAACTGACAATGTAGTAAAATGTAAAAAAGCTTTTGACACGATACGCAGGGTGAATCGATAAAGCAGTAATCCGACGGTTATGGTAATAGCGTGAAATTTGACCAGCGAGGGGAGTGCGAATCGGATGGCATTCGCGGGAGTGGCATCCGTCGGATACCGTAATAGGTATGCACGTAGGTGGCCCGTTAAAGGGAAATGTGGTACTCAAATATTTCATGCATATATACATACATACATATGTATGCATGTATGTACTTCAGGGTAGGAAGAAGCTCAGAGTATGAGTGAGTGAGTGAGGAATTTCAGCCTCACGGCATGATGATGAGTGGCCGTTTGCGTTTCTCGCTCATCTCTAAAGCAGAGTGAGGATTTTTTTTGTTTCCTCACTCATTTCGAATGAGCGATGAAGAAATGAGGCGCTCACGCTGCGTGTGAGATGAGCCGTCGTAGGATTCCTCTTCTCTTTGTGTAATGCGAGTGAGCGTGTGGGTGAGTGCGCAGAAACTCAGTAAATATTACATACATATATTAGAATGCATACATACATATATTTATGTTGCAGTGTGCAATTTAGTGACATGTTTTTCTAATACAAAGCATGTCTGGTTGTTTTTCTGCTTTTTTTCATATTTATGCCCGTTTTAGGCGATTGAGTAGGTATGTAAAATCCATATTTCTACCTAAACTTGGTTTTTGTTGTTTTTCATCTATGTATATGTGTAGATATGTATTTAATTCAGCAGATGCAATTACGAATATTTACATACGTATGTATGTAGGTAGGTAGTTAAAAGGAACATTATTTTTAAGAATGTGCATTGTGTTGTGTTGCTTGATATAATGTTTTTTGTATGATAAAATATATGTATATGTACATATGTAGGTACTTACCTACTTGTTTAGTTTTTATTTATTATGCGACTAACGCAAAAAAACTATTTATTCGTCATTAGAATCATATTTTTTTTGCATTTGACATTAACAGTCTATTTCTCACAATTTTTTACCTTGACAACAATAAAATAAAATAATTTTGAAATAAAAAAGAAATGAAAATAGGTATGTACCTACAAGTTGTAAATTTAGCAAGCTCTATCTAACTTCCGCTTTTCAATCAAGGGAATGAAGAAGTCCTATTTGCGTACCGTATTGTTCCAAATATACTCAGTACATAGCCATCCTTCTATTTTAATTTTAATTTTCATTATTATTTTATTTTAGTAATTTATTATTCAAATTAAAAAAAAAAATTGTTCTAGTTGAGTTTAAAATTAAATGACAATCAAATTGTTCTTTGAGGGATAGTCTATCTTTTTTCAACCTACAGTAGAATTGTTTTTGTAGTTTTACTTTCGGTAGATTTTTCAAACAATAAATACAAGAAAAATTCAGAGAAATAAAGTGGTGTCATACAGGCTTTCGTTATTCGATTTCGAACATAAAAGCGCTGCCAAAGAGTTTTCTACTACCATATTTGCCATAAAGTACATTATTTTGAACAAAAGTCAAGATTAAACAAATATTTAATCTTAAAATGCGATAGATTTTAAACATATTATAAAATTAATAAAAAACCAAAGTTTATGTAAAAAGTTCAATACAAAAAATAAGTCAATAACTATTCGAAGTAAGAATACTACATACACACATTTGTACATATACAGTTGTCCCCAAAATAATAGGAGAGCCGAAATCAAAACCTTAATTGCTCAATTCTCAATAAAAAAACCGTTTTATTCACAAGTTTTTTTTTTTATAAAATTATTTACTAATCTTTTATTTATATACTCACAGCCCACATATTCCAATCAAGTACCTTAAAAATTATAAATATCCGTTTTTTTGATTAATTTTTTAACAGACGTTGTAGTTATGTACCAAGTAAAATACTATCGATGGTTAAAAAAACCATCGATAATCGCTATGGCATCGGTCCCATCGATAGTATCGATAGTTCAATCGATGGTTTTCCAGAACTACGATACGTGGCGAATGTAATCGGTTTCACTCACATCACTAAAATGACTGAACACATCTCTATGGAAACTGCCAGGACTAGAAGAAGAGACCAGATAATTTCCAGTGTTGCCAGAATTTTCCAGATTGCGTTTGGCAGACTATATAAAGCGGCGAGCAAGCGCTCCGCAGTCAGTCTTAACTTAACAGTAGAAGTGTTAACATCAAGTCAAGTAAAACAAGTGTAGACTTTTTAGTCGTGAAATAAAGCGGTGTGAATTAAGAAGTAAATAAATACTTTTATTTAACAATTTAGTGATACGAACCCGATAGAAATAATCGAGCTATCGACAAATACGTAACAATTGGTGTCAGAATTGGAATTGTTAAATAAATTCCAGGACCAAGGATAACGAAGCAAGGATAACGAATAAAGGATAACGAAACAAGGATAACGAGACAAGGATAACGAAATAATGATAATGGCAAAGTTAAACGAACTGAAAATCCAAGAGCTTAAAAGGGAGTTAGAAAAGAGAAACCTGAGTACAGCCGGCAATAAAATTGAACTACAGGCAGTAGAGTACTATGGAAGCATATAACATTAATGTAGATGAGTTTGATTTCAACGATGACGTGGAAGAAGTCCAAAAGGAAGAAACCCAGAAGGAAGAGGCTCCACAGTCAGTAGCAAACGTAGACATGAACTCGATATTGGCTGTACTGACACAAATATCGGCAAAAATGGAAGATCAACAGGCACGATGTCGACAAAAATCGAAGAACAACAGGCACAGATAACGTCCAAAATGGAATTGCAACAGTCAGTACTTTCATCACAGGTGTCCGGCATTGCGGCTCAGTTGGTGGCACAAGAAGAACGCATGTCCTTACAATTCAAGGCACAGGATGCAAATATTATACAAGTTAAGGAGGTCCTTGAAGAAAGACAAGAAAAATTAGAGGACGATGTAAAATCATTGAAAGCCCGTCTACAGGATATTCAACTAAGTCGTCCAATCACTTCAACTGCTACACAGAAGATAAAACCTCCGTCGTTTGATGGAAGCGGTCCATTTCAAGTATTCAAGCTACAATTTGAGAAAACGGCAGTTGTAAATAATTGGAGTGCGGAGGTCAAAGTCGCTGCCCTGTTCGTAGCATTGAAAGGACCTGCAGCAGAAATATTACAGACTGTTAGCGAGGGCGAAAGGAACAGCTATGACGCAATTATGGGTGCTGTTGAAGGACGTTATAGTAGCGAGCACACGAAGCAGATATACCAAATGGAGTTGCAGAATCGCTTCCAGAAACCAAATGAGACGTTACAAGATATATAGAAAGATATTGAAACGAAGCGGGCTACCTATGCAAACCCAAAAGGAGCTTTCGCTGAAACGGTCTCATATGCGTTGACGCAGGAAACAGCATGTCTATTGAGCAAGCCCACTTACAAGGCTCATCGTGTGGAAGTGGAAACGCCAGACCTACTAAGCAAAATATGGGAGGCGTTGAATGAAATGCAGAAAAAGGAAAGTAATGCCGTGAAATGCTTCAGATGCGGAAAAATAGGACATATAGCACGTCACTGCAGCAATAATTCCAGTAAGTTCAGCACTGCAGATCGGCGCAAGCGTAAGGCAGAGGGGCATGAACAAGCGCCCAAATAAACTGAGTCGTTAAACTAAAGCGGGCCAGCCAAAAGGGGGGTGGGCTAGTCCCCACAATGGAATGCCCCATAATCTCTGTCTCTCAGTTGGGACGAAGCACGAGTAATGTTACTATTGGTGGTTTGGTGGACGGAATGGAGCGCATGTTGACTGTGGATACGGGAGCATCTCATTCCATCATTCGATCTGACTTGGTAAAGAAGGAAGTAAGGCCATTGTTTGGAGCAAAATTGCGTACGGCAACAGGTGAGGATACCCAAGTCCTAGGGGAAGTTATATGCGAAGTTGTAATTGGAAATGTTGTCGTACTACACACCTTCATAGTGGCGAAAATTGTTGATGAAGTCATAATTGGCGTGGACTTCCTAATCGGCCAAGGCATTAAGATTGACATGAAAAGCAAGGTTATGAGCTACAAAAACTTAGAGGTGCCGCTAAATTTTGGCTACGATAAAAGATACAGCAGTAAGAAAGTGCTCGTGGAAGAAAATCAGCAGATACCGCCAAAGTCCGAGGCAATTATTTGGGCAAAGATAGATGGAGATTGTGGGACAAAAAATTGTGGGTTGTCGAAGCAGAAACTAAATCAGATGTACTTGTTGGAAAAACCCTGGCTATGACAAAAGAAGATGGACGAATACCAGTAAGAGTACTTAATGAGTTCAGGTCACCAATCAAACTATCCAAAGGTGCTATCTTGGGGCAAATGCGAAGAGGTTGACATCATCATGAATTGCGAACAATCCCAAGGAGAAGTTTCTACTGGCAATACAAATCTTTCAGATGAAATAAATGCTTGGACAGAAGAACTTCAGGATAATCACAAAAGAAAGGCAAAAGAATTACTTGCCAAGTACTCCAGCATATTTGACAAGGATGGTACAAAACCAGGCAGGACAAATATTGTGAAGCATCAGATTGACACCGGAGATGCAAGGCCAATCCGTCAGGCTCCTCGCAGCGTTCCATTAGCTAAACGTCAAATGGTGAGCCAGATTATACAAAAAATGAGCGACAGTGGGGTAATTGAACCATCAGTCAGTCCAGGCGCGGATCCAGGATTTCGGCAAGGGGGGGTTTTGAAAATTAATTTTTTTGGAAGATGTTTTTTAAGGGTAGACGCTGGTAAAAATATGGTCTAATACCACCTACTATTATTATTCTATATACTAGTTGCGCCATTTCCCGCACCTTAAAAACACCAAACTCAAAACCCTCCAAATTAACAATATGTATGTCATCACATAAAGTGCAGGAGATTTCAATTGAAGTTCTAAATAACATGTATAACGTATGTATGTATATTTTTGCATTGGTACGTGCGAATGAGTATCTTCCCTGCAAAAAAATGTGCGATTAATACCGAAAGATATTTGTCCCGGATTGATCTCTTTCGAGAACAATCGGTCCACAATTAGTCCCCGATTGTTCCCGTACGGGTATAAATGTAGACTAATTGTAGACCAATAGTTCCCGAACGGGTGTAAATGTAGACTAATTGTAGACCAATTGTTCCCTAACGGGTATAAATGTAGATTAATCGCTTTCATCCTCAACGGGTACAAATGTAGATCAATCGCTTACATCCCGAACGGGTACAAATGTAGATTAATCGCTTTCATTCCGAACGGGTACAAATCTAGATTCCTTAAATGTAGAAATTTTACAAAAATATGCAATGTATTTAAAAAATTGTAGAAGAACCGGTAAAACGAATTGAACACCCTTTCTTTTAATAACAATGTTGAATAATAATTTTAACAAAATGTTGCGGAAAATATTCTATGAAAAAATCCTTTACATTACGCTCATATAATGCATACTAAAAACTTAAATTTTTTTTATTTATTTATTGAGATTTTTTTTTTTTCTAAAGTAAAACATTATATAATCTTTATTTATATATGCATGAACATTTACAATTTTTTAAATATTGTTATTAAAAATTGCCTTGCCGAAAAACTTGGAAAAATCTACATTTGTACCCGTTCGTGCTGGAAGCGATTGATCTACATTTGTACCCGTTCGTGCTGAAAGCGATTGATCTACATTTGTACCCGTTCGGTATGTTAGTGATTAATCTACATTGGTACCCGTTCGGGTATACAAGTTGAACAATTAGTCTCTTCATAGCACATGCTCGAACAAATGCGATCAATTCACTCCATATAAAGGGATGTAAAATTGTATTAGTCGCATGCTCCCTTGCGATTGATCCCGGACACGTCCCGGATTAATCGCATTTTTTGCAGGGTTACGCACATATAATGCATACTCAAAACTTACAATTTTTTAAATTTATTTATTGAGATTTTTTTACAAAAGTAAAACATTATATAATCTTTATTTAAATATGCTTGAACATTTACAATTTTTTAAGAAAAAATCTGCATTTGTTCCCGTTCGTGCTGAAAGCGATTGATCTACATTTGTACCCGTTGGGGATGAAAGCGATTAATCTACATTCGTACCCGTTCGGGATGAAAGCGATTGATCTACATTTGTACCCGTTCGTGCTGAAAGCGATTGATCTACATTTGTACCCGTTGGGGATGAAAGCGATTAATCTACATTCGTACCCGTTCGGGATGAAAGCGATTGATCTACATTTGTACCCGTTCGGTATGTTAGTGATTAATCTACATTGGTACCCGTTCGGGTATACAAGTTGAACAATTAGTCTCTTCATAGGACATGCTCGAACAAATGCCATCAATTCACTCCATATAAAGGGATGTAAAATTGTATTAGTCGCATGCTCCCTTGCGATTGATCCCGGACACGTCCCGGATTAATCGCATTTTTTGCAGGGGTATGGTATTGGTGGCAAAGTGATCATCAATTTCACTTACCCTTGCATTTAAAGCCAAAATAAATAAGAATATATCGCACGTTTTATGCAATAGGGATTTAACTCAAAAAAATTTTTTTTTGTGAAAACGCAAATAAACTTTTATAATTTCAAATAGTTTCCTTCTACGGCTAACTACAAAATTACTTTTATTTCCGCCATTGAAATATATGACAAAATCCCAGAAATCGAAAATGTCGAGTTAAATCCCTATTGCATAAAACGGGCGATATGTATGTAGTACTTTTTGGTTATATTTATATTTTTAATAGAATTTTTCTTGTTCTTGTTTTTATATACTCACATTTTTAAAAGGTTAATTTAAACAAGAATTGCGAAATACCTCTGAAAAGGCAATTTCTCCAACGATTCAGACATTTCTGACCAAATTAAATGTGGTGTGCCCAGTAAGCATGAATAAAATATATATTTTTTTATTCATTTTTAAATATTTTTTTAATTTTTAAATAAATAAAAAAAAAAAAAAAAAATACAAGCCACAGGCAGGATTCGAACAGCGATCGACAAAATGCGAGTCAAAGGCGCTACAGTTACGCCAGCGAGCCATTCACATTGTGCATGTCAAACGCTGTGCTTTAATTGTATTTCTTTCAACTACCTACTATGCTCCATCTTTTTCGATGGGCGACAAGTGCGATCATTTTCCACTTTAAGAAGAATCAAAAGTTATCTCAGGAACACGATGGGACAAGAGCGTCTCAATGGTCTTGCTCCCTGGAACATTCACAGAAGTATATATTTAACTGAAGATAAAGTCCTTCAAGAATTTTTCAAAAAGCCTCGAAAATTTAAACATGATTGAAAGTTTGACAGAATCGACAATATAGTACGCGCTTATTGTATTAGATTTAATTCTTCTAAATTTCGGGTATTTTCTATTTAACTATAAGTTGTAATTGTATGTTATTATTGCCTACAAGGACAACGTGGCCGCTGTGGTGCAGTGGGTAGAGTGCTCGCCTGCTATGCCAGAGGTCTCGGGTTCAAACCACGGCCCGAGCCAAACAAATTTTTCTAATTAGTAAAAATCCAATTATTTGGTTTTTTAAGAGCAGCGGTCACCTCTCGGCAGTGGGCGGCATACCCTCCGAGAGTATTTCTGCCATGAAAAAGCTTCTCACAAAAAATGCATTCGCCTTTCGGAGCCGGCATAAAACTGTAGGTCCACCCAATTAGTAGGAAAAACAAAAAGGAGCACACCTCGAATTGGGAGAGAAGCTCGGCCATAAAACTCGTCAGAGTTATAATAGCGCCATTGTATTATATATAAGGACAACTATTTTAATGAACTGATTCAATTGTACCTGTTTCACCTTGTGGATACATATATGCATATAAAATATAATCTCAAAATAAATGAAAATAAATGTCGAGTTTTGCCTTTGGACAGCTAAACCCATCCAACCATTGCTTTTGGAATGATAGAGTTTTCCTTGATCAGTTTGGGAAATTTGGGCGCAGAATCTATAAAGGCATTAATTTGGGATCTATGATAAACCACAAGGGGGGGGTTGAACCCCCAAAACCCCCCGTGGATCCGCCACTGAGTCAGTCCATGGAGTTCTCCGGTAGTACTTGTTAAAAAGAAAGATGGCAAGATGAGATTCTGCGTTGACTACCGGAAACTGAATGATGTAACGAGAAAGGATAGTTACCCATTGCCAAGAATTGACGACACTCTGGACTCGCTATCTGGAACGGAATGGTTTTCAACACTGGACTTGAAAAGCGGCTATTGGCAAGTCGAAGTAAAAGAGGAAGACAAGGAGAAAACAGCCTTCAGTGTTGGCGATGGTCTTTGGCAATTTACGGTGATGCCATTTGGATTATGTAATGCCCCAGCTACCTTTGAGCGACTTATGGATCAGGTACTGAAAGGATTACACTGGAAAACATGTCTTGTGTACCTGGACGATATAATTGTACTGGGAAAAAGCTTTGATGAACATCTCGAAAATTTGGAGGAAGTTTTCCGAAGAATAGCTGGCGCTGGTCTCAAGTTAAGTCCTAAGAAATGTGCATTATTCAAGAAAGAAAAAAAATACTTGGGACATAAAGTAACTACAAAGGGCATCTGCACTGATAACGAAAAAATAGAAGCAGTAAGAGATTGGCCAAGACCTCGGAATCTACATGAATTGTGAAGCTTTCTTGGGCTGTGCACATACTATCGCCGATTTGTACCCAATTTTGCCAGCGTAGCAAATAGTCCCACGGAGCTTATGAGGAAAAATAAGACTTTTGAGTGGAGGAAGGAACAAGAAACGGCTTTCCAAATGCTAAAAGATCGGCTTTGTACTGCTCCAATGCTAGCATACCCGGTTCCAGAAGCGAGGTTTATTTTGGATACTGATGCGAGTGGTTATGCTATAGGAGGTGTTTTGTCACAGGAAATCGACGGGCAGGAGAAGGTTATCGCATACTACAGCCGATCAATTGGGAAACCGGAAAGAAATTACTGCGTAACACGAAGAGAACTATTGGCATTGGTAGAATGCATCAAACACTTCCATAAGTACCTCTATGGTCAGCGATTCCACGTCAGGACTGATCATGCAGCGTTAAAATGGCTTTTGAAATTCCGAAATCCGGAGGGTCAGTTAGCAAGGTGGATTGAGCGACTGCAAAATTATGACTTTTCTATAGACCATCGTAAAGGCAGTACCCATGGAAATGCTGATGCAATGTCGCGGCGACCATGTAATCTTGAATGCAAGCATAGAAGATCCAGATCTGGCACGTGTAATGATCGGTTTGGAGCAAAATGAACGACCATCAAAAGAAGAGATGTCAGCAGAGAGTCCTGTTGCCAAATCATATTGGGCACAGTGGAATAGTTTGCAATTGGTAAATGGTTGCCTACATCGTGTTTGGGAGAGTGAAGATGGTCAAAGCTCTAAAACATTGATAGTTGTTTCAAGGAAAAGAATACCGGATGTGCTAAATGAACTACACAATGGTCCAAGTGGAGGTCATCTTGGAGTAACAAAGACGGTAGAGAAAATCAAGAAGAGGTTTTATTGGGTCGGCTGCCGTCAGACAGTTGTTGAGTGGTTTGCGAACTGCGATGTGTGCATAAAGGCTAAGGGTCCCAAATCCAGAAGTCATGGGCTGATGAAACAATACAACTCAGGAGCACCATTTGAGAGAATTGCCATGGATGTAGCTGGGCCATTTCCTACTAGCAAACTTGGAAACAAATATGTACTGGTGGTCATGGATTACTTCAGCAAATGGCCGGAGGTGTACCCGATTCCAAATCAAGAAGCAGAAACTATAGCCGAAGTATTCACCAACAATTGGGTGACGAGATATGGTGCACCTATAGAGCTACATTCTGACCAAGGAAGGAACTTCGAATCAGTAGTGTTTCAGGAGATGTGCAAGACACTGGGTATTAGGAAAACCCGAACAACTGCGTTGCATCCACAATCAGACGGCATGGTAGAAAGATTTAACAGAACATTAGAGGAACATTTACGAAAAGTGGTGGACAAGTTCCAGAGAGATTGGGACACTCATATTCCTCTGTTTCTGATGGCATATCGATCGGCCGTACACGATACAACAGGTCAGACTCCTGCAAAAGTAATCTTTGGTAGTGATCTTCGACTGCCAGCTGACTTGAAATTTGGAATAAATGCCGATACGGGAATAAATACCAGACAGTCTAACAACGTTCTGGAAGAGGAAATGAGAGAAATACATGAACTTGTAAGACAGCGAACAAAGATCATGAGTGACAAGATGAAGGCCAGATACGACAAGGCGATGAACTCAGAAGGTTTTGTTGAGGGAGATCTAGTTTTGCTATACAACCCGCAGCGAAAGAAAGGTTTGTCCCCGAAATTGCAGTGTACTTGGGAAGGGCCATACAAAGTGATTAAACGGCTCAACGATGTTGTGTATCGCATACAAACGATTGAAAGACCGAGGAATAAAATGAAGGTGGTTCATCTGGAAAGGCTAGCAGCATTTGGAACGAGTAATGTGTCAGATCGGGACGATCAGACTTAGGTGGTGGGCAGTGTGGCGAATATAATCGGTTCCACTCTCACATCACTAAATGACTGAACAGACTTAGGTGGTGGGCAGTGTGGCGAATATAATCGGTTCCACTCTCACATCACTAAATGACTGAACACATCTCTAAGGAAACTGCCAGTACTAGAAGAAGAGACCAGATAATTTCCAGTGTTGCCAGAATTTTCCAGATTGCGTTTGACAGACTATATAAGGCGGCGAGCAGGCGCTCCGCAGTGAGTCGTAACTTAACCGTATAAGTGTTAACATCAAGTCAAGTAAAACAAGTGTAGACTTTTTAGTCGTGAAATAAAGCGGTGTGAATTAAGAAGTAAATAAAGACTTTTATTTAACAATTCAGCGATACGAACCCGATAGAAATAATCGAGCTATCGACAAATACGTAACAATACTAATTTGTTTATTTAATGTATCAGCTCGTTCAGAAAGCGAAAATTGTACCACTTTCCGATTACTGATATCTACACAACAGTTGTGCTCCACCGTTGCGCCTTCTGAACGTACCCATTTCTACCAAGGTTGATCCATAAGGTTACCGCAGTGCGGAAAAGCAACCCTGCAATACATTTTGTTGTTGCCCGTTTTGCTATCTCAATTGTCAAACGTCCATTTTCAATTGGCCACGCATCACATGCATACAAGAATAGCAACAAACACATAATGGTTGACAATTTAGGTAATGGTATCAACCTTGATTTCTACAATGGTGGGCTATGATTTTGACAGCAGCACCATAGAATACACAAACAATTTACATGGAGTGTGTATGTATGTATGTAAGTATATGATACTGCGAAAACCTTCTATAATTGAACCTTGGAATTATCTATTGGGAGACGTCAGTGGTTACGTTCAGAAGGCGCAACCGTGGCGCAACAGTTGCGCAACTGTTGTGTTTTATCTTCTGAACGCAACGTTGAGGATTTCTGATCAACACAACAGGTCTGTTCGATGAACGCACTAGAGTACTCTAGTGCAGAAAAAAGCGTTCGATGAACATTTTTTGCACTAAACTGTTCAGAACTCTGTTTTTCGAGTTAGCACTAACATACACTTTACTGCACTAAACTACACCATCTTCATAGCTGGTGTAAGTTTGTGCAGCATATGAAAACAGCTGTTTTTAATAGTTAAGGTGGCAAAATAAAATAAAACCAAAAATAAAGAAAGTAAATTAAAAAAATAAGGGATTTTCTTCTCTGCATGGCAGATTATATTCATTTTTGAGCGATGTGGATGCAAATATTGGGGAAGGTATAAGTATAAAAATTGCAATTTTGTCCTCGAAAATTGTTTTATAATTTAGGTGAATACATATTTAATCCTGTGGATTTGGTACAGACCGAAAGCATGATCAAAGTCAATTGGGTAGGCAACCAAACGAAATTGCTCATACATTTTTTGAAGGAGTAAAAAGCGCAATTGTGAATGAAAACAGAGCAAAAAATGTGAGAAGTTTCCGATAAAAAATGGAAAATTTGTGTAAATTAATAGCTATAAATTTGACCATTGAGAATTGTTTGTTTACATAAATCAGAATGTTTTTTTTTCCATAAATCAGCTGGTTAGATAGATAGATTGGATTGAGGATTGTACTGCGACCACTAGGTCTATTGTACCCTCTCCTTTATCACATTATCTCGTCCAACCCGAGCTCCTCCAGAAATCGAAGGATATCGCTCGGCTTTAGAGACTGAATGTACCCCTGACCTGGCCAAGGCGAGCCCAGGAATCTTTCACGCTTCCTTGCAATGGCATCGCACTCGACCAGTATATGCTCTGCAGACTCATCTTCTCTGTCACAGAAGCAACATAGACTGCTAGACAGGATACCTAGTCTATGCATATGCTTCCTTAGCCTGCAGTGTCCTGTGAGAATTCCTGTCAATATTCTCAATTTATTCTTAGAGAGGTTCCGAAGCCCTTTGAATCGACTCGTGTTGTACCCCCCTATTAGTGCCTTCGCCTGCCGCATTCCAATGGTTTGGCGCCAGTACTGTTCCCTTAGCTTCATTTCCTCGTTCCTGAGTTCATTCCTGATAGTATGTGGGCCTATTGCTATGAATGGCTCAGGTCCTATTGGTTTGGAAGCCGCCGCCTGCCTGGCCAGGCTGTCCGCCTGCTCGTTGCCCTCTATACCTCTATGGCCAGTAGGATAGAGTTCCGAGTTGCCAGTTCGTTCAATCTGTTTATGCACTCAAGCACAGTCGAGGATTTGACCTCGAAAGAAGAGATTGCTTTAAGTGCTGCCTGACTGTCACTTAGTATTACTATTCTTTCATTTGAGTACCCACGTCGCAGTAACATGCCTGCGCACTCACTTATGGCATACACCTCCGCCTGGAATATGCTCGGATAAACCCCCATGGGTAGAGAGATCTTTGACCTGGGGCCAAAAATTCCAGCTCGAATGCCCTCCGGTGTTTTCGAGCCGTCGGTGTACCATATTAAGTGGGTTGATTGTAGGTAGCTCTCGATACTAGAGACGTTCCATGATTTTTTGTCTCCAAGCTCTATATTGAACCTCTTTTCAAAAATTGTGACCCTGTTTATATCATCTCTAGGAAATTGAGAGAGCGGGAGTTTCTCCCTCAACTTGGCCATATTTTGCGATGATACAATTTTGCCTCTTCCATAGCCTTCCCTTACTATATTCATTAAAGAACGCTTGGCACTTTGTTCAATAACTATGTGCAGCGGGGTTAGCTCAAGTAGCACTTCCATTGCTGCCGTTGGGCAGGTGCGCATAGCTCCCGTTATACAAACGCACGCCTGCCGTTGCACTTTGGTGAGCGATTGTCTCACCGTTGACAGATTTTCTCTTGAGGACCAGGCTACTGCCCCGTAGGTGATGATCGGTTTTACTATCATGGTGTACATCCATCTTAGCATGTGTGGGTTACATCCCCACGATTTGCCAGAAAATCGTCTGCACACCATTATAGCCCTCGTGGCTTTAGATGTAGTGTTATCCACATGTTTCTTCCATAATAACTTGGAGTCAAATGTGACTCCCAAGTATTTTACTTCTGATACAGTGTCCATCACAACATCGTCCACGAGTATACCTCTCATTCCCCTAAGGGTCCGCCTTTTTGTGAAATGGACGATGGCCGTCTTACGTGGGTTAATATTTAGGCACACCATCTCTCCGTTAATCGAAGAGCCCTCTGAATTATATCACAGAGAGTACTTTCGAATTTGCCCCGTGCTATTATCACTATGTCATCTGCATATCCCTGACAGCGCATACCGTTATCAGTTAGCAGTTGCAGAAGCTCATCCACCACTAGACTCCATAGGAGAGGGGATAGGACTCCCCCCTGCGGACAACCTTTGGTGGTTTTAAGCTGTACAATGCCTTCACCTACTGAAGTCTCAGCTATCCTGGTGCGAAGAACAGAGTCTATCCACATGCAGATTGGTCTCTGAACTTTTCGCTTTTCTAGTGCCCGACATACACTATTATGGTCAGTGTTGTCAAAGGCTCCTTCTATGTCTAGGAAAGCGCATATCACAGTTTCCCCTTGTTCGAAAGCACTCTGTATCTCCGTTGTCAGTTGGTACAGAGCTGTGTCAGTAGACCTGCCTGCTCTGTACGCATGCTGATTTGAGTGCAACGGATATCTTTTCAGAGTGTTCATCCTGATTTCATTATCAACAATCTTCTCCATCGCTTTTAGGACGAAGGAGGTTAGACTTATGGGTCTGAAGGACTTTGCTAGAGAGTAGTCTTTTTTGCCTACTTTAGGTATGAAAACAACCTTAGCCCTTCTCCACACCGTTAGGACGTACGCCAGCGCTAAGCTGTCCGTCATAATTTTCTTTAGGTGCGGGACAATGCTTTCTACTTGCTGCAGAAAGGCTGGATATATGCCATCCACTCCTGGGGACTTGTACTTTTCAAAGGATTTCAGTGCCCATCTTACTGCATTAGTTGAAAAGAGATCTCTAGCAAATCTCCAGTCAGATGGTCTTGGTCTACGTACTCTAGTTTCCATATCAGTACCCTGTTCGAGTGGGTGTGCATCCGGAAAGTGTGCAGCTAGTAGTGCTCTTGCTCTTTCCTCCTCGGTCGCCGTAAAGGCACCATCTGGGAGTTTGAGCGACAACTTAGTTTCTCTCTGCTCCTTGGCCAGGGCTTTGTGAAGCCTCGCGGCTGCTGCAGTAGATGCGATTTCTGCGCAGAAGCTTCTAAAGCTTTCGCGTTTAGCCCTTTTATTTCCTTGTTGTACGCAGTTAGATGTATCGAATACTCCTCCCAGTGACCAGTGCGCTTGGCCTTGTTGAACAGCCTGCGCACTTCTTTCCTCATTTTTGATAGATCCGTGGACCACCATTTAGTCTTCCTGGGAGTGCCTTTGGGTAATCGACAGCTTTCGTGGAAGGCTTCAATCATTAGGTGATTCAGCTCATTCACTCTGCTCTCCAACTCCATACAACTGGTACCTCTGTTAACCCTATTCATCGAGCCTAAGTTAGTCTCGATTACCTCATTAAATATAGCCCAGTCTATATGCCTGGGGTTCCTCTTAGGTGGTTTATTAATAGTTTGTGCCCCTAGTTCAAAACGGATGATTCTATGGTCCGAGAGGGAGGGCTCACTGGAGACCCTCCACCCCGAGACCAAATTATCAGCCAGGATATTGCCTAGGGTGATATCTAAAACCTCCTCCCTGACTCTAGTAACAAACGTCGGAGTACGACCGACGTTAAAAATACTTAAGTCATTGCTAATAATAAACTCTAGTAGGGGCTCACCTCTCTTATTCGTATCCGAGCTGACCCATTGCGTGCTATGTGCGTTGGCATCACACCCTATCACAAGAGGAAGTCTTGCCTTCCTGCAGTGCTCCACCAACTTCTGTACATTTTCTGGGGAGGCTTCCGGTGTTTCCCCTGGGAAATAGGCTGCTGCAAGGACAACGTCGAGGTTCCTGCCCTCCACTTCCAGGCCCACTTGCACCGCAACCATATCCTCGCTTAGAAATTCTGTAATGCAGAAATAATCAATCGACTTATTCAACACTACACATGTTCTAAGTCTATCGTGCGACAGATCCCAAATTACCTTATTATTGCCTGCTTCCAGGCCCCTGATCTTTCCCTGGTACACCCTCCTGCACCAGTGCTATGCCCAGATCGTCCATGTTAAACATATTTTCTAGGATCGCGGATGCAGCCCTAGCATGGTGTAGATTGATCTGGGCCACACGTGTCCTCCTGGTTACAGTGGTCATTATTCGTCCATACGCCCGTCCTCCACCGAGGGTGCGGTGTCCCTTTCACTCCCGTCTCCTAGTCTTAGAAAATGGAGGTCCTCCAGCATCTCCTGAGTATTCATGATCCCCGAAGACACCATCGGGACATCCTCCATCATTTCCTGATCGCTCAGGAGATTGGGGGATGCCGCTCTGGTGTTCTCTAGCAGATCTTGAATACTCTGGAGGCTAGAAGCCGCCGACTGGAACCCGGTACCTAGCCCGGTTTGGGTGTCGGGAGCGCTCTCATTTGATGGAGAGGATGGCTGAGGGGCCATAACTGGTAGGGTTTCAATGCCCCCTTCCCCCCGATTTTCCTCCCCACCCCCTGTTGTTGTTCCTGCTTCTGTCTCATCTCTTGCTACATGCCTGATTCCTCTAGGCCTCACCGAGACGTGACCAAAGCGATAGTTCAGGACGAATCCCGCCCTGTGCATGCCGGCAAAGGAGCCTTCGTCCACGGATAAGTTTAGACGAAGACCCGAGTCCTCCACAGTGCTGCTTGTGAGGCGCCACATATTAGTGTTTAGGCCCTCATTCTGAACCTGGAGCATCCTAAAGGCATGCTCCGAGGTTTTGTCAGCACTCCTCGGGAGATATACCGTTACGAAATGCGTGAGCGGTATATCATCTCCTCTCCTCGTGCTCAGGGCCGGCCTTTGCCAGTTTCCCATAGTCGGAGTAACTCTGGTTAGCCAAGTTGCCGTCGCTTCGTCCTTTCAGTCTACCCAGAGCATGCTCGCCCTGAAGAGTACACCCGTAAAAGCAATTGGGTGATCTCCCCCCTTGAACACCTCGTCCAAGATGGCGTCCTGGAGCCTTGTAAGGTCATCGTGGCTGAGGGCTTCAAACGGGTAGTTGGTCGGTAGCACTGCTACTCGGATGCCCCTGAGGGTGTCCGCATAACTTCGTTGCTCCGCCTCCCGCGAAACCCTCTGCCCACGATTGATCTGCTGGTCTCTCGCCCCTGACGATATGGTCAAGGAGGGAGTGTCCCGTTGCCTTTTTGTGTGGGTTCTCTTCTCAGGTGCTGTCTGCCCGCTTCTCCGCTTTGCAGCAGGTGCGGTCTCACTTTTACCCTTCATTTTCATTTTTTGCCTGCTGCTACGCTGCTGACCATGTGCAGGCGGCTTGCTCGCGCTTGACTCTGATTTTGCCTCGCTCATCCGCTTTTCAGCAGGTGCGGTCTTTGCTTGCTGGGCCTTGCCTTCCTCCAGCCTGCTTCCACGCTCGATAGCGGTATCAGAGTTGGGGGGAGTCGTTTGCCCAGCAGGCCTGTTGAGTGCCAAGTCGCGAGCTTCATCCGGGGTCTTTTCCCATTGTAGGTACCGTACGTACCACTTGGCGGTAGCACCACTCATCCCCAGCCTCCTTTTGTCTCCCAAACAGCCAGGTGAGCCCCTGGGGGGAAGCCCAGGCGCTTTTGCCCTTCTATGCTTATTTTTATTTTGGCGTTTTTTATTATTTTCCCCCTGCCGGTCTTGGGTGACAAAAGGTTGTGCATGCTCAGTATAAGGCGCTTGCTCACCCGCCCCCTCCGCAACGTGACTCAGAGATGACCCTGGATTGTCATGCTGTACGGTTGGGGTGTGCGAGAGTGCCCCTTCCTGAGCGGATGAGTTCCCCGGTCTTGGCGTTCGGGTTTCTACGTCTGGGTCATCTGAGGGGCCATGCCCCTCCCGACCCTAGTATCACCCTCTTTCCATTATTTAATTGCCCTGCGCCTGTGGCAATAGGGCTTGCTCCCTCGGTGACCGCAGCTCTCCGCGCCGCTGCTTTACGTGCTGTTTCCTTGCTGGTGGACGGCTTGTCGTCTTCATCATCGTCGTCGCCCCTCATATGCTCCTTGAAAAGCGCCGCTTCCTCGGAGGTTAGTGCCTCCAGAAAGCTTGGTGCGTTCCTGGCCCTGTTTGTTTGTTGTAGCCTCTGTCTTTTGTCCCGTTGTTGTTGCTGTGCCTTCGTTAATCTGTCAGTTTGTCTGGTCTGCTGTAGGGGGGGGAGCATGTCTTTGCGTAGCTGTTGTCGTTGTTGTTGCAGCTCGTATAGCTTTTGTCGCAATTCTTGCTGTTGTTGTTGCAGTACCTGCTCCAGCTGTTGTAGTCTGGGTTGGTGTTGTGCTTGTTGGTACTGCGGCGATTGTTTTGGTGGCGGTTGGTTTTGCGGAGATATTTGTTGCTGTTTCCGCTGCCGTGTGCGCTGCTGCCGTTGCGACTGTTGTTGTGACAGCTGCTGTGTTGCACCTTCATGCACTATTTGCGTGCATTGAGGCGATTGGTTCATTTTTAGTTTTTGTTGTTGATGCGGCTGATGTTGTTGCCACTGCTGCACCTGGCGCTGTTGGTGTTGCGGCGATTATTGTACCAGAAGCGCTGCTTGCTGCGCCCTTTGATGAGGTTGTTGTTGTTGCCATTGCTGCGCCAGGCGCTGCTGTTGTGCTTGTTGCGGCGATTGTTGCAGCTGTTGCACTACCATCGGTGCGTGTTGATGCGGTTGTAGCATCCTTTGTTGTTGTTTCTGCGGTTGCTGTTGTTGCCGCTGCTGCTCCAGGCGTTGTTGCCATTGGGGGGATTGTTTTGGCGGTTGCGCTGTTTGCGATGCACCTTTATGCGGTTGTTGCCTCTTCTGTTGTTGTTGCTGTTTTTGCGGCTGTTGTTGTTGCCGTTGTTGCAATTGGCGCTGCCGCCGCTGCGGTGATTGTTGTGATAACGGCATTACATACGGTACACCTTGCTGCAGTTGTTGCACCTTTTGCTGTTGCTCTTCCGGCTGGTGGTGTTGCCGTTCCTGTACCGGGCGCTTTAGTCTTTGTGGCGATTGCTTTGACGATTGCGCCGCCTTTGTTGTACCTTGATGCGGTTGTTGCATCCGCTGTTGTTGTTGCCGCTGCTGCGTTTGGCGCTGCTGCCGCTGCGGTGATTGTTGCGATAGCGGCACTGCATGCGGCACACCTTGCTGCAGTTGTTGCACCTTCTGCTGTTGTTCTTGCGGCTGGTGTTGTTGCCGTTCCTGTACCGGGCGCTGTTGTCTCTGTGGCGATTGTTTTGACGGTTGCGCTGCCTGTGTTGCACCTTCATGCGGTTGTTGTATCTGCTGTTGTTGTTGTTGCTGCGGCTGGTACTGTTGCCGCTGTCCAGCATCTTCTTTGTGTTGTTTTTCTTCATTGTTTTTATTTTTATTATTAGGTTTAGTCATCTTTTTCTTGCGACTGCATGTCTCACAAGGCAGACGTAGCAGTCCAAATCTTTTAATGAGGAATTCTATGTGGTCGGCCACGGCAGAGCCTCTTACCGTGGCAAGGTCGTAGTTACTCCCCGAGGTGACCCGGTGTCAGGGAGGCGCCGTTATAATACAGCCTGATTATCCTCCCGGCTGCAAACGTCCAGTGGGCAAGGTGTCGCATAACACCCTGGATTGGGAGGGGGAGGGGTACATGTGTAGGAGTAAGGATGGGTTGGGGATGTGGTAGGGTGGTGGGTAGCTATTGGTCATCGCTCCCGAAGAGGCCTGCGATGTCCCTGAGGTGATCAACCCTTGCAGGTTGAAAGCCACGGGGGCTCCGCATTCCTGTCGCTAGCGACTAAGCCCCCACACCAGCGGCAAGGTTGCTACCCATCGTGGGGGAATCAGCTGGTTTATACTAAATCACCATTTTCTTTGGTATTCGTTCGTTGACGCCTTTGCACTAAATTGCTCTGACAACTGTCAGATGTTGTTCTGCCCCACACTGTTCTACACTTTTAGTGCACTCACCTAACATGTTGTGAGTTTGGAGACTTTTTTCCATCATACATTTTTTACGCTCACTTTAAGCTTAAATTAGTTATGCATTAACTTTATTTCCATAATAGTAACAGTATCGGTATTAATTTGGTCGATTATTGGTGCAGTAACAGTAAACAGCTGAACAGTGATCATAGCCCAATAAAGGTGGCCATAGCAATAGAGTCGCTCTTCTTCTTTTGGTTTTTTAGGTTGCGAAATTATCATATTTTGTATTAATGCTAATTGCGTGTTCTCTTTTGATTGCTACGACCATATTATTATTGGGTCATGACAGTGAACAAGTAAAACAAACAATCGATCAGCTGGTTAGCGTTACGGCTGAAAACCAAAATTCATTTGGTTGTTACCGATAGCGTTACCGACTAGCGAATCACTAATCAAATACATTGTTTCCCATAAGGTTGGTTGATCAGCTGTTTTATAACGATACTGTTACTGCATAACTAATTTGAGCTTTAGACAATATGTTGAGCTTACGATTTTGACATTTGTACAAAAATATAAATAGTATAATTTGTTTATTTAATGTATCAGCTCGTTCGGAAGGCGCAAATTGTATCACTTTCCGATTAGTGATATCTACACAACAGTTCTGCTCAACCATTGCGCCTTCTGAACCTAACAATTATGAATCGCGATTCATATTCATTAGGAACGTTCGGCGGCAGCAAATTGCAGAAAAAACTGCAAAAACCCGTATTTTGAGGCAAAAACTTAGTCAAAATTTGCAGAAGAGAGCGCAATTTTGACTGTTCATTGACAGAGAAAGCTGCAAAGTTTTACTGACGAAATTTATCGTTGCAAAGTTCAGTAGACTGAAAAAACATATGATTTGCGATCATATGGTTTCATATTTAAAAAAAAAAGTCGAAAGTGATTTCAAGTCAAAAAACTAGAGCTCTAGATACCCGGATATCGAACAAATCGAATTGCAGCCCGTTTGTTGTTCAAATGCCCGTACAAACATTCGAGCATTCGAGCTTACAAACAAAAAAAAATGTGTATCGAAAAAACAAAAATAAAAACAACTACATATGAAGAAGAAAAACAATAATAAAAAAAAGAAAAAACAAACTTCAAAATGCCCGAATTGTTGAAATGCCCGTACAAACATACGGGTAATAAACAAATAAACGACTGTTCGAGCATTTGAATAACATTTGTTCGGGCTACTCGAAAATGTTCAAAAAAATCTGGAGCCCTACAAAAAACTAAGCAAATCGGGAATATGTGTGATTCAATAGAAAATGATGTGAGAAAATTATATTATTTTAATTTGCTGTGTGATTTATGCAAAATAAATAAATAAATAAATTTATTTTCATACGCATAATTTGTGAGAAAAAAAGATTTGAAAAATGAGCTGCCTCTTCAGGGGATGCGAAAATACCGTGCACTTTTGCAAAGTCTCGGCGGTGAAGTTTTTTAGGTTTCCACCAATTCCGTTTATAAGGAACCAATGGCTTCAAGCGTGCCAAATAGAGAAAGTTGATTTTCCAAAGAACCCGTTGATGTGCTCAGTGCATTTCGGTGTTAGCGACATTAGTAGCACAAACAACCAAACGTTATTATCGATATGTGCAGTGCCAAGTTATAATGCGAAAACAAAGTATGGACGCAATAATTAAAATGTGCAATTAGTGGAAAGCTTTGTGCACAAAAATCTCGAGGCTTTGGACACGTAAATGCTTTATAAACAAACATTTAATAGAAAATATCTGATTTCGGTTTTATGTCTAGAAGACATCCTTGTATTGTACTCCTTCTCTTCCCTTTCTGTAAGATAGAAGAAGAAAAAGAACGAGCAAAATATAAACAAAAAATTTGTTCGGACATAACGATGGCTCCAGCCTTACTTCTTTGTTAAATGCTCTGTCTGCTGTATTGCGTAAGGCTTTGTATTAAATATTCGAGCCAAATACTTCCCACTTTTCACATCCCTTTTAATAATATATCACTTTCTTTTATAATTTCTGAGCTTTCTTCAACTAAAACTTAAATTACCAAAATTTTCTCAAAAAATCTCCATTTTTATATTTGTTCAATAAGGCAGCCTCACTCATAATGTTTACAGCAAAGATACTTCAGAAAAATTCAATATACCAAATCAACCAAAAGTCAACAAATTTTGTGATTAATTTTTTTCAACACGATGTTTAATGTATGCCATCATGTAATCGTGTAAATTTAACACTACGGTCAAGTGTTAGTTTAACAGGATGACAACTGTAGAATTAACACTAAAAAGTATTGAGTCTTCCTGTTGATTTTACAATTTTAACTAGTTAATGTAACAATAAAAGCTGGTTAAATTAACACGAAATGGTCCTGTTGAATTAACAATAACATCTTTTTGATTTTACATAAAATTTATTGTTAAATTAACTAGAAAGTCTTGTTGATTATACAATTTATTTTTTTAAATAAAAAAACATATAAAACATAAAATATATAATCATCACTTCAATTAAGCACATTCGTACATCACCCGCACAACTGACCAAATTGAATGCGTCCTTCTCATACGAACACAAATGTACCGGCGATAGTTTATACATGGGCGATAGTACTATCACTTGCACCGAGTAATGTTTGGCCGCTAATGCAACAACCGCATGCTGCACGCAAACCCCCATTCGCTAAAAAACCTCCTCGTGATATTGCAACCTATGAAGAGGAAAAATAAAATATTGAACATTAAATACTTTTAGAAACAAAAATGTAATCCTCTTTTAACTCAACTGCAAACTGAAAATATAAATCGAAAACCCACTATCGTGAACTGACAATGATGCTAAACTCGCATCACTGCCACGGCACAAAATTTTCCTTTTTTTTTTTTAAATAATTTGCGTTTTGCTCGAAAATCAGACTTCAAATGATCAAAAAAATTATGTATGTTTCAAAATAGTTTTGACGTTCTTTTTCAACACTTTTTTTAGATTACATTGACACTATGATCGTGTTGAATAAACCAAAATTACAAATGACGTTTATGTTTGAACATTGTTTCGTGTTATATCAACCAAATTTTATTGTTAATTGTGGTTCTTGTTCTTTTCACATTTCATGTTGTATTAACAATAAAATTGGGACGTCATTTTTCTAACATTTTTTTTTAGTTTATATTGACACTATCATCATGTTAAATAAACCAAATTCCAAATGACATTTAGGAATAAAATTATTATTTTAAAATTTCTTCATGTTGTATCAACAATAAAATTTGGTTGAATTTACCAAATTTTTAGATGACAGTTACAAAGCCAAAATCATGTTTCAAACATCGTGTAATTTCAAAAAAATTGTTTTACATGAATCGTGTCGATGATTTTTTTTTCTGAGTGTAGCCGTAAAAAGTTTGAAGTGAAATTACCTTCTGAATTTTTATACCATGGTGTAGCTCATATATGTAGTGATGTGATACATAGGGAAAATTCCCTACATGTAGAGATTTTAGTCAGAAAAAAATGACCGTAGGGAAAGAAGGACAGATTTTTATAAAATAGCTAAATGTAGGGATTTTTTGGCAAAGTCAAATCGAAATTTCAATTCACCTTTTTTTCACTTCAACACTGTCGATCTGAATAATGAAAATGCTGCCAAGACGAGTTAAATCGCGAACCCTTCAATGACGTAATTGGAGAGGGAATACCGTATAGTGAACTATCTAATAATACGATATTTTTAATCAGGGCATCGGAGCAAAAGATTTTTTTTTTCTGGCTACGCTCTTAGCTCCGAATTTTTTCCCCTTAAGGCCTCTCCGCAGCTCTCAAGAAAACGCTCAAGTAAAAATTTGCATTATTTCTTGAACGTTGAAATGGTAGTAGGAAAGTAATTATATTTTCAAACGAAATGTCACATTTGAGTTTATTTACCTCTTCTGTCAAATTTTCTTGAAGATTTAACTCAAACAAAATTTTATTTGGGAAAACGCAAACTTTTATAATTTCAAAGAGTTTCCTTCTACGGCTAACTTCAAAATCACTTTTATTTCCGCCATTTTTATCGTTTTGAGTATTTTATAAGACTAGACTCAAAGGCATGACCCAGTTATTGAAATATATGGCAAAACCCCAGAAATCGAAAATTTCGAGTTAAATCCCTATTGCATAAAACGTGCGATATATACATATGTATGTTACATACAACGCATTAATACATATATTTTTTTTTTATTATAATAATTGTTCAAAACAGTAAATCAACAGTATTTTATTGTAATTTTTTTTTTTGATTTCTTTGAGAGCCAGTGTGTATGCAGTCATTATTTAGTAAAAGAAAAGACGTTCATCTACTGCCGTGCGGTTTTTTCATTGTTCTAGCATGGAAATAACTAAAAAAAAAGTGTAGGGAATTACGTAGGGAAAATTTGAAACAAGCGTAGGGAAAAGTAGGGATTTTGTTCTTGCTCTGTAGGGAATTTCCAAAAAAGTATCTACCATCACTGCATATATGTCATCTTTTTTATATTTTTGTACAGGGGATGCGTTCGGAACTCCGATCGCGGCGACGCCGACTGCTACGACAAAATGAAAATTGGTATTCTGGTTTACGACGTTTCGAGCATAAGTGTTGTTAAGTGTTAAACTATGTTCGAATCAGTGTTAGATAGCGTTTATGCGAAATAATATGTATTTTTTGACAGCACATTTGTATTTTTGACAGCAAATTTATATTTTCAGTAAATTTTAGATTAAATTTTCAGAAAGAATATATTAAATGCTTAAAAATGGGTTCCATTGCTGCAGCAGCTTTTTTAGTGGAAAAATAAATGGAAGAACAAAGGACTTTAGACATTAATTTTAATTAAATTTTTTAAAATATTCCTTTCTATTATAAAAAAAAGTGCCAACATATATGAAAACGGCATTTATAGAATACTGTCACCAAGTTTCATGAGAGAATACCACGGTATATATATTGAGACAGTAATGCCAGTAGGCGGAAATGTCAAATACTGCTTACGTCACAGGACCAATAAAGCCGCGAACAACCAAACAGCTGTGCCAATTGCAAAAGGAAATGACGTATGAGGACCTGATACTTTTTTCTAAAACCGAAAGAAATATGGAGACCAGCGAACTGACATGACCTTTTAATTGGATCATGAGAGAATACCTTGTAATTTGGAAATTAATACCGGCTAAGCTTGGGTAGAATGAACCAATTTTATTTATTTACAAACTACTAGAAATTTTTCAGTGAAACTTTCAGGAAATATTCTTTGGATGATAATTCATCTACCTCAAGGCAGATCTAGGAAGGTAGGCTCGGTGGCGAATTCAGAAATTTCCCATGTATTTTGTTATTGTAATTGGTAGAGTGTAATGTCAAAATGATAATTCGCCTTAGTTAAAATCTGAATACGCTTGGGACTCGCCCATTCCAATTGGTCATGATGTGAATTCGCTTTGATTTTGACATTACACTCTACCTTTGTAAATAAAAAAAGTAGTTTCTGAATTCGCCACCGAGCCTACCTTCCTAGATCTGCCTTGATCTACCTTTAACGCTTTCAACTATTTTAAATTATAATATTAAAGTTTTCCAAAAGGAGAATTCTGCCGGCTGAGGTTTTTTTGAAGCGCGGCCGAAGGCCGGTGACACAAAAAAGTCTTCTACATACACATTGCTTTAACAAGGAATATCTCTTGCACTATAATCATCTGGCGAGAGCGACTTTTTTTATGATCTGTGATAGGATCGTGGTTCATTATATACAAATTTTCCTTTAACACCAGTGGTACATTATTGCGATTCCCACCTTAACTATTAGTAATTTTAAATTATGAAAAAACTGGACTCCATGAACTCAATGGCAATGAAAATGCCAACTTTAGTGAAAATAACATTTACAGCTTATTCCCACAAAGTTTCATGCGAAAAGCTCTTGCAGTTTGTTTGTTTTACACCAGACATAACCTTTGTTCAATAACTCAAAGTTTTTAATTGCTTTTACAAATAGTTACGAATTTTATGTTCAATAACCCAAAAAATTTGCAAAAGAGACCCAAATTGGGAGAGTAAGACTTCGAGAGAGTTGAAAATAGTTGCAAGTAAAATTTTCACTTGCAACTACTTGCAGCTTTAAAAAAAATAGAAGCGTCAAAAACATATGATCACGAAACTTGCAATTGGAAATATGCCAACATTTCAATCGCAAATTTCTAATTGCATACTAAATAAATTAGCGCAAAAAGGAATTTTGACGATGTTGTGGAATATCCAAAGTAGATTTTTGTCTTCCTAATTCAGTTTTTTACATTCATTTTCAATTTCAAACATTTCAATTACAACCTAACCTAAAAATCAAATTGTGAAAACAGCGCATCAGCTGTTTACTTGCAAATGTTTACGATTTTGTGTTCAATAACTTTGGTTGATAATTTTCTCTTTCACTCGTTTTTACTCTTAATTTGTCACTGGTGCTCTTATTGCAAGTAAAGTTGTTGAACAAAGCTATAGGCAGCCCATACCACAATTGTGGGAAGTCCATTCACACGTATTCTTAGGCACTCTGCACACGAGGCGTATCGTCATAGACGCGTACCAGACATTTCATGTAGCGTCGATTTCCCTACGCCTCAAGATCTGCACACGAAGCGACATAAAACTTCGCTGCACAAAACAAACAAACAAATTAATAATACGGTATTTGCTTTAAATTTCGAAGCTTTAAATAGAAAAGATGAAAAATTTTATGGAATCTTCCATTTTCTTTAATTATACACAAATTTTTTCCGATTTTTTCCACAAATTTTACTGCTTTTATAAATTTCACCATGTGGAAAAATGTAAACAAACGTCTTCTTCTTCCTGTTTTCTAAGCGTAGTACGCCTAGCTACCAGCACTGCTTTACGCCAAGCGACATGTAGCCAGCATACTTTGACGAATGCATGAAGCTGACGACTCGTGTGCAGCCTTCAATTGAAATATACGTGCGCGACATCAAAGCGTACAGCTTTCGTCTGTAGTATCTAATACGCGTCTAAAAGAGTACGCTCCGTGTGCAGAGTGCCTTACTCTCTTCATCAGTCGTTTGCCAACCAGTGATGCCAAGTTTAGGGAAAAGAGGCTACATGTAGGGAAATTCGACCTTAAATTTGCAGTGTAGGGAAAAAAGGACAGATTTTCAAATATTAGCTAAATGTAGGGAATTTTTGAAGTTAAAAATTTTCGTTTCCTTTGCAACGAATTAATTTTTTCTAAGAACCTAAAATTTTTTAATAACTACAACTAAAATGTTTCTGCATGCTTGAATGTAATATTTCATAGAAATGGGTAATAGCGCAATTTTTTTTGCGCTGATACAATAACACCAGCGCCAACTGTAGCGCTAGCGCACGGTTCTGGCGCAATAACACCTTTATCGCAATTGACATGGAATAATCGATAAATAACACTCGTTCGCTTCTTACTGTCTGATATCCCCGTTTTATTTCTTTTGGCGCAATTCTGATTACATACACGTGGTCACAATAATTGTGCCACAATTAAATTTAGTTTTAAAAATCATTTGCGTATATTTGTTAAAATATGCTGGAGTCTTCGTTGAGCTGCATCTTCATTATGGAATACGAGGGTCGGCTCCACCCTATTAAACAGAAAAATTCCAGATCCGGGCGCATTATATTGAAATTTCCCCTTACCATTTACCATGGGTAACAAAAATATGTATACTATATGCTAATAAATATGTTATTTAATTTTTTTATTATATATTTCTCTCCTACACTGGTCGACAAGTTTTTGTAACAAAAATTTGCTGAAATTTTGTAGACCAGTGCTATTTACAGATAATGTCAGTTTTGTCTTCTTTCTTTGTGAAAGTAAAATATCAATACCCTTTCGTATTAGCGATGGTTCGGTGTTGGCGTTAGCATACATAAGGCGCATTTCAGTTATTACATCTGAGTCTGGGTCAAGATAAATTTTTACTGAAACAATCCGGATCATAATGAAATTTGGCTGCACTTGAAAAGAAGTAAAAAGAAGAAGAAATATCAACAAACCATTTGTGATTTGAGAAAGTAAAAAAAACAAAATAAACAAGTAAAAGCGCGGCTGTCTTCGGCCGTACCGAAGACTTCATACCTTTCATGAGTGGGGAAATGAAAAGTTACCTATGTATGTACATAGCCTAATTTAGTATAATTTATAATTTCAATTCTGTGGGTTATTTATGGAAGGATTTATTAGAAAAAATGGTGCCTGGGCTATTTAAATGGAGGAGTTATACACCAAAATATCCATATCTGAACAATCGGTTGTATGGGAGCTATATGTTATAATGGTCCGATCTTGACAATTTTCGGTAACCCCGTTTGGGTCCATATGGGTACAAATACTTTAAAATTTCACGCCGTTAGTTGTTAAAATGGAGGAGTTATACACCAAAATGTCTATATCTGAACAATCGGTTGTATGGGAGCTATATGTTATAGTGGTCCGATCTTGACAATTTTCGGTAACCCTGTTTGGGTCCATATGGGTACAAATACTTTAAAATTTCACGCCGGTAGCTGTTAAAATGGAGGAGTTATACACCAAAATGTCTATATCTGAACAATCGGTTGTATGGGAGCTATATGTTATAGTGGTCCGATCTTGACAATTTTCGGTAACCCCGTTTGGGTCCATATGGGTACAAATACTTTAAAATTTCACGCCGGTAGCTGTTAAAATGGAGGAGTTATACACCAAAATGTCCATATCTGAACAATCGGTTGTAGGGGAGCTATATGTTATAGCGGTCCGAACTTAACAATTTTCGGTAATCACGTTTGGGCCCATATGGGTACAAATACTTTAAAATTTCACGCTGTTAGTTGTTAAAATGGAGGAGTTATACAACAAAATGTCTATATCTGAACAATCGGTTGTATGGGAGCTATATGTTATAGTGGTCCGCTCTTGACAATTTGCGGTAACCCCGTTTGGGTCCATATGGGTACAAATACTTTAAAATTTCACGCCGTTATCTGTTAAAATGGAGGAGTTATACACCAAAATGTCTATATCTGAACAATCGGTTGTATGGGAGCTATATGTTATAGTGGTCCGATCTTGACAATTTTCAGTAACCTCGTTTGGGTCCATATGGGTACAAATACTTCAAAATTTCAGGCCGTTAGCTGTTAAAATGGAGGAGTTATACACCAAAATGTGTATATCTGAATAATCGGATGTTGTGGAACTATATGTTATAGTGGTCCGATCTTGACAATTTTCGGTAACCTTGTTTGGGCCAAAATGGGTAAGTCTACTTCAAAGTTTCATGTCCTTAGCTGTTTAAATGGGGAAGTTATGGACAAATTACATCCAAAAATTTCATGTATATCTGAATAATCGGTTGTTTTCTATATGTTATAGTGGTCCGATTCGGCCGGTTCCGACAAATGATCAGCTGCATATAACAACATACCTGTATTCCGAATTTCATTCAGATATCTCAAAAACTGAGGGACTAGTTTGCGTTCACACAGACGGACGGACGGACAGACGGACAGACGGACATGGCTTAATCGACTCAGCTCGTGATTCTGATCATATCGGTATATATTTTGGTGGGTCCCCCACGCTTCCTTCTGGTACTTTCGACAAAAATTTTTTGGCACTAAGTTATAATACCATTTCATTCTCATGAAAGGTATAAAAATCATGGATCAAGAATTATTTGAGGCAAATTTATATATAATTTAATTATATGACCTTTATACTCATATTTTATGTGTTACTTCCATAATTTGTTTTGTTTTTTTCACGGCGTCTGAATGAAAAATATGGCCGACAGCTGCTTGTGTATATACATATACGAACATATACCCCGCAGTAAAAATCTGAAATGGGGGAAATTTTCTAATAATGCCGCACGCCCCCCAAAAAACCACTTTTACTGGGGGGTAGGGGAGGGGAAGAGTGTTTTGAATCCGTAAAATTTAGGCGCCGGACGTACCTCTGTTTCGAGGAATTTATGATTAAAGTTTAGTAGCTCTCCATATAAATTCGATAGATAAAGAAAAAACAGTGCTTTTGCGCAGAACACTTTTCTGCGTAGGCGGCCTTCGGCCGCGCCTAAAAAAAATAACCCTGGGCTACGCCAAACGTCCGGACGTGTGCGCAAACCGTGGCTACCGCCACGGTGATGTCCTTCTGCGTAGTACACCCTTCAGCCTAATATCTATGGCCCGGTCTACAGTACTTTTGTGGCCATTTCAACTCGCAAAATGGTACAAACACTTACCTTGTACCTATGTCAGTTGTGTGTGTGTGTGTAAAAATTGGTAAAAATTTAACAACTTTAACAAATTCCGGGAAAACCAGGTACGTCCGGCTCCTAAATTTAACAACTTCAGAACCTACTTCCCATCCCCTACCATCTAGTAAAAGTCATTTTTTTGGGGGCGTGCGGCATTATTGGAAAGCCGACCCCTGAAATGAATCCTTTATGAATCACTGATGAAATTCATCATGAGGAGGCATCAGTGAATACTTTCATATAAAGGCTGCTGAATTTTTTCAAATAAATGGTTTGCTTTCCTCATGCCTATATGACACTACGTTTTTTCTCTGGTATTTTTGGTTTGGAAAACCCACCGAAAGTCAAAATACAAAAACAATTCTTCTGTACGTTGAAAAGAGACAAAACAAAATCAATTTGATTGACATTAAACTTCAAACTAAATGAAAATAATAGTTATTTCAAAAATTATTTTTTTGGAAATTTGAATTTAAATTACTGAAATAAATAATGAAACTCAAATGGCGGGGTAGCTATGTTATAAGCAGAAGCCAGTGCGCAGTATAATTTTTCTTCCGGACTTCTTCTTTCCCCTTACGGCCAAAGTAGAAGCTTACAAGAGGCAAATTTAAAATTTGTATTTCCATATACATATTTTTTATTTTAAATATAATTTATTTTATAGTTGTCAAATAGAAAAATTTGTCAGAAAAGCTGCAGAATGACAAAAAACCTACCGAAATACAAGCTGGCTCGTTGGTTTTTAACCGCCTAGATGGTATTTCGTTTGTTTTTTTCAATATAGCTTGCTCGCTTGCACCAACGCAAAACGATAGTGATGAATATTCAACAAAGAATCATCAATGATTATTTAGCAGTGAAACAAATTGACTGCAGGGTATATGTATATATATGTATACATACACAAATGTCACTTTTCAGTTCTGCCAAATCAAAAAAGCACTGTGCTGCCAATTCAGCACGGAAAAAACAAATCGAACAGGGCGGATCATAAATTGAACCAGCAATTTATCTGGTTTAATCGAGCTGAAATCGTTGTTGTTGCATTTGCATGTAAAAATTTTTATCTGGGTTAGGATCACCGTATGTGAAACACGGCTATACATAATTGTGACGGTGTCGTATACGCTGTGTGTTATTGGCGTTGTGGTGGCCCAATTTTACACTAGCGCTATATTGGAGCCGGTGCTAGAGTTGGCGCTATATTAAGTTGGCGCATTTTCCAAATCGGAGTTAGCGCAATAGCGCCAGGGTTGGCGCTAGCACAATTGCGCCGCGCAGCAAAGTGTTACCTATGCCTAATATTTCATAATTGTACTTTATTCTGGTCTGGTAATATATTATTTTACCTGCCTACAGGGCCTCGGAGCAAAATTTTTTTTTCGTCAGCTTCGCTCACACAAAAACCCCTAATCCAATCCAGGGTGTTATGCGTTTCCGTACCCATTAGATGGTTTGGAGTTAGGGCTAACCGACACTTTTTCAAGCCAAAAAGCCGTTAATACATGAAATTTATTTGGAGTCAACTAAAATATTTTACAAGCTGACTCAAAATTTTATTAAAAAACCGTAATAAGGATTGATTAGGTCACGTGGTTTTTTGAATAAAAACTTTATTTGCATCAATTGTGTGTGTATTTATTTCAATATAGAGAAAATACGGCGTAGGGAAATAAGTAGGGAAAAATTTTGTTAGCGTAGGGAAAAATAGGGAATTTTTTGGCATGCCGTAGGGATTTTTGGTCCAAGAATATTGGCATCACTGTTGCCAACTGTCGAACGATAAGAGCCTATACACACTTGCGACTCAATCGATTTAGTCGAATGTTGATTTGCATGGGAATGTATGGAAGCATTCACACTACATTCAATTAGTTGTACAACTGAAACAGTTGGATTTGCAGCCCAATTTCATTCCAACTGAAACAGTTGTACAACTGCTTGATCAGCAAGGCGCCCTTCTACGTATTCACACTTGAGACAATTTAGTCGAACGACTACAACAACAACAGTGATATTCGTAGTGGAAAGAGTTGCCATGCTGGCAGCACTACTTTTATTTCACTTTTGGTAAATTGTAGAGATTGAATATTTCAATTAATATTTTCAAAATGTTTAAAAACAAAAGGTTCGTTTCTTATTAACGACACCATTTCCAGATGGATTTTAGAAAGCTTTAACTGGATTTTAGAAAGGGGAAATTGGATTTTAGAAATGTCAATTGGATTTTAGAAAGGGGAAATTGGATTTTAGAAATGTCAATTGGATTTTAGAAAGCGTTAAAAGGATTTTAGAAAACAAAATTGGATTTTTGAAAGCGTGAATTGGATTTCAGAATGTGCGTTTATAATAAATTTTACACAGAATTTTTCGAATAGAAATTCTTTATTGCGTATGAAAGTATAAATTAATAATTATATAAATTTTCGAAAATCCAATTTACAGTTTCTAAAGTCCAATTTCCCTTTTCTAAAATCAAATCGACATTTCTAAAATCCAATTTCCCCTTTCTAAAATCCAGTTGACGCTTTCTAAAATCCATCTGGAAATGGTGTAGTTATAGACAAGAATTATCTAACTAAGGATATTTACTTCCGTTTTCATATGTTTCTTGATATTGTTGTTCTCTTCAAATGTCATTAATCGCATTTTAAAATAGAAATAATGAAAATGAAATTTCATGAAAATTATTAATGGCTGATTTTTACTATTTTTCCGTTTCTTGTACTTCTGTTCGTTTCGCCTTTATGAGCGTAATTCCTTCCGTTTTTCTCTTTTCATTTACTTGACAGCTAGTTGCTAGTTTAATAAGAAACAAAGCCAAATAATGTATGCACTTTTTGTTTATTTTATTGTTTTTTATTTATTAATCAAGTTGACAGCTGACAAGAAGGTGCTTTCATGTAAGAATGCAGATAAACTTTAACAATTTAATACTTCATCACTTTATATGAAGACCACTAATGTAAAATTTGCTGAGTAAAATGTGAACATTGGCAACACTATGTCATTGTCAATCGCACGACTATTTAGTCTCAAGTGTGAATAGCTGCCACCGATTCGACTAAATAGTTGGAGTAGTGTGAATACAACAGTCCAATTCGACCAAATCGATTGAGTCGCAAGTGTGTATAGGCTCTTAACTTTAACTTTGTAGCGCGCTACAGTGTGACAGCTCAATTTTTTAATGACGGAAATTCGAAATGAAGGACGAAAAAACGGAAAAATGAATTGAACTTGTAAAAAATAAAGAGTTTTTATGGAATTTAAGGAATCCCCTGTACAAAAATATAAAAAAGATGACATATATGAGATACACTGAGCTACACCATTGTGTTCACATTTTCGAGCGTTGCCACAAAATCAGTCATCAGCTGATGTAGTAAGCTATGTAGTCCGTAGCTGTAGTACAACATTCTGGGCAAGCAGTAAAAGCAAATTTGGGATCCAGGTTGCGATCAATCAAATCATGAATATGTACATATCGTGTAGCAGCAATTTTGTGACTCGCCAGGACGCGTTGAGCATGAACGGATATAGAAAGTGAGCACGTTTCTTCGATTTGTTAGTTTCTCGTGCAAATGTTTGTAAATCATGTCGCATGGCCATATTTTAAATCTTTAAAAAGACACAGTCAGGCAAAAATGCTTAAAGGAGTACATCTTGGCACAGAAATTATGCCCGAGTTGCGCTACCCACTCATCTTACATGATCGTAGTAATAATACACAATTAAAATTATTTTCAGAAGCTTTTATTAAACAATAATATATAAATATTGCTAAAAAGGATAATAAATTTTATTATTAAATAAAAGTTCAATACATTGAAACTCCTTGTACTTATTTTCCTCTATTCAGTCTATTGTACTAAAGCAGATTCCTTTTGTTCACTTATTTTGCAAAGAAAAGGCCAGTAGCATAGCTAAACCAAGCCCGTTTTGTATAATAATGTTGCATAAATTTAAAAATCATAGTTTAATTACATTAAATTGGTAATATTTCCAAAAATAATCAAAATTTCTATTGCCTCCGACACACAAAAGCTGACGGAAAGAATCGCTCCGATAAACTGTCAAAAATCCGATCCATCGTGAACCAGAATGCCGATTTCCGAACTTCGAAAAAATCCGACGTTCATCGGACGTCAATCGAATTGCAGAGTGCCATTTGATCCGATTCACCTCCGATGAAAGTGGATCGTAAACCGGAATAGATGTGTTTATTTTTTACAAGTTCAATTAATTTTTCCGTTTCTTCGTCCTCCATTTCGAATTTCTGTCATTAAAAAATTGAGTTGTCAAACTTGTAACGCGCTACAAAGATAAAGTTAAAGTTAAAGTTAAAGTTAAAGTTAAAGTTAAAGTTAAAGTTAAAGTTAAAGTTAAAGTTAAAGTTAAAGTTAAAGTTAAAGTTAAAGTTAAAGTTAAAGTTAAAGTTAAAGTTAAAGTTAAAGTTAAAGTTAAAGTTAAAGTTAAAGTTAAAGTTAAAGTTAAAGTTAAAGTTAAAGTTAAAGTTAAAGTTAAAGTTAAAGTTAAAGTTAAAGTTAAAGTTAAAGTTAAAGTTAAAGTTAAAGTTAAAGTTAAAGTTAAAGTTAAAGTTAAAGTTAAAGTTAAAGTTAAAGTTAAAGTTAAAGTTAAAGTTAAAGTTAAAGTTAAAGTTAAAGTTAAAGTTAAAGTTAAAGTTAAAGTTAAGGTTAAAGTTAAAGTTAAAGTTAAAGTTAAAGTTAAAGTTAAAGTTAAAGTTAAAGTTAAAGTTAAAGTTAAAGTTAAAGTTAAACTGCAAACAGTTTGTTTATTTTGTTTGCTTACATGGATACAATGTTGCCATTTTGTCGTCATTTCACTTTCGTTAGCAAACTTTTATTATACTGTTACGTATTTGTCGATAGCTCGATTATTTCTATAGGGTTCGTATCGCTGAATTGTTAAATAAAAGTCTTTATTTACTTCTTAATTCACACTGCTTTATTTCACGACTAAAAAGTCTACACTTGTTTTACTTCACTTGATGTTAACACTTCTACGGTTAAATTACGACTGACTCTGGAGCGCCTGCTCGCCGCCTTATATAGTCTGTCAAACGCAATCTGGAAAATTCTGGCAACACTGGAAATTATCTGGTATCTTCTTCTAGTTCTGGCACTTTCCCTAGAGATGTGTTCAATCATTTTAGTGATGTAAGTGGAGAACCGATTATATTCACCACACTGCCCTCCACCTAAGGCACTCTGCACACGAGGCGTATCGTCATAGACACGTACGAGACATTTCATGTAGCGTCGATTTCTCCGCGCCTCAAGATCTGCACACGAAGCGACATGAAACTTCGCTGCACAAAACAAACAAATAAATTAATAATATGGTATTTGCTTTAAATTTCGAAGCTTTAAATAGAAAAGATGAAAAATTTAACGGAATCTTCCATTTTCTTCCATTATACACTCATTTTTTCCGATTTTTTGCACAAATTTTACAGCTTTCATAAATTGCACCAAGTGGAAAAATGTAAACAAACATCTTCTTCTTCCTGTTTTCCAAGCGTAGTACGCCTAGCTACCAGCACTGCTTTACGCCAAGCGACATGTAGCCAGCATACTTTGACGAATGCATGAAGCTGACGACTCGTGTGCAGCCCTCAATTGAAATATACGTGCGCGACATCAAAGCGTACATCTTTCGTCTGTAGTATCTAATACGCGTCTAAAGCAGTACGCTTCGTGTGCAGAGTGCCTAAGTCTGATCGTCCCGATCTGACACATTACTTGTCCCAAATGCTGCTAGCCTTTCCAGATGAACCACTTTCATTTTATTCCTTGGTCTTCCAATCGTTTGTATGCGATACACAACATCGTTGAGCCGTTTAATCACTTTGTAGGGCCCTTCCCAAGTACACTGCAATTTCGGGGACAAACCTTTCTTTCGCTGCGGGTTGTATAGCAAAACTAGATCTCCCTCAACAAAACCTTCTGAGTTCATTGCCTTGTCGTATCTGGCCTTCATCTTGTCACTCATGATCTTTGTTCGCTGTCTTACAAGTTCATGTATTTCTCTCATTTCCTCTTCCAGAACGTTGTTAGATTGTCTGGCATTTATTCCCGCATCAGCACTTATCCCAAATTTCAAGTCAGCTGGCAGTCGAAGATCACTACCAAAGATTACTTTTGCAGGAGTCTGACCTGTTGTATCGTGTACGGCCGATCGATATGCCATCAGGAACAGAGGAATATGAGTGTCCCAATCTCTCTGGAACTTGTCCACCACTTTTCGTAAATGTTCCTCTAATGTTCTGTTAAATCTTTCTACCATGCCGTCTGATTGTGGATGCAACGCAGTTGTTCGGGTTTTCCTAATACCCAGTGTTTTGCACAGCTCCTGAAACACAACTGATTCGAAGTTCCTTCCTTGGTCAGAATGTAGCTCTATAGGTGCACCATATCTCGCCACCCAATTGTTGGTGAATACTTCGGCTATAGTTTCTGCTTCTTGATTTGGAATCGGGTACACCTCCGGCCATTTGCTGAAGTAATCCATGACTACCAGTACATATTTGTTTCCAAGTTTGCTAGTAGGAAATGGCCCAGCTACATCCATGGCAATTCTCTCAAATGGTGCTCCTGAGTTGTATTGTTTCATCAGCCCATGACTCCTGGATTTGGGACCCTTAGCCTTTATGCACACGTCGCAGTTCGCAATCCACTCAACAACTGTCTGACGGCAGCCGACCCAATAAAACCCCTTCTTGATTTTCTCTACCGTCTTTGTTACTCCAAGATGACCTCCACTTGGACCATTGTGTAGTTCATTTAACACATCCGGTATTCTTTTCCTTGGAACAACTATCAATGTTTTAGAACTTTGACCATCTTCACTCTCCCAAACACGATGTAGGCAACCATTTACCAATTGCAAACTATTCCACTGTGCCCAATATGATTTGGCAACAGGACTCTCTGCTGACATCTCTTCTTTTGATGGTCGTTCATTTTGCTCCAAACCGATCATTACACGTGCCAGATCTGGATCTTCTAGCTGACACTTCCTTAATTGTTCCGCATCCCATTCGTCTGTGGATGTTATTGTCATTCGCCGAACATTTACGACGACTCCCTTCCGCTCAGCTCTGGAGGAATTCTTTGTATGGTTCCTTTCTGGCGATCTATTAATTTGGACATTTGCTCATGCCCGTCAACCTTGCGCTTTCGCTTGTCCACAGTGCTGAAATTACTGGAGCCCTTGCTACAATGACGTGCTATGTGTCCTGTTTTCCTGCACCTGAAGCATTTCACAGCTCTATTCCTCTTTTTCTGCAATTCATTCAACACCTCCAATATCTTAGTTAGCAAGTCTTGCGCATCCACTTCCACCCGATGAGCTTTGTAAGTGGGCTTACTCAACAAAGATGCTGTTTCCTGCATCAAGGCATATGAGACCGTTTCGGCAAAAGTCCCTTTTGGATTTGCATAGGTAGCCCGCTTCGTTTCAATATCTCGTATTCCATTGATGAAGCTTTGAATTTTCATTCTTTCGATGAATTCTTGAGGTGCTCCTGCGTTTGCCAAATGAGCTAGCCTCTCAATCTCAGAAGAAAATTCTTGTAACGTCTCATTTGGTTTCTGGAAGCGATTCTGCAACTCCATTTGATATATCTGCTTCCTGTGCTCGCTACCATAACGTCTTTCAATGGCACCCATAATTGCGTCATAGCTGTTCCTTTCGCCCTCGCTAACAGTCTGTAATATTTCTGCTGCAGGTCCTTTCAATGCTACGAACAGGGCAGCGACTTTGTCCTCCGCACTCCAATTATTTACAACTGCCGTTTTCTCAAATTGTAGCTTGAATACTTGAAATGGACCACTTCCATCAAACGACGGAGGTTTTATCTTCTGTGTAGCAGTTGAAGCGACTGGACGACTTAGTTGAATATCCTGGAGACGGGCTTTCAATGCTTTTACATCGTCCTCTAATTTTTCTTGTCTTTCTTCAAGGACCTCCTTAACTTGTATAATTTTTGCATCCTGTGCCTTGAATTGTAAGGACATGCGTTCTTCTTGTGCCTCCAACTGAGCCGCAATGCCGGACACCTGTGATGAAAGTACTGACTGTTGCAATTCCATTTTTGACGTTATCTGTGCCTGTTGTTCTTCGATTTTTGTCGACATCTGTGCCTGTTGATCTTCCATTTTTGCCGATATCTGTGCCTGTTGTTCTTCCATTTTTTTCGACATTTGTGTCAGCACAGCCAATATCGAGTTCATGTCTACGTTTGCTAGTGACTGTGGAGCCTCTTCCTTCTGGGTTTCTTCCTTTTGCACCTCTTCCACATCATCGTTGAAATCAAACTCATCTACATTAATGTTATATGCTTCCATAGCTACTCTTAACCTTGCCTGTAGTTCAATTTTATTGCCGGTGGTACTCAGGTTTCTCTTTTCTAACTCCCTTTTAAGTTCTTGGATTTTCAGATCATTTAACTTTGCCATTATTCTTATTTCGTTATCCTTGTCTCGTTATCCTTGTTTCCTTATCCTTGATTCGTTATCCTTGCTTCGTTATCCTTGGTCCTGGAATTTATTTAACAATTCCAATTCTGACACCAATTGTTACGTATTTGTCGATAGCTCGATTATTTCTATAGGGTTCGTATCGCTGAATTGTTAAATAAAAGTCTTTATTTACTTCTTAATTCACACTGCTTTATTTCACGACTAAAAAGTCTACACTTGTTTTACTTCACTTGATGTTAACACTTCTACGGTTAAATTACGACTGACTCTGGAGCGCCTGCTCGCCGCCTTATATAGTCTGTCAAACGCAATCTGGAAAATTCTGGCAACACTGGAAATTATCTGGTATCTTCTTCTAGTTCTGGCACTTTCCCTAGAGATGTGTTCAATCATTTTAGTGATGTAAGTGGAGAACCGATTATATTCACCACAATACCTTTAAATTTTTTTTTGAAATTTGTTAACAAAACTAGAAGTAAACAACTAATCATAGCTCACCTTTTCACACTCAATAATTTTCTTTTAAATTTTTTTTTTTTTAAGAATAATTTGATATTTACAAAATTAAAATATATCATGATGCAAAAGGCTCAAACGACAAGACTGACTTCAAAAAGAGTAGTCAGCTGAAACGTTTTCACGGGAAAAATCAAAACGATTTTGATTTCTACGTACCATTTTCCGTAAACGTAGATATTCAATGTCGGTGAAAAAATCAAAACGATTTTGATTTCTACGTACCGTACGAGTCCCAAGCGAATTCAGATTTTAAAGAGGGCGAAATATCATTTTGACATTACACTCTACCAATTACACTAACAAAATACATAGGGATTTTCTGAATTCGCCCCTCCGCCTACCTGGTATATCTGCACTGCGTTTCTGTAACTGAACTCTATCAATCTTTTCGCCTGAGTGACGTCATAATGACGTCAATCGATAGATTCTCACCTGCTTTTTAGGTGGTGACAAAGTGTGGAACGTATTAATGTGACGTCATTTTGATCGAAAATTTTCGCGATTTTGTTACAGAAACTCACTACTGCCTTGTCTGAAATCGACTGATCTAGTGATGGGCGAGTCCGAGATGTTTTATTCGATTCTCTCGATTGTTGAAACATCTCGAATGCTCTCGATGGTTTTCATTCGTATTCGAGTGAAGTCGTAAATGGCCGTCAATCGAAACAATCGCTAAAACATCTTGGACTCGCTCGTTTTCAAAGCAACCTTACATCTCGGACTCACTGCAAAAAATACATATTTGTTGTTGCCGCTTGAATATCAAAATTGCTTTAAAAAACATACAGAGTAGTAAAAATCTATTGCCGTTGTTGCTGCTCGTAAAATTCATTTGTTTCGTAAGCGTCTTACTTCAGAAAATTTATTAATGTTTAAATAATTATTATTTTATGCACAACACTCTTTAGTTGTGATTGAAAAAATGCAGCGTCTATACATAGCATATTTTTCAATTTGGTTCATTTATTTATGTATTTGCATTAAAAATTCAGCTTTGTTCATCAACAACATTCATTCAGTTTATTTTATCAACTAAAAAATATCATCAAAACAACAGCCGGCCCGCCGACTCGGAACAATCGCAAAAACCTCTCGCTTGTGTAGTCGAGGAGCGAGTCAACTTTTGACTCGATTGTGATTTTGGAACGATGGCGATTCTCTCGATTGTTTAAACATCTCGGACTCGCCCATCACTAAACTGATCGAATGCTAGCGGCTGCCCAAGGCAGATCTAGGAAGGTAGGCCCGGCGGCGAATTCAGAAATTTCCCATGTATTTTGTTATTGTAATTGGTAGAGTGTAATGTCAAATGATATTTCGCCGTCGTTAAAATCTGAATTCGCTTGGGGCTAGTCCATTCCTATTGGCCATGATGTGAATTCGCTTGGATTTTGACATTCCACTCTACCTATGCATATAAAAAAGTAGTTTCTGAATACGGCACCGGGCCTACCTTCCTAAATCTGCCTTGCGGCTGCCGACATTGCCAAAAATGAAATATTAGCCGTGTTTTTACGCCGAAACTCCACAAAACAAAAATTATGTTATTTTTGTCTACCATTATTATACCCTACAGGAATCGCTGATTTTTTCTACTAACACACTCACACTCTAAATCTCAGTGCTGATCAGGTGATGACCAAAATACTGACAATCTCTGATTTTTTTACTAACACACTCTCACTCTAAATGTGTGTGCTGATTACGTACTGACGAAAACTGTGACATTCTGTAGATTGTGAGACAGATATATTTGAGTTCATTATTATTTTACCTGTATAAGAATAGTTTATCCCACATTAAATAATTGTCAGCACTGACTGCCAGATGAAGCAGAAATGATAGCAGTACCGTTAGTTCTTTGAAATTCCAAAAAAATCAAACTGACGCTGAGGAAAAATTTAAAAGCGCTACATTTTTGCTAATTATACATATCAAAAAATCAAAAAGATAAGTATAAAAACCGAAACTTTAAATAAAAAAAATAAAATATATATTATTACACATGAGTTCAAAGGAATCGTTTAATTTCGACGACTGGATCGAGGAAGACGCTCAACCTGAAATTGGTAAGTGAATAACAACTCATACTAAAATTTTCTCTTACACATAGCACTATTAACTGATCATTTCATTATTATAGCTCCTCAATCTATTAAAAGACGGAGATTTAACGTTACTGGTTTTAATGACCCTCATAAATATCAATCCGGAGTGAATGGAAAGCAACTTCAACAGTCCGTGGTAATGCAACCACAGCAATCTTTTGCGATCCAACAACAACAGCAATCTCAGCAATATGTGGCAATTCCACAACAACAGCAACAATCTCAGCAATCTGTGGCGATTCCACAACAACAGCAACCATAGCATCCTATGGCGCTGCAACAGCAATATGTGGCGATCCCACAACAACAGCAACCACATCAATCTATGGCGCTGCAACAGCAACAATCTCAGCAATATGTGGCGATCCCACAACAGCTGGGGAGCTTGACATTGATTGATCCTATATTGCGAGGTACTATTTGCCACTTACCATTGTAAACTCTTTAAACGTTCTTCTTTTTTAGGCGGGTTCGAACAAGGTGCGCTGTGTTTCGAAAGGGAGCTGCGGGCAGCCTTATCAAAAAGCCACCACAGATCAACGCAGCAGAAGTATATGAAAAAAAAAAAATTTGGGTCGAAAAAAAAAATTTTTTTTTGATATACATATCGTCGGTCTTCTGCCAGAAACACGAATGTGAAATTTTTTCTAAGTGCGATGTCTGCTCTTTATCGGGTATATACCTATTGATGTAATAACAATTAATATTGGTATAAATTCTTGTGTAAACATACATACATAATACATACTTGTATGTACATAAGCATATATACAAATATTAATTGTTATTATATCAATATATACCCGATAAAGAGCAGACATCGCACTTAGAAAAAATTTCACATTCGTGTTTCTGGCAGGAGACCGACGATATGTACATAAGTAGCTTTTAAAAGCAACTTTATTTTTAATGTAAAATAAGTACTTAAATATTAATTTTTTTCCATATATTTTTTATTGTGTCATTCTTAAAGAATATGAAAATTTTTATAAATTCCAAACCTAAAATGTGTATAGGTTATTCGTTGTCACTGCCTCAAATAACATTCAGAATAAAATCAACTTTATTTAATTTAAAATAAATACTTAAATATGAATACTTAATAATAAATAAATATTTTCGCAGTATTAAACAAAAACAGCAATGTATTATTTTATGCATATTGAGACAATTGTCAGCCGTGATAGGTTTATGATCAGTACTGACAAATTTTCCCAAACAATCACTGATGATAATTTAACAGTCAGCACTGATCCAAAAAATAGTATGAGAGTGAACAGTACAGGTGTATACTTGATTATAAATTTGTTAGAGGGAGATAAAAGCTCACACGTACACAATTCTTGATCATTTTTGTGCTATCCGCCTTAAGAAAATGATAGAAACTTTGTACTGAGCGCTGATAGTTAAACTGTCAGCACTGATCATCAGATGATCAATGAAATGACTATCAGTGTTCCGGTAGGGATATCTAATGCCATGTTTACATATAACGTGATTAGCCATAAATCTCCTTTGGATAATGTACCCGTTTACATATAACATGAAATCTAGATTTGCTGGGAAACTATTATCAACTGTCAATTTTCCTTAAGCTGTTTCCACATAGAGCTTTGTGTTGCGCTACGTGACACTTTCTGCGTGACAACTGAGATTAAAATGCATGTATCTATATGAGGTTTCTCACATATCAAAAAGTAACGCAACGCCGAAGTTACATAAAGAACAAATCTCAACTTTTGGGGGCGTTGAAATTTTTTTTTCAGTTTCACTTTGTTTCAAATGTAAATAAACAAATTAAAATTTCATACAATTGGAAAATAATTTAATAGATTTGTATTTTCATATTTATTTTTTTATAAATAAAACGGAGAATGAAAGATTTTTCAGAAAATAAATATTTTTTGAGTGATGTTGCAGCGTTCATTGTTCTTTTCATTTATTTTTTAAGCTAAAACACTCAAGCAAAATGGACGCCGTGTGAAATTTCACGTTCAATGTGGAGATGTTGCCACTGTGAATTTTTCGTTGAAATGAAAAATAGCTGTCAAATCATCAAACTGACAGCTCATGTTAAGGCAATCTTGTTAACGCCGAAACTCCACAAAAACATAAATTCGGTTACTTTTGTCGAACATTATCATGTCTAAAATCCATGTTTTCATATGCGTGGGCACTTCATTATGTTAGACATAATTTGCAAAATGGCGCCGAATTGGCATGCCGTGTACGCAGAAGCACTTAGAAAGTTAAAAAAAATTGTTTAAAATTGGCGATGATGTTCGCAAACTGCATATATGCACTTAATGTTCTTTTTATTTATTTTTTAAGCCAAAACACTCAAGCAAAATGGACGCCGTGCGAAATTTCACGTTCCATGTGGAGATGTTGCCACTGTGAATTTTTCGTTGAAATGAAAAATTAGCTGTCAAATCATCAAACTGACAGCTCATGTTAAGGCAATCTTGTTAAAGCAATTGCCTTGGCATCTCTGTTATACCAGAAGACAGAGGCGGTCTCCATTTGAAATCTATGTTATAATGGTGCTTGTGATGACAGAATTCTGTTTTGAGGAGACGCCGGGTGATGTTCAGCATTTCTGGTTAGCAGCGTTGCCATATTTTTTCGAACAAAAATCGTAATTTTTCAAATAAAAAATCGTAATTTCAGCAAAAAATCGTCAAAATCTTATTTCTTTTTCATCTTTACTAAAAACATGTTATAAAAATGATTTACGAGATATTTGTAGGTCACTTGACCGGTCATATGACCAGCAGGCATGACCAAAAGTTTTGGGATATTTCCTATCACATTCTTAAGGGCATCGGGAACTTTTGTGACCGTTTCATTCATCACGTTCCCGTATGTGTATATTCAAATTCCATTCTATCCTTATCTATCTGATTGGTTTTGAACTTGACTAGAACACATACGAGTGCAAATGTGTTGGTAATATTATAGTTTTATAATAGTGTTAGTACTTTCGGTCACATAATTCTAGGAGGGTAAAGGCCCTTGGCAACTTACAATCTGGATTGTCCATTTTGAGTGTTTTTTTGAATGAGTTAAGCTGGCCACACACATGTGCGCGGGCGGTTGTCCAAATATCAAAAAGGCCTTTGGCAACTTACAATCTGGATTGTCAGTTTGAGTGTTTTTTTGAGTGAGTTAGTCAAATTTGAATTTTTTTTGTGTGTGTTAGTGCAATTGGCAGCTGTCGTGCTACACGTACTTGTTGTCGGCTCGCTATCTCCTCGCGGCGATGAAAATCAAAAATTTTTGATATTTGCGTTAATCACCCGACACACACATATGCAATTCCTCTCAATCCAGATTGTAAGTTGCCGAGAGCCTTTAGGGCCTTTTCACATTACTCGGTACGACATCGGATCGACATTTTTTGCTCGGAATTTTCAGCTTACCGAAACGATTCCGCGTTGCTGTGTTTTTCACACTTGTGGGAATACTTTCGGTGTGTAATCGGCAGAAAATAGGAAAACAAACATCGAAATTTGCAAAACAAAATTTTTAACTTCAACAAATCACTCAATAATAACAATAATATCTTCTAGCGAAGACGAAGACATTATAACTTGCTACATTTATAACCGAAACGAGTTTTTTACTGACTTTGTTCTTCTTCTTTTATTACGCCGCAAAAATGTATGCAGTAATTCCTCAAATTTTACTGACCGGTCTTACTGCGTTGCGGTATACCGAAATTAATCCGCTCCGATTTCATGTATGCAACACTAATGTGAAAGTGCCAATTGAAATACATGTGGTCAGTAAGGTTTCGGTATACTTTCGGTAAAAACCAAAAATGTCGATCCGATACCGCACCGAGTAATGTGAAAGCGCTCTTAGTGTAATCCGTGCTACACGTACTTTTTGTCGGCTCGCGGCGACGAAAATCAAAAATTTTTATTTTTGCATGGCCGTTTTAATTACAATAATTGTTTTATGTGAATTTTAAGAAAAATGTTTCTTAATTAAAAACTGGCCAATAGCTCATATAAAATTCACATAAAAATTTTTTTGATATTTGCGTCAATCACCCGACACTCACACATATACACTTCTCCTCAATCCAGATTGTAAGAGCCTATACACACTTGCGACTACACCATTTCCAGATGGATTTTAGAAATGTCAATTGGATTTTAGAAAGGGGAAATTGGATTTTAGAAATGTCAATTGGATTTTAGAAAGCGTTAAAAGGATTTTAGAAAACAAAATTGGATTTTTGAAAGCGTGAATTGGATTTCAGAATGTGCGTTTATAATAAATTTTACACAGAATTTTTCGAATAGAAATTCTTTATTGCGTATGAAAGTATAAATTAATAATTATATAAATTTTCGAAAATCCAATTTACAGTTTCTAAAGTCCAATTTCCCTTTTCTAAAATCAAATCGACATTTCTAAAATCCAATTTCCCCTTTCTAAAATCCAGTTGACGCTTTCTAAAATCCATCTGGAAATGGTGTAGTTATAGACAAGAATTATCTAACTAAGGATATTTACTTCCGTTTTCATATGTTTCTTGATATTGTTGTTCTCTTCAAATGTCATTAATCGCATTTTAAAATAGAAATAATGAAAATGAAATTTCATGAAAATTATTAATGGCTGATTTTTACTATTTTTCCGTTTCTTGTACTTCTGTTCGTTTCGCCTTTATGACCGTAATTCCTTCCGTTTTTCTCTTTTCATTTACTTGACAGCTAGTTGCTAGTTTAATAAGAAACAAAGCCAAACAATGTATGCACTTTTTGTTTATTTTATTGTTTTTTATTTATTAATCAAGTTGACAGCTGACAAGAAGGTGCTTTCATGTAAGAATGCAGATAAACTTTAACAATTTAATACTTCATCACTTTATATGAAGACCACTAATGTAAAATTTGCTGAGTAAAATGTGAACATTGGCAACACTATGTCATTGTCAATCGCACGACTATTTAGTCTCAAGTGTGAATAGCTGCCACCGATTCGACTAAATAGTTGGAGTAGTGTGAATACAACAGTCCAATTCGACCAAATCGATTGAGTCGCAAGTGTGTTAGGCTCTAAGTTGCCAAGAGCCTTAACACACACAAAAAAAAACGCTCACATTGGACTAACTCACTCAAAAAAACACTCAAACTGGACAATCCAGATTGTAAGTTGCCAAGGGCCCTCAGATGAAGACCACTAATATAAAAAAATACATTCATTGTTCATTAATACCAAGGCAGATCTAGGAAGGTAGGCTCGGTGGCGAATTCAGAAACTACTTTTTTATTTCCAAAGGTAGAGTGTAATGTCAAAATCAAAGCGAGTTCACATCATGACCAATAGGAATGAGCGAGTCCCAAGCGAATTCAGATTTTAACTAAGGCGAATTATCATTTTGAAATTACACTCTACCAATTACAATAACAAAATACATGGGTAATTTCTGAATTCGCCACCGAGCCTACCTTCTTAGATCTGCCTTGATTAATACTAATTCATAACATTTTGTCTTGAAAAATAATTCTCAAAATACAAGAATTTATTTAATGAAGATAGCCATTTAATTATTGTACTGAGATGGTTTAAATTTTTAATAATCACACTTTCAATATTTAATAAAACAATAATTAACGAAAAAAACAGTCATTTGTTAGGAAAAATCGTCACATCGTCATTGCTTAGAAAAATCGGCAATTCGGCAACGCTGGTGGTAAGGAAGCTGAAAAGCTAATTTGGCACCACTTTCCATGTCGCTGAATATCTCGCTGCTGAAATTCGTTATTGCCCGTACTCGGTAGTTTGGTGTGCATTTTCTTCGAGGCACGCTTGTTGTATAGGTACAGTTCATTCCGTTTTTGAAGAGAGCAAGAAGAAAGTTGTCCTATTTTTGTGTGCAAAATTTTATGGAATTGTGAGAATATATTTAATTCCAGAAATAACTTAGTAAAGCATTGTAAGGTGAGTTAATTAACTGCTTAATAGAAATAATTCTTGCGTAGGTGAGTGAACTTCCCAATACTTACATAGGTAAAAGCATTTGCAGTCGATTGTTTATTTTATTTTTAAAAAATTCCACCATGAATATAATAAATTTTTTCACTAAAACTATGTGTATGATATTGAAATATTGATTCGTGGCCTTTTATTTATCAATGGCGTGTGTTACAGATTGTAAGCCGGCGTCATACTTTTGCTTTACTTTAAGTACGTACATACATATGTATCTACATAGGTATACATATGTATGAATTTAAGTACAAAAATTTAATTTATGGCAAAAAGCAGATTACTAGAGATATTGCTAATAAAAAATCAGCATTTATCAAGCATTTGATTACATATGTATATATATATATATATATATATATATATGTATGTGTTTGGAAATTGAATTGGAACGAGCAAAGTTTCCGTCCGTAGCGAAATTTTGGCGCCAAAAACATCTATCAAGTCCAACATGCGTGTTATTAAAGGTAGCCCGAATACCTTATGTACATTTATACATACAAACATATGCACATGCTTAATCGGAAATTGGTATATGTATAAAGAACTACGACCCGATAAATTGACTCTGGACCCTGTAAAAAATTCGATTAATCCGGGACATGACCGGATCACTCGCAAGGGAGCATGCGACTAATGCAATTTTACATCCCTTTATACGGGGCGAATTGGTCGCATTTGTTCGGGCATGTCCTATGAAGAGAACCAATTGTTCAATTTGTATACCCGAATGGGTACAAATGAAGATTAATCGCTTTTATCTTGAACGGGTACAGATGTAGACTAATCGCTTTCATCCCGAACGGCTACAAATGTAAATTAATCGCTTTCATCCAAAGTGTTAAGCCAATGATATTTTTTATTATCTAAAAATTATAATTGTTATATACGGATGTAACGGTTATAAGAGAAATGGGGTAGAGGTCATATTTAACCATTATCATGAGAAAAAAAATTTTTTTGTACCATTATAAAAACCAAAAAACGGTTTTGGGCCTGAATAACCGTTATGGCAACCAAAGAAGTGTTTTGGGCTTGAATAACCGTTATGGCAATCAAAAAACTGTTTTGGGCATGAATAACCGTTATTCAGATTTTTATTTTTTTTTTGTCAGCTATAAAAATCAAGCCTATTTATTTCTCTATATTTCTTGACGATATTGGTATTAAATGAAAGTGTTGAGCAGGGATTGAAGCTCTGATTACCTCTTTTCATTTGATACCAATATTGCTTAAAACATTCCAGGGCATCCGGGTCCACTTTTGACCCATAACTGGGAACCCGACCTACGAATCTTAATTAACAAATACACCTCTATGTAAAAGCCCTTTTTCATAGATTAAGTCATATATTGTACCATAACTTTTTCTCTGCTAATCCTATAAACAAGATTTTGATGTCGTTGAAAAGACGATTTTTCCCCTTTTAATAGTAGCCCGGTTTTAATACTCAGCTGTACTAGTACACAGAGTATTATAGTTTTAATCACAACGGTGGATTGTAACAGAATGAAATAATCGAGATAGATATAGACTCATATATATCAAAATGATCAGGGTGAAAAGAGAAATCGATTGAGCCATGTCCATCCGTTCGTCCGTCCGTCTGTAAACACTATCTCGCGCAAAAATTGAGATATTTTGATGAAATTTGAAATGCATGTTGGTATCGAGACTGGGACGGTTGGTATTGAAAATGGGCGAAATCTGACCATGACCACGCCCACTTTTCCTAAATAGAAAAAATCGGAATTTTGGTATCTGTTACTAATATAGCTGGAGCGATGAAATTTCATCGTGTTGAGCTAAGGCCCCTATGAAGAAATTTGATGAAATTTTGGAAAATGGGCGGTGCCACGCCCACTTATTAAGGGTCAAACATGGAAAGTTTTATGAGTCATAACTCAGAAACCATTAAAGATATATCGATGAAATTTGGTATACGTGATTTACTTAGGCAAATATTTGGATGGAAAATTGTTAAAATCGGTTGACGGCCACGCCCACTTTTATATATGTGTATTATAAAGTGGCCCAATAACATTTTAAGCTATATCTCTGTCAAATATAAAGATATATCATTGAAATTTTATGGCAGGAGTCCAACATAAAACTAAAAACACAAAAATTTTGGAAAATGGGCGTGGCACCGCCTCTTTTTAGATGCAGGAATATACGAGATTTCTGAGCCCATAACTCGACAAATAATTGAGATATTATGACGAAACTTGGTGTGTACACTTTTATTACTTGTGGTAGTACATGTCCAAAATTTTAGCGAAATCGGTTGACGACCGCGTCCACTTTTATATATGGGTATTATAAAGTGGCCTAATAAAAACATTTTAAGCGATATCTTTGTCAAATATGAAGATAATTCATTGAAATTTTGTGGCATGAGTTCCACAATAGACCGAAAACAAAAAATAGAAAAATTTTGGAAAATGAGCGTGGCACCGCCTCTTTTTAGACAAAGGAATATACGAGATTTCTTAGCCTATAACGCGACAAATAATTGAGATATTCTGACGAAACTTGGTTTATACACTTTTATAACTTGTGTTAATAGACACGCAAAAATTTATTCAAATCGATTTATGACCACGCCTACTTTTTAACACAGATATTTCTGTAACACCCTTTGGAAATTTGTAACGTGACATCTTTGTAACTAGAAGTCATAAAGGAATGAAATGTTGCACAAAGAATAATATTCATATGCTTAGTTGGATGGCTGATAAAAATGTTGAAAATGGGCGCGGCTACGCTTATGCGGCACTCGCTTTATATAAAATACGCCGCGTTTCCATCAAACGCAAACAAACAATGAAAGCATACAGCTGAGTATCTAATGTTCGATTCCACTCGAACCTAGGCTTCCTTACTTGTTATTTAAGCGCATATACACATATGGACACTGAAATAGGTGTAAAAGTTTTTCTTTCACAGCCTTACAGCATTCGCAATTAAAATGAAGTTTTGTTTAATTATATCGCACGTTTTATGCAATAGGGATTTAACTCAAAATAATTTTTTTTTGGGAAAACGCAAATAAACTTATAATTTCAAATAGTTTCCTTCTACGGCTAACTACAAAATCACTTTTATTTCCGCCATTTTTATCCTTTTGAGTATTTTATAAGGCTAGACTCAAAGGCACGACGAAATTATTGAACAAAATGTACTTTACTAAAACTAATTATGTTAAAATTATTTAATTTCATTTATTTAAAGGGAAAGTTATATCAGATAAACAAAAATCTCCTGGACACTGAAATAGGTGTGCAAGACTTTTTTTTTTTCAAAATCTCAAAAATAATTCAGTTAAAACTTCTTTATTCAATTGATTTTTATTAGATAGTATATCTGTCATTGTTTTATATAACTTTGGCTAATCTATTGGTTATGGATGTAGTTAATGGGCCATATTAATAAAAACCAAGCAAATGCTTTTACTCAAGATTTTATAATTTTGACATTAATTTGTATGAACCAAATTTCAAAATTTGAGTAAAAGATCTGAAATTTTAAGCAAAAGCAAATGCTTGGCTTTTATTAATATGACCCAATATATGGCAGTTTTCTAATGGAGTAGTAGTAGGAGTAGTTCCCGCGCTTTGTGTGTTGGTCTGTTATTTTCGCTAAAGGAGACATTGACCGTTATAAAGTACAGGGATATTTAGCAGAATCTTAAGCTGTCATATTGCCAAGGAAACATGTCACATAAAAGGATTTTTTCCACAAGAAAACGACCCAAAGCACGTTTGGGTGATTGGGATTTGAATTTTTCCACGATGCAAATGTCACCTGTATGGAATGGCTAAGCGAATTTCCTGATCCAAAACCAATTTAGACCTTACGTAGTGATATTCAGAGATGATTGGCAGCCTTTTCATTTCCAAAGAAAGCTCAATTTTGGCAGAAAGCGCGGGAACTACTCCTACTACTACTCCATTAGAAAACTGCCACAAATTAACTACATCCATAACCAATAGATTAGCCAAAGTTATACAAAACAATGACAGATATACTATCTAATAAAAATCAATTGAATAAAGCAGTTTTAACTGAATTATTTTTGAGATTTTGAAAAAAAAAGTCCTGCACACCTATTCCAGTGTCCAGGAGATTTTTGTTTATCTGATATAACTTTCCCTTTAAATAAATGAAATTAAATAATTTTAACATAATTAGTTTTAGTAAAGTACATTATTCATATAACTAAGCAAAACTTCGTTTTAATTGCGAATGCTGTAAGGCTGTGAAAGAAAAACTTTTACACCTATTTCAGTGTCCATATGTGTATGTACATCTGCGCTTAAATTTTGTATGGACTATTAAGCGCGGATAGAGATGTGCACTTAGAAATCCATACAAAATTTAAGCGCATATACAGGGCTAGTATACGAACTGTTAATGTATCTTGATAAATGCCAGAAAAACTTTGAAAATATATCAAAATTTAATTTGTTGTTCAACTTTTTCATTTTTAATCACGGATTTCTCGATGAATTTGTTAACCAGTGTACATATAAAACTATTTTAGAGCAATCTCCTATTGATTCTGCTAGCTGTTTGATTTTATGACGACGGCAACCGTAATAAGGGTGATTATATTTTATACTACTACAAATTTAGCATTAAAAAACTACAACAATAGCCGTGTTTTTATTCAAGCGCATATACATCTGCGCTTAAATTTTGTATGGACAACTAAGCGCGGATAGAGATGTGCGATTAGAAATCCATACAAAATTTAAGCGCAGATGTCTATGCGCTTGAATAAAAACACTGCTAATATTCCCATATGGGTATGAATAAGTGATCTGCAGGTCAGGATATCTCGGAAACTAGATCCAACACAGAGAAATAGATATCGTCGCTATAGAAGAAAAAAGACGCAAACTGTTTTTTTGAGGAAGAAGGACGTAAACTTTTTTTCTTTCAAAGAAAGGCGCATTAAAAATATTTTTCGAAAGAAAGACATTATTTTTTTGATAACGAAGAAAGACGCTTTATTTTTTTTTTTTTTTACTATAAATAAAGACGCATTTAAATATTTGTTAGCAAAGAAAGACATATTCGATTTTTTATTTTTCTTTGTCAATATTAATGCTAATGCGTCTTTCTTCGCAGTTAATAATGCTAATGCGTCTTTCTTCATCGAAATATTTTATAATGCGTCTCTGTTCGTCGAAATATTTTTTAATGCGTCTATCTTCGTCGACATGTTTTGTAAAGCGTCTTTCTTCCCCGACATATTTTTAACGCGCCTTTTTTCGTCGACAAATTACTGACATGCGTCTTTCTTCTTCCGGAGCGACGATATGATATTCGGAATTAGGAGGAAAATTTACTTTAGAAAAGTCAATTTGTTTTTGGTGGCCAAAGTTGATCAAAAAATGTTGATTTGAAATACGAAAAAAATGTATCCGGACTTTTATTTTTTAAGTCGGAGAATAAAAGTCCTTTCTAATAAAAAAAAATGAACTGCCTATGCCATTGTGAAAAATTTGGTATCAATCGATTCGTAATGATTTCTAGAATCCAAAAGTGTACGACCTTGACATTATATTTTACTAATACTACAAATTTAGCATAAACAAATATACAACCCTTTATATGAGGGTGCGTTGAGCACCCTTGGCCTAGATCAGAATTTTTTGCCTGATCAAATTTTTTTTATATTTATTTATATTTTGAGTTATGCCGCTTTTCAATTATATACCGAATATATGTTACATGCCGATCTGACAGAGCCATTTCACACACAGCATCAATATTTTTCGCGGCAACAGAGGTGCACGGACGGCCTTCGCGAAGATCGTTATCAATTGTTGGTCTTCCACGTTTGAGTTCTGCAAACCATTTGTAAACCACAGTATTAGGGGCATTTCAGTTATTACATCTGGGTCTGGGTTAAGATAAATTTTTACTGAAACAATCCGGCTCATAATGAAAATTGGCTGCACTTGAAAAGAACTAAAAAGAAGAAGAAACATATACAACATATACCCAGCAGTAAAAATCTGAAATTAATCCTTTATGAATCACTGGTGAAATTCATCATGAGGACGCATCAGTGAATGCTTTCATATAAAGGCTGCTGAATTTTTTCAAATAAATGGTTTGCTTTCCTAATGCCTATATGACTCCGTTCGGAGCCGGCATAAAACTGTCCAATGGTAGGAAAAACAAAAGGAGCACACCTCGAATTGGGAGAGAAGCTCGGCCACAAAACTCGTCAGAGTTATAATAGCGCAAAAACAATTCTTCTGTACGTTGAAAAGAGACAAATACTCCCTCAAAAACAATTTGATTGACTTTAAACTTCAAACTAAATGAAAATAACTATTTCAAAAATTATTTTTTTTGGAAATTTGAATTTAAATTACTGAAATAAATTATGAAACTCAAATGGCGGGATAGCTATGTATTCCATGTTTTAAGGAGAAGCTAGTGCGCAGTATAATTATTGTTTATCATTAGAAAGGGAATTCCCGAGAATAGGTCCATTTTCATTAAAAGCGGTTAGGAAAATACGTGAACATTCGCCGTTGGAAAATTTCTTTGTAATTGTTCCTGTTATTGAAAAGCACAATAATGGTCAAAAAAAAAAAAAAACATATCATATTTTTTGTTGCCTTCTTTTATGCGCAGGTATTGCAAACCATTTGTCATGCATGGTCTGTGCCTAAACTAAAAAAAACAAAGCCAGTGCCAGCCCAACTAATGACGTTTGCGATTCTGCCAAAAATGTTTTACTTATTTTAACTTTATTTTAACGGGCTGTCAAATTTGTTTGTTCTATTCCACATAGATTCCACACATTTTTTCAGGGTTGATTGTTCTATTGACAAAAATGTCGCCCTCTCCCCGACCACAGGGCAGCATTTTCTGCCCTTAATATATATAATATTAACACGCTTTTATTAGCTTCACCTGTATGTATGTAACTTCATCCCATCCCAAAAGTTCCGACGTTTAACTCGAATCATTATTTTTTTGAAACATTCACTTTACTTTTATTGTGTATTATCTCTTCTATTATTTCCATTCTCCTCCGGAATCGAAACCTGACATCAACATGAGATTCAGCCCACCGACATCATATAGTGGACATTCAACATTATATTGCTTTATTGAGGCTTTTAAGTTCCCTCTCTTCAAAATAGCCTCTATGAATTTCATTCAATTCACTCCCGTATGCAAGCCAATAAGAAACAAGCTTTCTGTTTTGTTGTTGTTGTGTTTGCAATAAAAACAACCGCAGGTACATACATACGTATGCAAAGCAAGAACTGGTTTTGTTTGTTCAAATTCTATTTATAGCACTTATAGCCCGGTTGCCGAACTTGGTAATTACCAAAATAGGTTATTTTTTCGCTGTTGGTTTCTTGGTAACTTTCACATGTGTTTGGCAATTTTTATATTCAAGAACGTGTTTACTATTTTTGGTATACAAGAAAAATATGGAAGTGATTATAGGACAATGAGAATATTTTGGAGCGCTGACTGTTCATTGTGAATATGCACAGGCTAATAAAGAAGAGAATATCTCCGATTAAAAACTGAAATAGTTTTGCTTCGATACACATAGTACATATTAGTTGATATTTTTTCGTTTAGGCTTCATTTTTTAGCTCTCATGACCGACCAATGTTTTTTTTTTTATAAGGAAACAATGTATGTGAAAAATTTACTTTTATTCTTGCGTCCGCGTAAAACATCTTTAATGAAAAATTTCACTAAAAAGTTAAAAATAAATAATAGATTAAACAAGTAAGGAAGCCTAAGTTCGAGTGCAATCGAACATTAGATACTCAGCTGTATGCTTTCATTGTTTGTTTGCGTTTGTTCGATATAGGGTGTATTTTATATGAAACGAGTGCTGCATAAACAGGGCGCAGCCACGCCCATTTTCAAAATTTATATCAATCATCCAAATAAGCATACAAATATTATTGTTAGTGCAAAATTTCATCCCTCTATGACTTTTAGTTACAAAGACTTCACGTTACAAATTCCAAAAGGGTGTTCCAGAAATATCTTTGTTAAAAAGTAGGCGTGGTCATAAACCGATTTCAATACATTTTTGCGTGTCTATTAACACATGTTATAAAAGTGTATAAACCAAGTTTCGTCATAATATCTCAATTATTTGTCGAGTTAAAGGCTAAGAAATCTCATATATCCCTTTGTCTAAAAAGAGGCGGTGCCACGCCCATTTTCCAAACTTTTTTATTTTTTGTTTCCGGTCTATTGTAAAACTCATGTCACAAAATTTCAATGAATTATCTTTATATTTCACATAGATATCGCTTAAAATGGTTTTATTAGGTCACTTTATAATACACATATATAAAAGTGGGCGCGGTCGTCAACCGATTTTGGTAATTTTTCGTCCACACATTTGGCTAAGTAAATATATCACGCGTACCAGATTTCATCGATATATCTTTAACGGTTTCTGAGTTATGGCTTATTAAACTTTCAATATTCGCTCCTTAATAAGTGGGCGTGGCACCGCCCATTTTCCAAAATTTTTGTAGTTTTTGTTTTATGTCCATAGTTGGACTCCTGCCACAAAATCTCAGTGATTGATCTTTATATTTGACAGAGATATCGCTTAAAATGTTTTTATTAGGCCCCCTTATATTTCCTATATATAAAAGTGGGCGTGGCCGTCAACCGATTTTGATAATTTTTGGCCAAAACATTTGACTAAGTAATTATATTACGCGTACCGAATTTCATCGATATATCTTCAACGGTTTCTGAGTTATGACTCATAAAACTTTCAATGTCTGCCCCTTAATAAGTGGGCGTGGCACCGCCCATATTCCAAAATTTTTGTGTTTTTTGTTTTATGTCCATAGTTGGACTCATGCGACAAAATTTCAATGATAGATCTTTATATTTGACAGAGATATCGCTTAAAATGGTTTTATTAGGTCACTTTATAATACACATATATAAAAGTGGGCGTGGCCGTAAACCGATTTTGATAATTTTTCGTCAAAACATTTGTCTATGTAAGCAAATTACGCGTACCAAATTTCATCGATATATCTTCAACGGTTTCTGAGTTATGACATATAAAACTTTCAATGTTTGACCCTTAATAAGTGGGCGTGGCACCGCCCATTTTCCAAAACTTCATCAAATTTCTTCATAAGGGCCCGAGCTCAATACGTGGGTAAAATTTTAAAACTCTAGCTATATTAGTGGCTGAGATACCAAATTTCCGATTTTTTCTATATAGGAAAAGTGGGCGTGGTCATGGTCCGATTTCGCCCATTTTCAATACCAACCGTCCCAGTCTCGATACCAACTTGCGTTCCAAATTTCATCAAAATATCTCAATTTTTGCGCGAGTTAGAGTGTTTACAGACGGACGGACGGACGGACGGACGGACAGACGGACGGACGGACGGACGGACATGGCTCAATCGATTTCTCTTTTCACCCTGATCATTTTGATATATATAAGTCTATATCTATCTCGATTATTTCATTCTGTTACAATCCACCGTTATGTGATTAAAACTATAATACTCTGTGTACTAGTACAGCTGAGTATAAAAATCTAAACAACACGCTTTAATCTTAAAAATCGTACTAAAAATTGAGAAATAATTTAATTAGAAACAAAATGATGAACGAAAATATAAGTATTTAAGGAAAAGCGTGGGGGTGCTCAATAATATTTGAACATGAAAATATTCGATTCGTACAACTAGTACAAAAATATACACCTAGTTGCGAAATTAAAGAGTACGTTATATGAATTCTCAAAAAAGTCAGAATAAAAATATTAGTAAAAAAAAGCGATTATAAATATTTTTCGACATACTGAGCACCCAACGATTTTCCTTAAGTACTTATATTTTCGTTCATCATTTTGTTTCTAATTAAATTATTTCTCAATTTTTAGTACGATTTTTAAGATTAAAGGGTGTTTTTTAGATTTTTTAAGCTATTATTTATTTTTGTTTCATACATCACATGAAAAGTGCAACATTTTCTGAAGGCACAGGGCGCATGTTGATAATGTTGCCTTGAAATAATGCAGCATTTTGGTTCAGAATCGAAAACGCTATAAGGCAAAAAAAAGCTTACTCTAGAGTAACTTCCACACTAGGAATTTTGTATGAAAATTTTTAATTAATTAAAAAGATAGATTTGAATAAACAATATCATAATGTTAAAAATATTTTTGCGTTCTGGAATAGCTAAACTACTAGAAAACTGTCGTTTTTCGACAACAGCGGGCTCGTAGTAGTAATAGTTATTTAAACATTAATAAATTAATAAATTTTCTAAAGTGAGACACTTCCGAAACAAATGAATTTTACGAGCAGCAACAACGGCAATAGATTTGTACCACTCTGTATGTTTTTTTTTAATAAACAACAACAAATTTTATGGATTTTTTGCAGCGAGTCCGAGATGTTGTAGGGTTGCTTTGAAAATGAGACAATCAGTGGCGAGTCCGAGATGTTTTAGCGATTATTTCGACTTGACTCGAATACGTATGAAAACCATCGAGAGCATGCGAGATGTTTTAACAATCGAGAGAATCGAATAAAACATCTCGGACTCGCCCATCACTAGTGTAAAACCGTATCGAAAATCATAAAACCAAATCACTCGGAAGTCAAGACTACATTGGTATCCGTTCGAGATAAAAGCGATTTATCTACATTTGTACCCGTATACAAATTGAACAATTAGACTCTTCATAGGATATGCTCGAACAAATGTGATCAAATCGCTTCATATAAAGGGGATGTAAAGTTGTATTAGTCGCACGCTCCTTTGCGATTGATCCCGGATTAATCGCATTTTTTGCAGGGTATGAAATCAAAACTAGTATCGCCGGTGGTCGAAATTCGACCATGCAATTTATTTTTTCAACTTTGTATTGGTACAAAAATTATTCCTTTTCGCGGAGATAAGCAACACTTTCCAAATTCCAGTTGTACCGCAACACTGATTTGCCCTTTTGAGCACGGTCCGACGCGAAATCATGGTGAAAATCAAGGCAGATCTAGGAAGGTAGGCCCGGTGGTGAGCGCTTTTAAATTAGAGCGATTCTTCAACTGTGTTTACGATATTTGTAAACACGTTTACGATATCTATTTATCTTAACTAAAAATTTTATTTATTAATTATAAAGAAATTAAATAATTTATAGAAAAAATTATATGCCTATGCACTGCTCCTGACTCATACGAACACATCCATATCAATTTTATGTGGATATGAGTATGTTAAAAGTGCTAAATAGCCTGGCAATTGTTTGTATGGAAAAAATGTTAGCCTATTAATATATAGATAGTGGGCACATTTGCCAACGAAGCAAAAACGAAGTAAATCAAAAATGGTACAAAACTAAAAACTTTATTTATTAATTATAAAGAAATTAAATAATGTATAGAAAAAAATATATGCCTATGCACTGCTCCTGACTCATACGAACACATCCATATCAATTTTATGTGGATATGAGTATTTTAAAAGTGCTAAATAGCCTGGCAATTGTTTGTATGGAAAAAATGTTAGCCTATTAATATATAGATAGTGGGCACTTTGCCAACGAAGCAAAAACGAAGTAAATCAAAAATGGTACAAAACTAAAAACTCTATTTATTAATTATAAAGAAATTAAATAATTTATAGAAAAAAATATATGCCTATGCACTGCTCCTCACTCATACGAACACATCCATATCAATTTTATGTGGATATGAGTATGTTAAAAGTGCTAAATAGCCTGGCAATTGTTTGTATGGAAAAAATGTTAGCCTATTAATATATAGATATAATACTCTGTGTAGTGCGTACAGCTGAGTCAAGGCACACGGGCGAATTCAGAAAAGACTTTTTTTATTTACAAAGGCAAGGCAGATCTAGAAAGGTAGGCCCGGTGGCGAATTCAGAAACTACTTTTTTTATATGCAAAGGTAGAGTGTAATGTCAAAATCCCAGCGATGATTATAATTCGCTTGGATTCGCCAATAGGAATGAACGAGTCCCAAGCGAATTCAGATTTTAACGACGGCGAAATATCATTTTGACATTACACTACGAATTACAATAACAAAATACATGGGGATTTTCTGAATTCGCCCATGCATCTACCTGGTAAATCTGCCTTGCAGCTGAGTATAAAAATGATTCGGATTTTACGATACTGCACTGCTGAAATGCCCTTATGTATGTACATTATGTACATACATACATATGCATCTGTGTTCTCACCCCCTTGCTCAGTCATTTTTTTTATTTTTTTTTTTTATTTTTTTTGTTTCTCAATCATTTACTGCTGAAATTCATGAACAAAATTGTGTTTATAATTAGCAGGGAGAAAAGTAAGCAGCGAGTAAACAAGCAAAAACAGCGAGTAGATAGGTAACAAAGTAACTACGAAAGCCGCAGTTGCAGCGCAGTTGGCATAACTTTCATTGCATCCAAAAGCAAAGCCGCACATTCGGCGTTTAGTATAGTACAGTTGAATTTAAGGCTTTTGAAAGAAAGGATCGATCGGCTAGAAAGTAAAAAGGTGAACAAATAAAATTTTGGTCCGTACCTACATAAATTTGTCAGATATTTGACGTTTTGTATTAAATGGCTTTGTTCAGAAACTCAGTTTAAAGCGCAACCTGATTTTGTAGTACACGCAGAGCGTTCATAAACGTAAATTTTGCATGAAGCGTCGCTCATCACAATCATCAAAAAAATAATTACTGCCGCTGTTGCGTTTCATGCTGCGTTTCTGAACATACCCTATATCTTTTCATAGATGATTTACTTGCTATATTTACCCGCCAATTTTGTGTGGATGTGTACAGGAATCCTCGAAATAAGCATTTTATTTATATTCTCAACTTCAGATGCATTTGAGAACTAAACATTTTCTCAAATCTCGAACTTCAGTTCGCAAATGCGTCTTAAATAGCCTTTAATAGCATTCTTAAACTAATAAGCTGATTTTTAGTATGTCTGATTTTTATTTGGGCTGATTCTTAAATTGAGAATTTCATTTTCCCCAAACCCATCTCAAAAGGGGAACGAATGGAGTGGAACTTCTAAACTTTTTCAACTTATAATTACACAATTTGATAACTAACGTTGGAAAAACCAGAGATGTAGAATAATTATTATTTCATTTTGAAATTATAAAAAAGTCTTACAAATTTTCTTCAGAATCATAAAAGTCTTTTGATAATATTTTTTTTCCTGATGAAAATGATAAAACTCTTCTATAATTATTATTCAGAAACTTATATTTTAAAAAACTTTCCATAATAGTTATTTCAAATATATATTTTTTAAGTCTTCAAAGACTTTTATATTGAGACAAATTTGAAAAAAGTCTTTGCGTAATTATTATCAGTAACAAATTGTTTTTTATATCTTCAAAGACTTTTTCATTGAGACAAAGTTCAAAAAAGTCTCAGAAAATGTTCAATATCTTTCATATAAGTAGAAAATAAAATCAACTTTCATATAAGTACTTCAAAATTCAAGCAAATTTCCAATTTGAAATTGTATGAAAGATTTTTATCTAAGATATAAAAAATAAATTTGTTACTCAAAATAATTACTTAAAGATATTTTTGAAATTCGTCTCAATGAAAAAGTCTTTGCAGACTTAAATAACAATTTGTTACGGATAATAATTACTCAAAGACTTTTTTCAAATTTGTCTCAATATAAAAGTCTTTGAAGATACAAAACAAAATTTCTCATTTATAATAATTACAAAACGACTTAAAAAAAATATCTCAGAAATAACTATTATGGAAAGACTTTTAAAATATGTTTCTTTCAATAGTAATTATTTTTTGATTTTTATTTTTTCTCTTATAATAATTACAACTCTGGGAAAAACATTTGATAGCAGTGTTGCCGCTAAAAAATTTCAAAGTGTCCGAAAAAAGAAAAAAAAAGTCAATATTTTTTTTTTTAGCTAGAAACACATTTTTATATATTTTTGCGGTTTATTTAATGCTTAAAGCAATTCGCAGGCTAACGAACAATGTTTACTAAAACTAGAGCAAGCATATATTTAATTCAAGTGTATATATCGTCGTACAATACGAAAACTAGCATATGATTTTTTGTGGCTGACGAATAGAAGCACATTAAATTTTTGGCTGACGAATAAATCTAGACATCCTCAACAGCACAAAAAAGCCGCCTTCAGACATTTATTAACACGATTTGAACGAACCCCGTTAGAAAAAGAAGTTTACAACAAAGAACTCAGCACAATATACACAATCGCAGAGAACAACGAACATCAAAAAAATTTGGTGAAGAAAATACAAAAAACGTAAATTCAAGAAAACTGGAAAAGAAAGAATACGAAGAGAAGAAATTACCAGTCTTATCAATATATCGATGAAATTTGGTACAAGTGATCTACGTACTTAGAGAAGTGTTTTGGTGAAAAATTGCAAAAATCGGTTGACGACCACGCCTACTATTACATATGTATATGGGCATTTCCTGGGCGTTTCGGACCGAATATTCGCACGATTTTTTTAAATTTTGAGGCAGAAATATCGCGAAATATTGTATCGTTTTATGATAAAGGGAAAGATTTAGGCCACAGCTAATGCCTTGCAGAAAACGGAACTAGTCCATACATGCATGTACAAACCAGCCGCTTGTGGCAATCAACTAGCCCAAAATCTGCCACATTTCATATAAAAATATTGGTCCAATTAACATTGCAATGTCCTAGCACAGGACCACAGCCCTGCAGAAAACGGAACTAGTCCATACATGCATGTACAAACCAGCCGCTTGTGGCAATCAACTAGCCCAAAACCTGCCACATTCCATATAAAAATATTGGTCCAATTAACATTGCAATGTCCTAGCACAGGACCACATGGTCCATCGCTCGATCGCATCAAACTAGTTTAAAAACTAACTTGCCGTAGCTACTTTGCAAGCCATCTACAAGAGGTTACTTTTTAAACTAGCTACGGCAAGTTACTTTTTAAACTAAAAATGTAAAATATTTCCATAACTACTTCATTTTTTGAGCTCTCAAGACTATTTTTTTTAAGGAAAAATTGGTGTGAAAAATTAATATTTTTTGGTGATTGGCTACATGCGGCAAGTTCGTAGCTAGTTGACTGTGGCGCAAATGTACCATATACGGGAACTGGCCCAATGATTGGCTACATGTGGCAAGTTCGTAGCTAGTTGACTGTGGCACAAATGTACCAAGTAGTCCAACAATTTTTACAGGGAGGACCATCGCTCGATCGCATCAAACTAGTTTAAAAACTAACTTGCCGTATATACTTTGCAAACCACCTACAAGAGGTTACTTTTTAAACTAGCTACGGCAAGTTACTTTTTAAACTACTCTAAGGAGTTTAAAATGTAAAATATTTCCATAACTACTTCATTCTTGAGCTCTAAAGGCCAATTTTATTTATTTTTTTTTTAAGGAAAAATTGATGTGAAAAATTAATATTTTTTGGTAGAAGTTATAGATCCATTTAGGAGACCGCCACATCTCTTCAAGAAATTCTTTGTGCTAATTAGTAGAGCTTGTTTATCGGCTGGCTCATCCGATTAAATTTTACTTTTGGTTTTTTTGGTCGTTTTTATTTTCATAACTACTTCATTCTTGAGCTCTCAAGACCAACTTTTTTTTTTAAATATTTAGATTAATGCTTCTTAGCAACACTGTTAATAAACATCGTGCAGCGGTTACGATCGTTAAAACGGATCTTCAAACACGAATCTACATACATACATATACATGAACTGGCCCAATGATTGGCTGCATGTGACAAGTTCGTAGCTAGTTGAATGTGGCACAAATGTACCATATATGTACGTGAACTGGCCCAATGATTGGCTACATGTGACAAGTATGTAGCTAGTTGACTGTAGTCCAACAATTTTTGCAGGGATATACTGATTTCGCTAAGGCTTTTGACAGAATATCGCATAAAATTTAAATAAATAAACTTTGCCGATTGGTGTTTCATTCAAATTTCCTTAGTTGGATGAACTCTTATTTGTCGGGTAGAACTAGTGCTGTTATGCTAGATGGGGTGCTCTCAAAACCATTCTCTCTAACTTGTGGAGTTCCACAAGGGAGTGTCCTAGGTCCACTTCTCTTCTTATTTTTTATTAATGACATTGGGTTTTGTTTTGCTACAGCGAAATATCTAATATATGCAGATGACCTGAAGATCTACTGTCATTAACAGGTTCCCTGTCCCCATACAAAAGTGTAGCCGGAGCGCTCCACGTCCAATCATTTTTTGCAAGATCCTCTATTACGTTAGAACAAAAGTTGTAGATATAAGCATTTAGAGGTTATTAGAAAAAAAAATAATCAAAAAAAAATTTGCTCATATATGATTCACGAACGTACTCGAGCGAATTTTCATGCTGTGTGTCCATGAATCATGTATCATATATGATTCACGAAACGCACTCGCAAAAAATTTGCTCTTGTACGTTCGTGAATCATATATGAGCAATTTTTTTTTTGTTTTTACTGGATATGGAATGCAAGAAATGTAATAAAGCCTATTGTCTAAACTGTTTCAATGAGAGTAATTAAAAAATACGACAATAAAGTCGTTCTAATTTGAAAAAAAAGCTCTGATTTTTACTTGTTATTCCTCAATTTCATTAGCGAATATTTAAGTAAATATTTGAAAATCACCAGCCTTTTCAATTTTATAGTCTATAAGGTATATCCAACCATATCCCATAAAATAAACCGAAATAGCTCACCACGTTTAAATTATTTCAATCATAAAAAACATATCCAATTTTGCTCATATATGATACATGGACGTATCAGACACGGCACAAAATCGCTGGCGTGAATCATATATGATTCATTGGACAGGGAACCTGTTAAGAATATTAATGACTCCAGACTACTTCAGGCTGATCTTAATAGCTTATACTCATGGTGTAATAAGAATCGTATGTTTCTTAATATCAAAAAATGCAGTAAAATAACATTTTCAAAGCAAACCTCTCCGCTTCCAACGACATACCACATCTCTACAACCCCTCTGGTGTCATTAAATGAAGTTAAAGATCTTGGTGTATTTTTCGATTCGAAATTCACATTTGTCGTGCATATTCATCACACGGTGGCTAAGTCATTTTCTATGCCAGCCTTTGTGAGACGCAACAGTTCTTAATTCTCAAATCCCTACACTCACAAAGTCCTTTACGCGGCCTTCGTCCGGTCAAGGTTAGAATACGCTGCATTTATTTGGAGACCTTATTATCAAACTCACATAAACAGATTAGACTCTGTCCAAAAGGCGTTTATTCGATTTGCCCTAAGGTATTTAAGATTTTCTGAGCCTCTACCTTCCTATTCTTCCCGCTGTAAATTGATTAAATTAATGTCACTACACAATCGTAGAATGTTTTTGTTGTCTCTTTCATCTTTGATATTGTTTCCGGCAAAATTGATTGTCCTGATTTGCTGTTACGAATTTCTTTTAATATTCCTAGTAGAGTATTACGGCACGTAGATATGTTTAGTATCCCGTTGGCTAAAACGCTGTATAGCAAAAATGCCCCTATTAATAGGACTTTACAAGAAATGAATTCCATAACCCGTCTAGTTGACATCAGAGATTGAATTTAACTGTTAACATTTAAAATATTTTTGTTTTTCACAGACAAAAAAACAAAAAAAAAACAGTAGAATAAAAAATTCGGTCTCAACAAAAAAAAAATTGAAATTCAGATTTTTTGGTCTTTCGGCAACAAAAATATTTTATTTTTCAAAATAAATCTCAGATGTTGAGAAATATAAAAACACTTATTTGAAAAATCTTCATTGAATGTATGTAGAGATGTATATATTTTTTTATTTCTTGCTCAAATTTTTTCTGTTGAAAATAAATATCAGTGAATAACAGAAAAATTCAAGAAATAAGGTTTTCTCTCAGGCAAAACTAATTACACTACCCGACAAAAAAAATATCCTCGACATTTGATACATGATTCCTATGTAGAATTTTCTGCTGATTCCAAATATGTAATCAGATGGTTCAAAAGTAGAACAGTTTTCGAGATATTTTGAAATTTCAGTTTTTAAGATGAGAAAAAAAAGTAAGATTACTAATTAGTCAATATCTGCGCCATTACCATCTCGCTTTTTATGTTATTTAATTTTGTTTTGAGAGAATGAAATACCCTTTCCAACAAAGCCAAAATAATTAAAATCGACGTTAAATTGACGGAGTTATAGCGATCAAAAGATTTTTTTTTATGAAAATTTTTAGTTTTGTTTTCGATATTCATATACTTTTTTCTAATTTTTTTAAAGAAATATTAAATATCTTCCTGGTTTTACATTTTGAGTCAATAGCCTATTTCTTAGTGAACTTTTTGGCACTTTGCGGATTATAATCTGTGGAAAAATGGAAAAGTTATAAGAGATTAAGTGAAGAAACCTATATTTATATTTTCATTGAACTTCCAAATCTGGCAAATGTAAACCACTATAACAATAACACTACTTTACAGCAAAAAAAAAATGCCAAGAAATCGCGGTATAAGGGAAAATTGGCATGGCTGGCCCCCCTGAGCTCAAAACTAATTATTTTTATTTTTGGCACGGTTAGGTTTTTGAGATAACGGTAATTTTGCGGTTTTTGGTTATCACTTCATTCAAAAATATTTTTCGCTAAAGTTACATGTGCGATAACAGCTAACAGTACCTCGTTCAAAAGGTAATTAAAATGCGCTTTTAACGACATACAACATGCGGTGGTTGAGTAAAAACTCACCGAGCGATAGCTGGTCAAAAACAAAATTTTGTGTATTTTTTGCAATTTTTTTTAATTTTGATTTCGGAAATAGGTTTTTTATAAGAAGTTGGGAAAATCAGCAAATGATTTATTTTTAAAAATTAGCCTATTAAATTGCAAACACTTTAAGCGTAATGTTACCAAGATCCCATTAGTACTTTATTTTTAGCGATTTTTTTCAGGTGAAACGAAAAGAATATTTTATAGACGAAAAACTTGGTTAGGTGACCCAACTATGTGAAAACGACTTCATAGCTCAAAATGACATTAGAGCGATATATAGAGCTCCACCAGACTAAAATAATGACATATCAATTTTACACATCGGGTGTCAAATAAAAAAGTTGCAAAAAAATAAAAAATATTTCCGCGGTATTTCGCGGTATAAAAAAGAAAAAAAATTGTCCCGAAACCCTCTCAACATAAGCTTCATATATACTTGACGACTTTTACAACGGTGAGCTTTCTCACGGAGAAATAAAAAAAAAACATGGGATTGCGATACCAAAGCCATTGGAATGTCAGGGACATTGAATGATGAGCCCTTTTTCCTGGTTCCTTCTTCGAGAAGAACAAAATGTACCAAAACAGCGAAAACTATCAACATTTAAACACTTTTAATATACATAAAAATAAAAAAAATGGAGGTTAAGTACAAGATTGTGATAAAAAATAAACATAGGTTTGTTCATTAAATCTCTTATAGAATTGTAATTTTTCTACGGATTATAATCCGGAAAGTGCCAAAATGTTCACTAAGAAATAGGCTATTGACTCAAAGTGTGAAACCAAGAGGATATTTAATATTTCTTTAAAAAAATTACAAAAAAGTATATGAATATCGAAAAAAAAACTGAACATTTTCATAAAAAAAAATTTTTTGATCGCTACAACTCCGTCAATTTAACGTCGATTTTAATTATTTTGGCTTTGTTGGAAAGGGTATTTCATCCTCTCAAAACAAAATTAAATAACGTAAAAATCGAGACGGTAATGGCGGAGATATTGACTAACTAGTAATCTTACTTTTTTTTCTTATCTCAAAAACTGAAATTTCAAAATATCTCGAAAACTGTTCTACTTTTGATCTGATTACATATTTGGAATCAGCAGAAAATTCTACATAGGAATCATGTTTTCAATGTCGAGGATATGAAAATTTTTGAAATTTTGTCGGGTAGTGTTATTTTTTTTGTCTTTGGATTTTTGTTTTTCAAAGATTGTTAGAGTTTTTGTCTTAGATTTTTTGTTATTTTCAAAACCTTTAAAATTGTTAACAATTATTTTCAATGTCTGGTTGACATTGATCTATCAATGCCTAAAGGTGTTTTTCGAAACCTTGTAGAATTGGACTTATTTAATCCTAATATTAATTTAAAAGTTTACATATCGACGGCTGAGAATAAGATCGCCCTATTTCAAAAATTGTTTCAAAAACGCCCTATTTGAAAAATTGTTCCAATAACGTCCTATCTCAGATTTTGCTTCAAGAACGCCCTATTTGAAAAATTGTTTCAATAACGTCCTATTTCAGATTTTGCTTCAAAAACGCCCTATTTCAGAGAAAGTTCCATATATATTTCTCTGAAATAGGGCGTTTTTGAATAATTGTCTGAAATAGGATGTTATTGAAACAATTTTTCAAATAGGGCGTTCTTGAAGCAAAATCTGAAATAGGACGTTATTGAAACAATTTTTCAAATAGGGCGTTTTTGAAAAAAATTTTGAAATAGGGCGATCTTATTCTCAGCCGTCGATATACTATATGAATAGTAGTTTGTAAGAATATATTTGTTCATAGACTTCATAAATAAATAAAAATAAATAAAATAAAAAAATTATTGTAACTTCTATATTGCCGCAAATTTTTTTAATGAAATTCACAGGGAACGCTTGATAAAATTAATTTTTCACTCCAATATTAATGGTTTACTAAATATTTGCGGTTGAAAACCCACAAACTGTTTTCTGAATTTTCCTAAATAATTAAAACACGGAAAATTTGGAATGAAAAATCGCGCAGGAAGGTGTTCCACGCAGAAGTTTTGTTGCCGGGTCATAGATTCTACCCTAGAAAGAAAATTCCGCCGACTGAGGGTTATTTTTTTAAAGCGAATTATTATATTACCCTAGAAAGAAAATTATATGGTCTTTTTCAACCAGTTATACACCAAAATAAAGGTATTTTTAAAAAAGCAATATTTGTATTTTGGAAACTATGAGCCTCGGGACAGTTCCGACTTCAGATACAGGATCAGTAAAGGAATGCGTGACCCGAATTTTCCTTTTAAAAACAGGTGCACGGTCATATTTAAAATTTTAATTTCAATTTGTTGTTCATTTCAGGTGCGTTCTGCAAAATATTTATAAATTGATTTCGTAAACATACATTGGAGATAAGAAGCGCATTATGTCTGACAAGCCAAAACGTCCTTTATCAGCATACATGTTGTGGCTTAATAGCGCACGCGAGCAAATTAAGCGGGAAAATCCCAACTTCAAAGTAACTGAAGTTGCGAAAAGAGGAGGTGAATTGTGGCGGGCAATGAAGGATAAGTCGGTGAGTAAATATGTGACTTTCTTTTCAAAGGTTACATCAAATTAATTTTTTAGAATTTAAATTTGATAGCAACAAAAATAATTGTTTGTTTTCCATAGGAATGGGAGGCAAAGGCTGCCAAAGCGAAGGAAGACTATGAGGATGCAGTTAAGGAGTTCGAAGCTAACGGCGGTAGCACAGCAAATGGCAATAACAAAAAACGTGGGAAGGCGGCGAAAAAACCCGCCAAAAAGAGCAAGAAAGCTGAGTCGGAGGATGATGATGAGGATGAAGAGAGCGAATAGATTAAATGTTATTTTCAGTTTTAATTAACTTATATATTGTAAATGTATCAACAAAGGACCTGCTATTCATACATCGCTAACCGTTATTAATACATACATACATATTTATCAAATGCATAACATATTTTTCACACAGACAACCTGCATGCAAGTTAGCACAAAATTATTCAAATCTTATTGCTCCTGTTAAAATGAAAGTACTCGGAGAACATACCAAGAGAAAGCAAAAAGTATGTATTTAAATAGTTGTAGCAAAACTGAATTTAAAAAAGAAACACAAACACCGTTTGCATTTATTTTGTCATAAACTTATTGGGTCATATTAATAAAAGCTTAAGATTTCAGACCTTTTACTCAAAGTTTGAAATTTACTTGGCTATTATGGCAACTGCCTTTCCAAAGGAACCCATTTTTTTGGAATTTTTTGGAAATACAGTTGTCAGAATAGCCCAATTAGTTCATGCAATTTAATGTCTGAAATATTGAGTAAAAACATTTGCTTGGCTTTTTTTTAATAAGGCCCATTGATAACAAAGAGAATAGCTAGTTTTAAGTAAATGTTCTCACAACTCTTACATAAAAGTCAAATAAAAAACTTAAAATGCATACATATGTACGTTTGTTACTGAATGAATATAATATTAAAGGATTGGCTATGTTCAGAAACGCAGCATGAAGCGCAACAGCGGCAGTAATTATTATTTTGATGATTGTGATGAGCGACGCTTCATGCAAAATTTACGTTTATGAACGCTCTGCTTGTACTACAAAATCAAGTTGCGCTTCAAACTGAGTTTCTGAACAAAGCCATTATTAAACATACATATAGGTCTGTTCAGAAGCGCATCCTTATGTGCAAAGTGTTCATAAACGCATGTTCTTTTAGCGCATACGAAGATGAGTTTCTTCTTAGAGTAGTAATAGAGAACTGAAGCAGCTGTTCGATTTGTTAACTGAGAATTTCGGATTTAGTAGTTAAGCACAATACATTTCGTTGTTTTTTGAGTAAAAACTAAAAAATAATTAGCGTGAGTACAGATTTTTTTAATCCATGTGATGGTCGACATTTGATTGTAAATTTACGTTTGGAGCTGCCATATTTGTATTTATGAACTCTTTGCGCATCATGATGCGTTTCTTAACATACCAACAATTACCAAATGCTACAAATCCCGATGCATTTCTGAAAATTTGCATGATTTTGTATACATAGTATACATAAATATGGCTTTGTTCAGAAACTCAGTTTGAAGCGCAACCTGATTTTGCAGTACAAGCAGTACCCGGATTCTAGAAATCGCTATCGCTAAATGAGATCGCCAAAATTTGCTAAATTTATATCAGACGCGCCTAAAAATATACAATATCTGACAAAATGTCTGACATACAAAACTGACTGATCAATGCTGCCAGCATGCAGTGTTGCCGCAGCCTCAAAAAATTTGGTATCAAAAATTGATACTTTCATGGTTTTTTCGTATCACCGAAAATTTTTTGGAAAAAAAAAACTTAAATTAATAAAAAAATCCGTTTTCGGGCTTTTAACCCGTATAACAAATTGATACGGCAATTTTTTTCTTTCGTATCACTGAAAATTTTTGAAAAAAATTAAAATTAATAAAATAAGCTGCTTTTGTGTTTTTAACGTGACATCGTTTTGTATTACATTTACCAATATAAAAATATAAAGATAATGAATAGTTAGGTTATCACTTTAGATTTTTCGAATTCAATTTAATTCAAGAAAATCATAAAGGCTATTAAAATGATGGTTAAAATAAAACATAACGCTGTTTGCTCATGTCTGCCATGGGCAGTGATGCCTACTATACAGTTTGATAAAATGTTGCCCATTTTTGGTATTTTCAAGACTTTCACAATACATATTTTTCGCAGCAAACATAGGTTGTTACAATTTTTAGAAAATCTTAAAAATGAAAAAGAATAGCTTAATATTCTTTGATTTTGATTAAATCGTATCAAAATTATTTGATGCTGATTAAAAATGTATCAAATTTGTTCTACATCAAAATAAAAAGTTTCTACGTATCTTTTGCTTAAAAAAGTATCACATTTGATACGATTGTATCAAAACGGCATCACTGCCAGCATGTTGTAGCTTGAGACGATATATATAAATAAAGAAGTACACACTTTTAGGCGCGTCTGATGTAAATTTAGAGATTTTTGGCAATCTCATTTGGCGATAGCGATTTCTAGAATCCGGGTACAGAGCGTTCATAAACGTAAATGTTGCATGAAGCATCGCTCATCACAATCATCAAAATAATAATTACTGCCGCTGTTGCGCTTCATGCTGCGTTTCTGAACATAGCCTATTATGAGTTTTGTTCGATCTTCGATATTCGCTCGTCATCGAATATCGAATGTCGAAATATCGTCTTCGTATTATGAGACTTCATCGCCACCGATATTTTCGTTGCGTATCTAATTTTTTATCGAACAAATTTTTGCTTGCGACGCAGTACTATTTTCTGGTGAAATAATTAAAAATGTAAGTTTTTTATGTCTATTTCAATTTTTCCTCTGCAAAAAAATAATAAATTACATTCTTATTACTATTACGCAGGACTAAAGTTGAAAGCACAAAGCAAAAACTGGAAAGGCTGGTCAGTCTGATGAATGAAAATCCCCAAGTTGCAAAAGGCGTTTATTTTTTGGCAGAGGAAAAATTGAAATAGACATAAAAAACTTACATTTTTAATTATTTCACCAGAAAATAGTACTGCGTCGCAAGCAAATATTTGTTCGATGAAAAATTAGATACGCAACGAAAATATCGGTGGCGATGAAGTGTCATAATACGAAGACGATATTTCGACATTCAATATTCGATGACGAGCGAATATCGAAGATCGAACAAAACTCATAATAGGGGCCCATAGCTTATTAGTTTAATAGTTTCATAACTAAACAATAAAATATTATACTTTGGGATAAGCGGAAAAATCCAATTAGCTCATACAGCGATGGTAGATGTGATAGTTATTTCGATCGTCAGAAGATATGAAAACTTGAGAATCAAACTTACAAAAAAACGATATAAAAAAATTTCGTCATTAGATTCTACATAGTGTGATTTTGAGATTGATATTTTTTCTCATTTAATTGCAAACTAAATTATCTTGATCGCGGAATGAAATTTGGGCAATGCGGTGGACTTATTATCTGGCTGCGGACTTCTCCTGTAACCATTCATAAAAAGAAATCTGACTCAGAATCTAAATCAAGGGTGCTCAAAAATTTATTTGTGCTCGTTTACAATTGTGTTTGTTAAATTTGAAAAAATCAAAAATTGCACAACTCAAAAATTTTTGAATCCACGAACCATACCTTTGGGGACTGCTAAATGTTAGTCTCCTTGCAGCAAAGTCTTCTTCCGTACCAAATGCTTTACTTCAAAGCATCGCTTGTAAAGAAAAAGTTTTTTTACCTCTCTTAAATTTTTTTTATTTTTATTTACATATCGTCGTACCATACGAAAACTAACATACGTTTTTTTGTGACTAACGAAAAGTTGGACTTTTGGCTGACGAAAAATATAATAATAATACAATGGCGCTATTATAACTCTGACGAGTTTTATGGCCGAGCTTCTCTCCCAATTCGAGGTGTGCTCCTTTTTGTTTTTCCTACTAATTGGGTGGACCTACAGTTTTACGCCGGCTCCGAACGGCGAATGCATTTTTTGTGAGAAGCTTTTTCATGGCAGAAATACACTCGGAGGGTATGCCGCCCTCTGCCGAGAGGTGACCGCTGCTCTTAAAAAATCCAATAATTGGATTTTTACTAATTAGAAAAATTTTTTGGTGTTTTGCTCGGACCGTGGTTTGAACCCGAGACCTCTGGCATAGCAGGCGAGCACTCTACCCACTGCACCACAGCGGCCACTTCGACGAAAAATAACAAGTTCGAATTTTGGCCGACGAAAAATAACAAAATCGACTTTTGGCTGACGAAAAGTAACAAGTTTGACTTTTGGCTGACGAAAACTATCATTTTCGTTTAAACAAAAACAATTTTAATGTAAAAACAGTATATCGTCGCTGCGCCAACAAATTCAGGTATATTTTTTTTTTCGATTTTTTTTTATTACGTATTTATTTAGCGCTATCCGCTAGCCACATTTCTGCATTTCCCGTTTTCTGATATCCTTCTTTGGTTAGAAGTTATCAAACACAGCCATATGCTCTCAGTAGTAGAAATGCTCTGTAAAATCAGTTACACATCTACTTGCGTATAATTGTTTTTTGATTTTAGGTTATTTTTGTGTAAAAAAATTATTTAAAAAAAGCGTATGTGACCACTTTTCAAAATAGGAGGTGCACTGGTCAATTAAATAATGCAGTTCCAAGCTATCGCTAATTGCATCGGACCCTAGCGAAGAATTGTATACACATCTTTCACGATTTCTTACCCTCACTAGCAAATTTAAATAATTTGTAAAAAGAGCTATGTGCTGTAAAACGGCGCAAATGCTTCATGCGAAGTGGTTGGTCAAAAAAAGTAAAAAAAAAATTGCACAAGTCTATTACATATGTGTAGTATCATTAGTTAACAATTCAAACTAGAAAAATATTCTCTAGGATCACCAGAAAACGGGTTTTTTGCTCTCCTGGAAAGTTGCTGAAAAACATATAGCTCTTTTTGTTGGCGCAGCGACGATATAATTACTGATACTTTTCGTCAGCCAAAAGTCGAACTTGTTATTTTTCCTCAGCCAAAAGTCGAACTTGTTCTTTTCGTACAGAATTTTTTCATTGATAGCTTTCGCCAGAAATTTTAAATATGCTAGTTTTCGTATGGTACGACGATATAATGTGAGTTATACCGCTTTTCAATTCAAGAATTCAACTTTTTAAAAAAAATTTATTTTGAACCAGCAAATACCCGTCCCGCTTCGCAGCGAAGAAAAAAGTTCCTATTACATTTCTCTTTCCCTATGTCTGAGGGAAAAACAAAAACAAATGCGATTCAAGGGGATAGGGCATGAGCATCTATGATCTAAATTTTTCTGAACAATCAAAATTTTCTAACCCGACGTAACGATTTCAAAAAGAAATCGGAACACGCAAAAATTTTCTGTAAAGGACTTTGTTCAGAAACTCAGTTTGAAGCGCAACCTGCTTTTGTAGTACCAGCAGAGCGTTCATAAACGTAAATTTTGCATGAAGCGTCGCTCATCACAATCATCAAAAAAATAATTACTGCCGCTGTTGCGTTTTATGCTGCGTTTCTGAACTTACCCAACTTACTCAACATTTCATTTTATAACCGAAGCCATACACGGTGCGACCGTTGACCCCAACTCGGTTGCAATCGAGTTGGTCTGTTTGCCTACATACCGTGCAATTTATTGTACAACCTTGTTGTACAATTTCATTTTGTAAAAAATTACTTTGAGTGAAGAAGAAGAACGTACAGCAGAAGTACGATCAATTAAACGGAAAAAATTGCAAAAAACTGGTTCCTGCGAGCTTTCCATTTTGTGTTATTTATTCTACAGATATTTATGTTTTTTTTTGTGTTGAATTCGCTCATTTTTAATTATTTTAATTTGATGTGTTCACTTCAAGAATTCTCATAAAATGAAATGTTGAACAACATGCCCCCAAACGATGCAACCAAGTTGTACAACTTGCCAAAAAATCAAAAGTTTTTGATTTTTCGTACAACCGATACACAACTTCATACAACAGCCCCAAAAACGTTGCAATTTCGAGCGCAACTTGACCGAGTTGTATAAAAAATTGCAAGGTGTGTGGCTAGCATAAGAATTCTTGAAGTGAACACACCAAATTAAAATAAGTAAAAATAAGCGAATTCAACACAACATAAATATTTGTAGAATAAATAACGCAAAATGGAAAGCTCGCTGGAACCACTTTTTTGCAAATTTTTTTCCTTTTAATTAATCGCACTTTTGCTGTACGTTCTTCTTCTTTATACAAGCGCAATATTATCCTATTCCATCTTCACTCAAAGTAATTTTTACAAAATGAGATTGTACAACAAGGTTGTACAATAAATTGCACCGATGTAGGCAAACAGTCCAACTCTATTGCAACCGAGTTGGGTCAACGGTCGCACCGTGTATGGCTACGGTTACGTTGCACTATAGCGCCTCTTCCGAAAAAGCGTGGCAAAAATCAAAAATTTCATGAGTGTTCCATAAATCGGATATATGTATCTAATACAGAATTTTCCAGCGAACACGAATATTTATTTTATTTTAGTTTGGGAGGTAGACCCATGATACAAACAAACAGGTAGACCCACTCAAAGTTGACAAATTTTCAACACAGAAAAAAATTTGTTCCTTTTGCTCTTTTTTTTGCATTTAAAATTGTTTTTCCTGTAAAGATTTCAGAGCGATGCACATAGGTAGATTTTCAAGTTTTATGCGGCCAGAAATATTTTATCGTCTACATCTATTCCAAATTACTTGTTTAATGCAAAATTCTAATAATTTGTGTTGAAAAGTCGATTTTATTGAAAAATATATATCTACAGTGACTCAAAAAAGAAATCATACGCCAGAGTTTTTAAATTTACTTCAAAGATTTCGGTCGAAAATTTGACTTTCTTATTTTCGTTTAAGATTGTAGACAGTTTATCAATAAAAATCGTTTTAAGCAGGATTGAAAAAAATCCGAAAAATCGTAGAAGTTTCTAAAAATGTATTGAAAATTTCAAAGCGAGGCCAGAATTTATAGAAGATTTTCAGGAGATTTCTAAGTGTACTGTTATGTAGCCAACCAATTTTATTGTTAAATGTGCAATTCTCAATGCTCTGAAAAATTCCGTTGATTTTAGACATTTTTTTTCTGTAGGGTGCTTGCCATACATGTACATGAGACCGTTCCAATTAAAATTTCCGGAAAGCCAATGAAAGTTGAATGTTGCATATTATTATATTGAAATTGAATGAGCTGCAAAATTACATACTCAAAAATCTTCTAAAAAATGCAGCTTTAGAATTCTTAGCCCTTTTTTATAAGTATTTACTTGACTTCGAAAAATTGGAAATACTAAAAATACTGCCTAAAAAGTTAGCAATAATCGTTGATAAATATCTCGGTTACTTTCGAGCATCACCTACATTAACCAAGATATGCGTTAGAAATATAAACATTAAAATCAAATATAAAAAATAAAATTATTGTAGGTACATATGAAAAATCCTGTATATAGTAGTGAAGTGCGGCTTAGTGCGACGTAATTTTTGTCGGCAAAATACTAATTGTACTACACCTTTTCCGGATTGAAGTCAGAAAACGCCAATTGGATTTCAGAATAGGCAATTGGATTTCATAGAACACAAATTGGATTTCAGAATAGGTAGGCTCTGTTCAGAAACTCAGTTTGAAGCGCAACCTGTTTTTGTAGTACAAGCAGAGCGTTCATAAACGTAAATTTTTCATTAAGCGTCGCTCATCACAATCATCAAAAAATTTTTACTGCCGCTGTTGCGCTTTATGCTGCGTTTCTGAACAGAGCCGTAATTGGATTTCAGAATGTGTGAATTGGATTTTAGAAAAAGACAATGCGATTTCGGAAGGCGTCAATTAGTTTTCAGATATCATAAACTTTATTTCTAAAAGTTGGAAAATAATTTGTAAGTTAAATTCAGGTTATAAATTCATATAAGTTTTGTACTACCTCAGTGAAATATTTATATGTGCACTTCATTAATTCAATTTATCTCTCTAATTTAAGACTATTTAGTTATCTTTGGGCATGTAAATATTATATTACATATTTGGTAATTCGTTTGTATATAATGATTAGTTTTAATCCGCTGATAATGTACACGGTGTATAAAAACTTGTGGTATATGCCACCTTTCTTAGGAAAAATTTATATGTGCAAAACGCATTTTCCCTGCTTCAAATGTCAACAAGTAAGATAAAATAACTTTATTCATACAAATCGCAAGTGAAGCAAATATAAATTTTTTTGCAAATGGATATTGATTTCCAACTTTTAGAAAAAATGCCACGCGGATCCAACTTGACAGAAACAGAGCGCGGTTTTATAATTGGACAAAGGGATGGTGGTGTACCATTGGTCGAAATTGGGACGCCATAGAAATACGATTATTAATTTCCTAAAAAACCCGGAAAAATATGGGACTACCAAACGCAGTGGCAGAAAATCAGAGATTGATGAACGTTGTAAGCGAACAATTCGGCGTCTAGCTGTTGAAAAAGGTATGAGTTCCAGTGAAATTCAAGCCCATGTTAGGCTCTGTTCAGAAACTCAGTTTGAAGCGCAATCTGCTTTTGTAGTACAAGCAGAGCGTTCATAAACGTAAATTTTGTATGAAGCGTCGCTCATCACAATCATCAAAAAAATAATTACTGTCGCTGTTGCGCTTTAGGCTGCGTTTCTGAACATAGCCTTAATCTTAAGGTAACAAGGAGACGAGTCCACCAAATATTATCCCAAAACAAAAATGTCATATATACTGCGCGAGTATCTCAACCTATGCTTTTAAAAAGACATATGACATCCCGTTTGGCCTTCGCCGATAAATATAAGTTCTGGGATACAGAGTTCCAAAAAGTTATATTCAGCGATGAGAAAAAGTTTAACTTGGATGGTCCCGATGGTTGTCAAAAATATTGGCGAGACTTAAGACACCCGAGGCAGAATCGTCTTAAGCGAAACCATGGTGGCGGCTCGGTAATGGTTTGGGGGGCTTTTGGGTATGCTGGAAAATCTCCACTCTGTTTCATCCCATGCAAAACCAATTCCCAAATGTACATTGAGTTATTGGACAATGTCCTTATTCAATTTGCTGAAGAAGTTTATGGAAATGAGTGGATATTTCAACAGGAGAACGCCCCAATCCACACCGCTCGTACAACAAAAGATTTTTTTTTCGTCCAAAAACATCCCTTTGTTGGATTGGCCAGCCATCAGTCCTGACCTCAACCCCATTGAGGACCTATGGGGAATACTCTCGGCTAAGGTTTATAAGAATGGTAGAAAGTCTCAGACCATGAAGCAGCTTAAAGAAACGTTGGTAAAGGAATGGGACGAAATAAGCATCCAACCCTTACAAAAATTGGTGGAGTCCATGCCAAGGAGATTGACCCAGGTTCAGTTGAAGAAAGGGAAGCATATAAATTATTAGAATTTATAAAATATTGTTATCTAGCCACATACATGTTACAAATCCTTTGACGCACATATAATTTTTTCCTAAGGGAAAATTAAATAAAAATTAAACTAAAATCACCAGTAAATAAAGACAAATTCATTTGCTATTGTATTAGTTCATATCTAGTCATATATGTAAAAAATAATATTTAAAAAAATATAACTTTAGTTTTTTATAATTTTTATAAAATATTATTCCATGCACATATAACTATTTCACTGAGGTACAGATACAATTGAAAATAAGACATACATATGTACACAACGCAACAGCGGCAGTAATTATGTATTTTTTGATGATTGTGATGAGCGACGCTTCATGCAAAATTGACGTTTATGAACGCTCTGCTTCTACTACAAAATCAGGTTGCGCTTCAAACTGAGTTTCTGAACAAAGCCCCAATTCACACATTCTGAATTCCAATTGAATATTCTGAAATCCAATTTTAGTTTTCTGAAATCCAATTGCTTATTCTGAAATCCAATTCACACAATCTGAAATCCAATAACCGTTTCTGAAATCCAAATGACAATTTCTGAAATCCAATTATCAATTCTGAAATTCAATTAATGTTTTCTGAAATACAATTGGGAGTTTTCTAATTTAAATCTGGAAAAGGTGTAGATATCATGTCCGAGGGTTATTTTGACTTAGTCTGACAGAGTAACATAACAAAATCAATTTTGAACACAAACAGGTGATAATTTTTTTTTAAATATCTCAACTTTAAAAGCTTAAAACCAGGGTTTGAAAAACTGCCAGCAAAACAGCAACAGTCTCAAAAAATAAGCTGCTCCTGTTCTGCGAAAGTTGTCATTATTTTTTTAGAACTTTTGAATTTTGATTTCCTTTGAAAATGTCTACATTCGAATCATTTTTTTTTTGTCTCTCTGTTCTGTTGCTTTGCTGTGTAATTTCACAGTTCAGTTAACAGCAAAACTCAGATAAACAAAAATTTAAATTTTCAGTACGGCTTTTTGAAATTTGTTTTTTTTTTACCTTATAATTTCGATTGTGTTCATATAAATAAAAAAAAAAAACAACAAAAGTCCTGTAAAAAAAAATTATGTTTTCATTTTGTTGTTGTTTTACTCTGCTGCAAAAATTTCCACAGTACAGCAACAGTCGACAGTAATTTTTGGAAATCGAAGGCTGCATAGTTACAGTACAGTAGAATTTTTTATTTTTTTTTTATTTTGCGCTGTTTATTTTTTAATTCTGAAATGAAAATGAAATTCAAAGTAAATGAAAAAAAAAGTTGAAAGTAATTTCAAACCCTGCTTAAAACTATAAACTTAGAATTATTGGAAATCAAGGATACTTTTGAAAAGTGTTAATAATTACTCGAAGCTTTAGGATCCATCACGATACTTAAATGCATAAACAGCGGCAGTAAATATTTTTTTGATGATTGTGATCAGCGACGCTTAAGAAAAATTTGCGTTTATGAACGCTCTGCTTGTACTACAAAAGCAGGTTGCGCTTCAAACTGAGTTTCTGAACAAAGCCAGATGCTTCAAATTATAATTATTCACGTTGAAACTAGCACTTAAAAATATGTAAAAAAAACTAAAAAATTTACTTCAGATATCCTAAGTTTCGACCATCTGGGAGCAAGTGCAGAGTATGGGGTCGGGAAAAACCATGAATTACTGTTCCCCAGTCTATTTCGACGGCTGAGAATAAGATCGCCCTATTTCAAAAGTTGTTTCAAAAACGCCCTATTCCAAAAATTGTTTGAATAACGTCCTATTTCAGATTTTGCTTAAAAAACGCCCTATTTCAGAGAAAATTTCATATATATTTCTCTGAAATAGGGCGTTTTTAATTTCTGCTGCAGCGATCATTAACAACCAGGGACCTTAACTGTTATGCCGTTTATAATAAAAGTCCACTAATAACTAATTTTAAAGACTTAGAAGTCATTATTTTTGATTTTTATTTAAAACTATTAGATATTGGGGACTTTTATAATAAGTGCCCATAAATGACTGTTATAATTGAGTTTTCTCTTCACTCCTGAACAAAGGTTATGCCCAGTGAAAATCCTTGGCACCAAAATGACTCCCAGGCAGGATTGCGTGATTTTGATCTGGCTGAATCACGAATCAAAAATATTTTCTGATTCTTGATTTAAAATATTTTCGAATAAAAGATAATTTTTATTTGTGATTCGTTTCAAAATAGAATCAAAAATACCCATTGATTCGTGATTCTAAATATTTTCAAATAAAATATAAATTTGATTTGTTATTCGATTCACAAAAGAATCAGAAATACCCTTTGATTCGTGATTCAAACTATTTTCAAATCAAAGATAAATTTGATTGTGATTCATTTCTCAAAACAATCAAAAATATTTTTTGATTCTTGATTCAAACTTGATTTCAAATCAAAATTATTTAGAATAAAAATTTGATTCTAATCAAAAATCTGATTCGAATCAAAAATTTGATAAGTGGGTATATTTTTATGGTCACTACAACATATACATAGATCCTATACAACCGATTGTTCAGATTATACATTTTGGGATCTACTAGGTTAGGTTGGCAGCCCCGATACAGTGATCCTTCACATATAGTGTTGCCAACATCGTATTGGAGGAGTTATAGTAAACTTGGAATGCAATACTACAAGTTTTAGAATTTTGTGTATTTATGAGGACTATTTTTTGACCACTAGATTCCGCAACAGGGAACCTAATATCTAAACTACGATCATAGGTTTCCCTGCATATCACTTGAACTCATTTTTGAATGGTAGTGCAAATCAAATTTGCATTTCCATTCCCTATTGAATGGTAGTGCAAGCCATAATTTTACACTAGCATCACATTGAGTTCTCTTTGCCTATGCCTGATCATTAACCATTGAAATACTGAAAACGTCAGTGTGTATATCCATTCTTTTTTCCATTAATATTTGTTCAACTCGCTCGTCATACTAGGGGTCGCGGGAGAGAAGCTTAAAACTCGTACGCCAATGTACATATTATATTATTAACCTCAATGGTTGCTGTTTTAACTACTAAGAAACTGCAATGAACATTTTTTTTTCTGATCAAAATTAGTTATCATTGGCGCATGTACCTCTATTCTAAATTTTAGCCTTAACCATTTAATTCTTTCAACCTCCGCGATTGGTAGCCACCTTGACGCGGTGCGGGGGCTTAGTTGCAACAATTTCTAACCCAAAGACCATCACTGTAAATTGTTTACTTGGTCACAAAAAAATTGGTCAATGAAAGTGCACAAACTAAGAGCTACCACCCCCTAACCAAGGGTGTAATGCGTCGCCGTGCCCATTGTGGTTGTGAGGTTTGCAGCCGGGGGGTAATATCTGGCTGTATTCGAACGGAGCCTCTCGGATACCTGTCCACCTTCGGGAGTAATCTCGGACTTCCCATGACAAAGGGCTCTGTCATGGGTGACCTATTTGCCCCTTTTATTAAAAAGGTAGACTGCCGAAATGCCTCGTCAGAGTAGGTGGTCGTAAGAAATAGATGAAATATGAATCGAAAAAACCATGTCTCGGAATATGAAAGGAGTAGAGCAGTAAGAGGTCGGCGCAATGATAGTAGCGACGAAGATCGTACCATCACTCATAAGATAAATGAACGTGAATTGCCACATTGTATAGCACGCCTTGAAAACCGATCAGCAACATTAGATGATGTAGATCAAATAAATCGATACGTAGAAAATTTAAGTCGCTTTGAAGAATATAATGACGATAGTGAACATTTAAGGTCTCAAAGACGAATAGAACGTCCAGTAACACCTCCACCCCCTCAAATTTCATATCGCACGAATAGAAGAAATCGATTAGAAATAGAAGGTGCATTAGAAAAGGTGAAACTTCCATATCGTAGAACACGTAGAAACTCGACGGATTGGCTGCTACCAATCCCTCGCAGGAACTCGACCAATGATAGAGACTTGGATTGTACGTTATCACCTCTAGAGCTCTCACTTAATCGCGCCAGTTCCGCACGCAACATGAATTGCAGTTCTTCATTCGAAAAACGTTTTCCAGATCGCAGAGGTGGTGACCGGAGGCATGCGAGAGAATCACAAAACCTTAGCTTGACTATAATCGATGAGGGTTCGAACTTGAATGGTGGTTTGAGTAAAATGCGTTGGCGCCTAGTAGATAGCGCACTTTGTCTGGTGTATTTGGACATCATGCGGAAGTATCCTGGTCCTCCGCCGGTGTGTCGCGATGCGGGTTGGTATTTAGGATGCGCAAAGATTATTAAATGCGCTAACGAAAGATCGCGGGATCTGTACCAATTTGCAATTAATCGGTTGGGTGAAATATGGCCAGGTGCCAAATTAAAGTGTGTCAATAGCGATGAAATAACCAGATCAGCTGTCCGAATACGATATACAACATTTGTGCCAGCCGAGCCTTCTGATAAGCAAGCCATTTTAGAATGTATTGAAATGAGCAATCCCGATTTGCCAACAGGCGATTGCAGAGTATTAAGTGTTGGTGCACCGAGTCGTTTGAGCAATGAACGTCATGTACTTATTAGCATCGGCATTGAGTCCTTATCATTTATTGAGGAACGTCGTGGTGTATTGGGATATGGCTACGAGTCAATTACATTGAAGCCCAACAAACGGGATATAGATCGTATGCAGCGAATTAAAGACAATCGACATTCTTTGGATGATTTAAGGGCACGATGCAGTGGTAGAAAACGCCGATGGTCGGACGACGATGATAATGATGTTCCGACTCCATCCGATTCGGAGGAAGAAGATTCTGATTACTCATGAGCGAAAGCTAGCAATGAAAATATTCTGTACGAAAAGTACCACATTTGTCTTTTGGCTGACGAAAATTAGCACATTTGTCTTTTGGCCGACGAAAAGTAACTAGTTCGACTTTTGGCTGACGAAAAGTAACAAGTTCGACTTTTGGTTGACGAAAATTATCAGTAATTATATACTATTTTTCAAGGCTGCTCAACAAAATAAACAAAAAAAATTTGTTTCAATAAACATATAAAAAAATATCAAAAATTTATATTGCTTTGCTGCTTATCAAAACCAAAATTTTCCGATTCCAAAATTATCAATAAAATTGTATTACAATTAATTTTGCTAATTTCATATCAAAACAAAATAACAAAAAGGATTTCGTTTTGTTTATGTTTGTTTTTTGTTGCTAAGATATACATACGTATGTATGTATGTATGTACATATGTATGTATGAATACATCCCAGTTGAAATCACATGTATTGATACACGAATTATGCATGCTGTGTGCATGGAAAAGTGCGTACAGAGCATGATTTGTGAAAATGCATGAAAAATATGAATAATTTATGAGTTTTCGGTGTGTATAATTTGTATATATACATGAAATATCCATGCGATATGCATGCGTATGCATTATACATTTTTTAATGATATACATATCTACTTTATGATATTTTTCTTTCAATATACTGAGAGCTCCTTTTTTTTATTTTACGTTTTGTCTTGAAAATTTTCATTTTGTCAAAAATATTTATTCGAAAAAATTTCAACGATCATCATCGTCATCACAACTTTCTACTTATACGTAGAGATTCACCCGATTAATCTTTTGCAAAACCTCTAGGGTTAGCAGTTTGTAACGTCCCTTTGATATCCTCCTTTTGCATATTTGCGCAACTTAACGGGCTGACCATATCGATTTTGGTAAGAAAACGTACGCATTATGGACGTGCATTGTTAAACAAATATAACGAGATGATCCAGGGTTAGTTCTATCTCTGTTTAGTGGGAAAAAAACCACCAAATTTATTTTCAGTAGATTGTATCTAACAGTTCTTATTATATTCCGAGCTGTATACAATCTTCAGTTTCATAGACATTGAATAACAATATGGCTATTCGTGTCAAAACATCCTTCAGGGTGACTACCCACCATAATATGACCTTCAATCAAATTGCAATGGTTATAATATCTGTGGCTAAATGAAATTAATGCAACATTCATACTACCCTATTAATGCAGAATTAATACCTTTGTATGTATAAACGATCTATACATCCGATATATGCTGTATGAGTGATTCTGCATGCTTTCAGCATTTTTTCAAGAGTATGCATACAATATGATACATATGAGGGGTTAGAGTATGCATGCTCTCTGAGAAACCATACGTGTAAAAAGGAAATAGACGAGCATTTATACTGGCATGCATACACAGCTCCAATTCATGCTTCCAAAATTTATGTTGTATGCATAAGATTCCAACTGGGATATTTATATGATAGGTTTTCAGTTTTTTTTTTATAGGCACAGGAAACAAAAATATTTTGGTAATCAATTTTTTGTTTGCAGCTGAAACAATATTTTTAAAAAAATTTTGTTTCGGCAATTATCGAAACGAAAAAAATTTTGATAACTTTTTTGATTTTTGTTGAAGCAATTTGAATTTTGTTAAATTTTTTATGCTTTTAAAATGAAAAGTTTCAACATAAACAAAATTATTTTTTGTTTATCGTTAAAAATATCAAAAAATTTCAGTCCTGCTATTTTTACATTAAAATTGTTGTTGTTTAAACGAAATTGATAGTTTTCGTCAGCCAAAAGTCGATTTTGTTACTTTTCGTCGGCCAAAAGTCGAACTTGTTATTTTCCGTCAGCCAAAAGTCGAACTTGTTACTTTTCGTCTGCCATAAAAAAGTATGCTAGTTTTCGTATGGTACGACGATATGTTCATGCAGTTTTCCAGAGGAATTCTCTTCGCTATATCGATGTATGTATGCATGAGAGGTGTGGTATTGTAAGTAGAAAAAGTCCACTTTAAATAAAGAGATACGGCTGTAAACAAGAACTGTTGGTATGTTCAGAAACGCAGCATGAAACGCAGCAGCGGCAGTAATTATTTTTTTGATGATTGTGATGCGCGACGCTTCATGCAAAATTTACGTTTATGAACGCTCTGCTTGTACTACAAAAGCAGGTTGCGCTTCAAACTTAGTTTCTGAACAAAGCCTGTATTTGATTTTAATTGAAATAGGTTTGCACCTTCCATTGGAATAGGGGGCGTCAGAATGAATATTTGTCCTTCAATTCAGCAATCCGTTTAACTGACAGCAGAGTGGAATTACATGTATTTGAATGAGGATCGACACATTCAGTAATAAATATGTATGGGTCATTATTTTACAAATCGTACACCTTTTGGGATTTCATATTTCTGATTCGGCTCAAACTTTTTTTTTAAGTTACTTGCACGAAATTAGCAAACACCTATATCAGGATTTTGGCAAATTTTTTTTCAGAGATCTGCATGTGTAAAAATTCGATGGTTAAGCAAACATGCCCACATTCAACATTCCATATCTTTGGTTCCGCTCGTCGTATCTTGTTCCTTTTTTTTTTTATTTTGAAGGTAAGAATTAAACCCCTGCAACGATTCACTCATTTGACGATGTAAGCCACTCGCATAAAACGGCGTGAGCCGATCTGCATAACATTGGCTCAACATGTGAGCGAAAGAGCTTGTAAATAGAGCATAAGTGTTTCTGCACTGCACGTCAACAAAAAGAGATATGCCCTCATTCACTCATAACTTGAAAAGCAATTGAGTTGAATGACAAATGATTCGTAAGGCAATAGATTCGAAAGGCAATAGATTCGGAAGGCTTGAAACATGCAACTGAGCTATGTATGTGTGTACATACGTAACGAATGCGAGTAAAAGAGGAATTATAATAGTATACATACATATGTACATACATATGTACATACATAAATACATAAAGCGCTTTACTAAAAAAATGCGAAATAAGAAATACATAGTAAAATTGTAGCATTGGATACTAGCTCATACCTAAATTCATATATAATTAGTATATCAGCCAAATACTATTACTACAACTATAATAGTAAATATTTATTTTATTAAAATATATACATACACACATATACATATGTATATACATATATTTCATTTAGTTTAACTAATCAATATAATTACAATAAAACAAATGTATGTATGTACATATATGTATATGTTCATATGTACATATATACATAAGTACAAGCTATCAAATTAATGTACATATATGTATGTATACACAAATAAGTAGAAACTTACTTCTTCCATTGCTGCGTCGTTTTACTTCACTGCATTCACTCAAACAAACTAGAATGATTCGGTTGATTCGTTTATTTTTCTAGTGCTTTTACTGTCCTCTCGCACACTACTCGCAAGGCACAGAAAATATACTCAAGCCTGTGTGTTCATGGCTAAATGGAAATGAGCAAACTGCATTGTCACTCAACTCATGCTAGCATATACTGTCGTGCGAGTGCTGATCGTATGTTAAACCGAATCAAGCATAACATTGGCAATGACACCGAATCACACAGTGTTCAAAGAAAAGCGAGTGAGCTTGCGCAGGTCTTTAGTAAGAATATTTACTTTATAACTGCGTTAAAGAAATATTTAATTTAACAAAATCAAAATAATTCAAACTAAATTTTTGAAAGCATTATTACTTACTGATCGGGTCAACGAATATTTTCGAAAAAATATATATAATATGCGCTGAACTTTCATCTAAAAAACCCATTTTATTTCAAGGTGGAGACTTTTGTAGTTCAAAAGATATTAACTCATTTCTGACATGACCTCGAGCAACTTGCCTACGTGCCACTAAAGGTGTACCGCCAACGTCTGCCTGTGCGCATGTATGGTGATGCTAACCACCGCATACATACCTACATACATATGTATGTACATTAAGCCGTATCACGTTATATGGACAAAAAAAAAGTTTAGTGTGTGTCAGTTTTATTTGAACACTTATGTCGAAAAAATATTTTTGGTGTAAAAATTTTTTTTTTTGGCCCGCGTTAAAAACAGCTAAATCGCGTTTTTTGTAATAACTTCCTTATTTGATGTCGGATCTCTATGATCTTAATGTCGCAGAAAAGGTCTCGCTCAGCACTATATTTGACCCATATAAAGTTTCGAACTCAAAGGTTGTCCTGAGTTTTACCTTTAAAAATTTTGGAGTTACTATCCCTAGATTTTTTTATTTTTATCACTAATACAAAGCTCTCAAAAAACCATGAGGAATCCCCCAAAGAAATTCTAGCCTTTATTCACAAACAAAAAAGTTATAACGTTGTAAAATGAAACACTTGTTTTTTTTATAAAAAATTACCACAGAGAAACGGCGAAACACGTCAACTTAATTTTTTGCTCCAGATTACGATGGCGTTTTTAGAAGTGCAGTGTATGCACTCCCATTTTCGAGATATTTAAGAAAACATTTTCAGTTTTCACATACAAAGCGATCCGATGTGGGGGCGTATGAGTAACTATTGTTGAGGTAATAAAAATAAAGAAAAGGGGAAAAAACTATACGTACATATATGTATATAAAATGCATATGAGAAGGAAGAGAATTCCCTGCACATAAATTCCAATTTGTTTTAAACGTTCGAAACCTGCACTGAAAAAAAAACTTACCCAGATTATGGAAAAATGGGAATGTTTCGGCGCTTAAGACACATTTTCATTGTTTTGATGTACAACTTTCTTTAAATCAAGGAATAAAAACAACGTTTTGAAAGAAAATTTTATCCAAAACAATGAAAATATGTCATTAGCGGCGAATCATTCTCATTTTTCCATAATCTGAGTAATTTTTTTTTGAGTGTGAGCAAAGTAATATAAGCGACGAAGAACTCACTTTCAGAGCTCTGAAACTGCTTTCATAAATATCTCTAAATTTGGAGGACATCGTCATTTTTGGTCTCGGTTATCATAGATAAGAAGATGTTTTGGGGATTAAAGTAAAGTGCGTTGTTTTCAATTGTAGGCTGAATAATTAACTGCATTTCTAGGGGCAGACGACGCATCCAGCGCAAGTATTGATAATACATTTAGACTTCCGTTGTCTCTTCTTAGGCGCGTATAATTTTACAACGAACTATAGCAGTTTTTCTAAATAACTTGGATGATTTTACGATACGCACGGATGCAGAAATCGTGAAGCCGTTGTAAGCCAGCGCGTTGTGCTTAGAGATCCCACCTGAATACTTACCAAATCTTCACTACAGCCATTATCATTCAATATAAATAACGTTGATCAGCACGAATAGTCCAATCATCAATAATTTTTGGCATATCATGTATCCAGTATTGGTAGCTGTTCCATCGCCGTACAAGATTCTCAAGTCAAGCGAGGACTTAGAATACTTGTTAATCAAAAACTCATACTATATGGCGTTACTGCCTCATATAAATAAGAACTTGGGATAATTTTTCAAAAAACAGGTTCTCTGATTTTAAAACGGTATAACTTTTTTGTTTGTGAGTAAAGGCTACAACTTTTTTAGCGGAGTCCTCATGGTTTTTTGAGAGCTTTGTATTAGTGATAAAAATAAAAAAATCTAGGGATAGTAACTCCAAAATTTTTAAAGGTAAAACTCAGAACAACCTTTGAGGTCGAAACTTTATATGGGCCAAATATAGTGCTGAGCGAGACCTTTTCTGCGACATTAAGATCATAGAGATCGGACATCAAATAAGGAAGTTATTACAAAAAACGCGATTTAGCTGTTTTTAACGCGGGCCTAAAAAAAAAATTTTTACACCATAAATATTTTTTCGACGTAAGTGTTCAAATAAAACTGACACACGCAAACTTTATTTTCGTGATACGGCTTAATGTACATATGTGCATGTAATTCAACGTGCTAATCACTTAGTAGGTACCCTGTAGTAAATTCAATTAGGTACTTTTATACCATGTCTCCACATAACGTGTTTCGCTCTTTTTTTCTGCATTTTCTCTCTCAATCTTGTTTCGACACGGAAACCAGTGCTGAAACTCGCCAATTTCCAAACGAAATTTCTGAGAGCGAGTGAAGATTGAAACACTGTTTCATTCTGAATCATCTTGCCAACCTCGATGATATCGATGTCTTCTCTAATTTTGTATCGAAAATCTATCGAAATCTCACACAGACCAAAACAAAGACGCAAAAATAAGCAAACATACAAACATTTAAGAAGAACAAGAAGGAGAAATGTTGTTTTGCTACATGTTTCTCTGGTGAATCAAGTTATGTGGAGACGGGCTTTTAAATCACTTTATAAACTACTTTGTTTTCAATAACATCTAATTGAAACTGTGACTTTTTCCTTTGCAATGAACTAACTTTTTTTAACACGGCGATGTCATAGCAAGCAGTCAATTGCCCTATCCTGCATTTGTTTTCAACTACTTTACTAGTAGTTTAAAATAAATGACTTAATCTTGAGTTTCTTTTCAACTACTTTACTTGTAGTTTAATATAAATAACAGGGACCGTAACGATTATCATTTTTATAAAAAAAAAAAAATTTTTAATCGTTATAATTTGATTTATATTTTTTTCGATGAAATTTGATCGATATTTTATGATTTTTATTTTTTCGATCAAAAATAATTGTTATTACTGGATTTAAATTTTTCCTATGAAACTTGATCGATATTTTATGATTTTTATTTTTTCGATCAAAAATAATTTTTATTATTGGATTTAAATTTTTCCGATCATAATAAACTCTAAAAACTTGTTTTTTTTGCAAATTTTGTTCTCAAATTGAACTGCGCTAATGTTGGCACAATCGTCAACTTCAAGCCATCAAATATAGGTTTGAAAAAGTTTACTATGATCGGAGAAAAAATAAAAAAATATTGATTAAAAATTGAATTAAAAAATAAAAATTTCGTGCTAAGCACTAAAAACTCTTTCAAGTAATATTGATTAAAGTTGATCGGAAAAATTTAAATCCAATTATAACAATTATTTTTGATCGAAAAAATAAAAATCATAAAATATCGATCAAGTTTCATCGGAAAAATTTAAATCCAATAATAAAAATTATTTTTGATCGAAAAAATAAAAATAGTAAATAATGGTTATTTAAAAATTTAAAAAATAAAAATCTTTAGAATAAAGATGAGCTCATATTTGGATAGAATGTGCTAAAATAATTGTATCGGCATACTTGCATTTTATTGTTAACCAAGTTTTCATAATGCTTTTTTCATCCGAAGAAATGAAAATAACGATTAAAATCGGTCCCTGATAAATAACTTAATCCTGCATTTGATATGTCGAAATTCAAGAAATGGCAAAAATACGAAACAAATTTTCCTCAAATTTCGCAAATTGTTCTTAAGTTGATAAACAATATTTGTGAAATAATTGAATTTATGTTAATTTTCAAATGATAAATATGAAACAATATTTTCTCCGTTTGAGAATTTCGTTTTCAGTGTTTAATGGGAAGTAAAGGCTTTGTTCAGAAACTCAGTTTGAAGCGCAACCTGATTTTGTAGTACAAGCAGAGCGTTCATAAACGTAAATTTTGCATGAAGCGTCGCTCATCACAATCATCAAAAAAATAATTACTGCCGCTGTTGCGTTTCATGCTGCGTTTCTGAACATAGCCAGAGCTGAAAAACGGTAGCCAAAAAAGGAGAAAACAATCTTGGCATACTTAGATCTCAAAACATGTGTTTACATATACATATGTACCTACATATAAACAAGAAACTCTCCCGCCCTCATTTGTTTTAAGCTACTTTAAAATTAGTTGAATATAAATCACTTTTTAATATATGTATTTATTTTTGGAACTAACTTTTTTTCCGTGAGGGTAGCTAGTAGTTATATTTTACCAAATCATTATTGTAGTACAATAATAGATAATGAAACTATTTATGTACATACATACATATGTATACCTGCAGCAAGCAATATGTGCGCGACGTTCTTGTACATTTCGTGAGGCTGTAGTGTGATCAAAGATGCTAGTATATGGATATATATATAAGGATACAAATAAGTAAATAAATGTTTTCTATTATTTTAATGCTTTTATAAATTTTACTTTCATTGACAAATGTAATAGGGATTTACACTTCAAAACCGTCGTAATAAAATAAGTATTATGGGTACGTTCGCGACGGCAATCAGAACCGCAGTGTTGCAAGTATCACGTTCTTCGCGTGTTTGTGGCAATACCTGCAAAAGTCAAACGTTCGTTTGACACATCAACCGTGCAGTTTGTTTGAATAATCGGCAACAGAAAATTTGTGTCTGCAATTTTTGCTTTAAAAAAATGGATAGAGAAGGGAAGCATGATTGCTATATATTTAATGGAATATGCAATAATGTAATTTTAATAACACATATTAATTGCAAATACTTTTAATAATTCTGTTATAGCAATAATATATCAGCTCAGTATCAGCAGGCAAGTGCAAAATAAGCAACGGGGTTACTGTACTGCTGCAATTATAAATTTTCATGAACGTACCCTATATCTTACTAAAAATTTACAGCCAGTTTCACGAGAATATTTAAGTATAAATTTAATTTTTTCCCTGTCAGATTTCATATTTAGAATCTGATATCTACTTATACTAAAGGTACTGGCTCGCAGGCATAACATATGTATAATATGTGTATATATTCATCTTATTGATCGTCCTTGGTCCTAAATACATAAATGGTTGTATTGGCTCTGTTCAGAAACTCAGTTTGCAGCGCAACCTGATTTTGTAGTAGAAGCAGAGCGTTCATAAACGTCAATTTTGCATGAAGCGTCGCTCATCACAATCATCAAAAAAATAATTACTGCCGCTGTTGCGTTTCATGCTGCGTTTCTGAACATAGCCATTATCTACATATTTTACTAGACCGTCTATTGTGCTACAATAATGATTTGGTAAAATATAACTAATAGCTACCTACTAAGTGATAAACAGGTTGAATTACATGCGCATACATACATAGGTATGTATGTGGTGGTTAAAATCACCATGCATGCGCACAGGCACACGTTGGCGGTACACCCTTAGTGGCACGTAGGCAAGCTGCTCGAGGTCATGTCAGAAATGAGTTAATATCTTTTGAAACATAAAAGTCTCCACCTTGAAATAAAATGGGTTTTTTAGATGAAAGTTCAGCGCATATTATATACATTTTTTCGAAAATATTCGTTGACCCGATCAGTAAGTAATAATGCTTTAAAAAATTTAGTTTGAATTCATTATTTTGATTTTGTAAAATTAAATATTTCTTTAACGCAGTTATAAAGTAAATATTCTTACCTTCAAAATAAAAAAATGATCAAAATACGACGAGCGGAACCAAAGATATGAAATTTTGAATGTGGGCATGTTTGCTTAACCATCGAATCTTTACACATGCAGATCTTGAAAAAAAAAAAATTTGCCAAAATCCTGATATATGTGTTTACTTAAATTGCGAAAAGATTCCAAGAAATAAATTTGGTGTCTTTTAAAAATGTGAAAATTTTTTTTCGACAAATCCGTACGATTTGTAAAATAATGACCCGTATATGAAATTGATGTATTTGTCAGTTAAACGGAGCTGGATTGCCGGAAAAGCATGGTATAAAAATTCTACCATGGGGAAAAGTATTCTGACGGGCCCATAAGAAAGATTGATATCAAAAGACAAAAATAATATTTTTTTGTCAGTGAGTAAATTTGATCTTTTCTATCTTCTACTGAGTTTTTGTGTGCATATTTTAGCGCTTCGAGTGTTCGCGTTGTTTGTACGATAGTTCGTTTTTGCGCTAACAAATAATATCAGTCATTTTTGCACTGGGGTGTACAATTGTGAACAATGGTTTATTAAATTAAATCACATTTCCAATTTTTTTTTTATTTTAAGGATATAATTTTACTAATTTGTAAGCCTAATACCACTTCAGTTAATCTGTTACAAATTTCGAGATATTTTCAAGAAAAAAGGTACGAAAATACCATTCAAAAATGTTTGACTCTTGCTATTGTTGCGCCAGCTTATTGCCTTCGAGTAGGTAATTAATTCAGTTACGATTTAACCAAAATACAGCTTTCAATACAAAATACGCCAAACCCAAACAATAAACTATTTTCTCACGTTGCAAGCGTTGCTCATTGTTAATCTCGATATTTAATACACGGCGATTTAATTTAGCCAATTGTCGCCGCAAATACAGAATCTCCTCATGTGGTGTTAGATCTCCCAACGGTGTACCTTCGCGATGACTTATAATCGATGCGTCGTTATTTTGATAAGCAAGTTGTTGGGAGCGCTTACTGCAGTCGCCTGTGGTCAGCTGTAGGAATAAACAAGGCATTAAACAGATTTATTCACGCTAATTTATGTATATGTATGTATATTTGCTTTTAAAGGCAAATACTGTATGTGCGCCGACTATGGTGGGGAGAGTTATGAGTGGCCGGCCAGCTTCCATCTGAGGTGTATTGGGATGGACAGACAGGGGGTGGCAGCAGAATACCTTCGAGGTAATGTGAGGATTTGTTCAGAAACTCAGTTTGAAGCGCAACCTGCTTTTGTAGTACAAGCAGAGCGTTCATAAACGTAAATTTTGCACGAAGCGTCGCTCATCACAATAATCAAAAAAATAATTACTGCCGCTGTTGCGTTTCATGCAGCGTTTCTGAACATACCCTGAGTTTGTAGATACGATTTTTGTTTGTGTAGGGTGCAATGGCGCCCGAAATCGCAACAATCCACCCCACAGTCCGGCGAGCTAGTTTGAGCTGAAACGCAAGCGTACCTCCGCGGGTCTGCCACATAAAGGTTGAAGTTGGCATGATTGAGCCTGAAGGTTGCACGTAACAATTGTTTGGTTTCGTTGCTTGCTTATACAAACCAACCCATCTCTACTTGTGCAGATCACTGGTACCTACATAATTGATGTTTTGTCAGTCGGCTTGGATCATAATAGATGTATTAAAAGTTCAAGCCTTTCAACAGGAGTATAGATCAACTCAGAGACCACAGAAGTTTTGAATTTATACGCCAGATGTGCCGAGTGGGATTCCCATAATAATACATAATAACTAATCTTGTAAGCTATAGAATAATAAGTACCTGTGAATCGGATTCGATGGAATTAGAATCGACTGGATTGAATCCAACTTTCGCATGTGATATACCATTGGAGCGCGCATATGGTGGTGGACGTGTCTCATCATCATCATAACCACCATCATCAAAATTTCTTTCGTCGTCATAACGCTGTGGAGAACTCTCTTCGGAGGCCGATGGGAAATGATGTTCATTTAAGGTTATTATACGGGGCGGTGTTTGTACTCGTACCATACTATCCGGGGGATTTTTTGGTAAAATTGAATTTTCCAACTGTATTTCAAGGGGTGCCGAACGAGTTTCTAAATGTTGATTATGACCCAATACTACAATGCGATCTGGTACATTCATATCAATTTTATCATGGTAATTCCATGAATTTATTAAACCATTTTGATTCGATAGTAATAAATCTTCATCAGAAAATTCCCCAGTAGCTTTAATACGCTTCGGTACGCGCATTTTGTCATTTATCTCATGTGCATATTTCGCATCACTATAAATATCTTCATCCAGACCATTGAACATACGGTTTGGCGATTGTGGTGTGGTCATTGTCCGTTTACTTAATACTACACGAGTCTTGAGTTTCGGTTTCCTATAATTCAATAATGTAATATTTTATTAATAGCTTTTCCACGATTATATCACCCATTTGTTAATGCTTCTCACTGCTGTATATGGTCCTCCTTTGCCGAAAATCTAATTTAATAACATGCACAGCATCATCAACTAGCCAAAACCAGAGTATTATAACCCTTAAAAAAGAACTAAATAAAAATATATACAAATGTATGTTTTAATTTGACGAGCAACCGAAAAATTTTGTGTAAACCTTATAATTCTTTACGTTTAAATTTCAGTTCTCCTTTTCCAATGGCAAATGCTACACTGTCAATATGAATCGCGATTCATATTGATGGTTTGATGAATCGCAAACTGGTGCTACACGTTCAATATGAATATTGCGATATTTTTTCTCGCTCTGAGATTCAAAATATTTTACTTCCGTCCTTTTCCCACTTTCACTTTCATTTCGTTTATTGCCAATATTGCGATCCAGATCACGGATTTAAAAATTTCTAAAAATACACGCATTTTGATGGATCGCAAAATTTTCATGCTATACAGTCAATCCGTATTGTCAATATTGCGATCCGAATCGCGGATTTCTAAATTTCTAAATATACACGCATTTTGATGGATCGCAAAATTTTCATGCTACACAGTCAATCCATATTGTCAATATTGCGATCCGGATCGCGGATCGCAAAATTTCTAAAAATTCGCGTTCCAGGATCGCGATCCATCAATACTCGATGCTACACTGTCAATATGAATCGCGATCCACGGATTTCATCAATATATATTGATAATGTAGCATCTGCCAATGGAAGAAAGCTAAATAGCAAAAAGCATGTTCAGATTGGCGTAATTTAAAGGTTATTTAGGCAAAAATCGTTGTTTCGGCGGTAATTACCCTTAAAAGCCTCTGCACACGGGCATGATTTAAGGGTGATTTAGGCAAAAATCGTGTTTTCGGCGTTAATTACCCTTAAATAACGTTGTTTTGCCATACAAAAATGCCAGCTGAAATTACCCTTGAAATGCGCATTTCGGCAAAAATACTCTAGAATCGGTCTCTTCTCTAAATTTTATCGATTATAACCGAAAACATCTTTACCCATTGCTAATATTTCACATTAGCTGAGTTTTATTTTAGCGCATATACATCTGCGCTAAAATAAAAACGGCTATTAAATTTGTTCGCGACGGTTTCTTAGAAATATTCTATACAATGAGATTAGCGATTCTTTAATTATAAAAAATTTAATTTGGTGTGAGTATTTTATTAATGATATTTTCATTTAAGTTGACCATGTACAAATTTTTATTTGGCGCAGGAACAGCGTAACTGAAACCCGACTAAATGAAATTACTCAAAAACGTGTGTGAATTCGCGTGATTTCGGAAAGTAATTTCGGCTAATCAACGTAATTTCAAATGCCGTGTGCAGAGTCTTTAAGGCTTTGTTCAGAAACTCAGTTTGAAGCGTAACCCGCTTTTGTAGTACGAGCAGAGCGTTCATAAACGTAAATTTTGTATGAAGCGTCGCTCATCACAATCATCAAAAAAATAAATACTGCCGCTGTTGCGCTTCATGCTGCGTTTCTGAACATAGCCTAAGTAACGTAGTTTCGCCATAAAGCGTGTTCAGATTTGCGTAATTTAAGAGTTATAGCCCAGTTGGGCCCGTCAGAATGAATACTTTTCCGGCAATCCAGCAGCGTTTAACTGACACATACTTCAATTTCATATATTTGTTACGGCAAAGTTGAAGTACTGATTGTGTCGATCTTCATTCAAATACATGTAATTCCACTCTGCTGTCAGTTAAACGGGTTGCTGGATTGACGGAAAATTATTCATTCTGACGCCCCTATTAGTCGAGAACGTAAACCCGTGTACCGTGTCAGCTGATCCAACCTATTTAATGGGATTTGTATGTAACCGATTATTCAACGACGTACGACGCAGAAGCCCGTACCGCAGAACTCAAAATCATTTTGATTTTTTACGTAAAAACGTGGCAGCTGATCGCTCGCATGGTTGCAAGGTAGAAGGGTTGCCAGTTGAACATTTTTAGTTATTAAATATTTAAACAGTAATTTTCACAGCATTATACAACTAACTCAACAAGATTGTAAAATGTTATCGAATATACATATATGTGTTCACATGGAAAAAATAGTATGTCTACTTAAACGAACCATTTACTATTAGATACTTTAATTTTTAAAAAGAAAGGAAAGAAAACGTTTATAAATTTTTTTTAAATCCCAAACAAAATGTAAATATATATATATATAAATTAATAACAAGATAATAGCTTTGTTCAACAACTTTACTTGCAAAAAGAGCGTCAATGTCAAATTAAGAGTAAAATCGAGAAAAAGAGAAAATTATCAACCAAAGTAATTGAACACAAAATCGTAAACATTCGCAAGAAAACAGCTGATACGCTGTTTTGACAATTTGATTTTTAGGTTAGGTTGTAATTGAAATTTTTGAAATTGGAAATGAATGGAAATAATTGAATTAGGAAAACAAAATTCTACTTTGGCTATTCCACAACATCATCAAGATTCGTTATTGCGCTAACTTATTTAGTACACAATTAGAAATTTGCGTTTAAAATGTTTGTATATTTCCAATTGAAATTTTTGTGATCATATATTTTTGACATTTCTATTTTTTTAAAGCTGCTAGTAGTTGCAAGAGAAAATTTTACTTGCAGCGTTTATCAACTCTCTTGAGGTCTTACTCTCTCAATTTGGCTCTCTTTTGCGAATTTTTGGGTTATTGAACATAAATTCGTAACTATTCGTAAAAATATGTAAAAATTTTGAGATATTGAACACTCCTAATAAATGAGGATATTACTGAAAATTAAAGCAAAAATTGTATTTATACACAATGGTGGCGGTATTTTCTTAATTGATAACTCTTGGTGGTCTTCTTCTGCAATTTTTCTACATTAAAAAGTTATAAATTGCCACAATAAATCTGAGTTTCTGTAACAAAATCAATTAAAGTGATGTCACACTAATACGATCCACACTTTGTCACCATCTATTTATACTAGAAAAGATATGAGTCACAGAAACTCAGTACAGATTTCTTAATTAAACACAGATTTTTGTGAGAATCTTGTTGCTTCCCAATATAATTTTTTTATGGATTTTCAATTGTAAATTTAATGTTCTGACTGTGTTTTTTGTTATTTTATGTTTTAGTCCTAGATAGCTATCACCAAGGTGTGATGGAAATATATTGGGCAGCAACAAAATTACAAGAAAAATGTGTTTTAATTACCAACTAAGCCGTAAAAAAGTAACTAAATTAATAAAAAAAAGTCGTCAACGACAACTTTAAAAACGATTAAATTAGTATTTTCTTGTCATTTGGCAAATAATGCACAGTTGTGTATTGAAGAGTAATCCGCATAACACTTTGAAGATTAGTAAAAATCTTGTTTGTTCAAAAATGACTAAATGGCAACCCTGCCAAAATGTAAACAAACTATATATATATGTAAACATGTGTGAGTAAAACAGCTGATTGCTACGGGCTCAAAAAATCCTAAAAATAGCATACGGGCGTTTGCGTCAGCGAGCGGACCACACGTTCTCGACTAACTGGGCTATTACTTAGGCAAAAATCGGTTCGGCGTTAAGGTTCAGACATTGGTGACTTGTAAGTATTTCAGTATCGTTAACCTTACTTTAACCTTATCGCCACCCATGTGAGCTGTTAGTGGTGTCGTAAAACCTTAAACAGCTGACACTTGTAAACATTGAACACATTGGCATTTTGCTTGAAAGTGCGAAAAGTGAAAATTTTTTGTATTTTTACTAATTCCAATTTGGAATCGGTGCCGGGCGGTTATAATGCATTTCAGTGTAAATATATATTGTGATATGCAGGAGCCAATGCTAAATGCAGCAAGCGATTCGTTTACACGCAATCCCTTTTCGGGGCTAATGGATAGCTCAGGCGGTGGGTATTTGGTATTGCATAATATGAATTGGTGCACTAATTTTATATTCCTTTTCACTTTCTTCCAGGTGGCAACAATCTAAAATTGGGCACCCAGCATCATCAATCCTTACCAAATCCATTGGGGGCGGTAATGTCAGCGGCAATTCCCCAAATCCTTATTTAAATACGCTAGCGATGCAGGCCGAAAATTCATCGGATGTTATGCCACAAGACCCGGAAATGGCATCACGTTTATTAAGTACCTATTGGGTAACAATCACCAGGTTCATCAAATGATGCCGCAGTTCCTCAATCAAATGAAATTCCCGAAGTACGGGGTATGCTAACAAATCCGGAGGCACTAAATTCCATAATGCAAATACAAAAGGGCAATTGCAGAGTGCACCGCCGGCTCTAGTCGGTTCACTGGGTATACCACTGTAGCATTACATAAATACACCACATTTACAGTTGTTGTCATGTACACATAATTTATCGTGTACACATGTACCGCACACGTTGCTAAAACAAACTGACCCAAATAAGTTCCGTTAAACCCCAGCGGGAGTTTAACATCAAATACACACACCGCCGCACATTGCTTCTCAGGTTACATTTGTTGCATTTTGTCAAGTGCATTGCCCGAGCAGTCACAATGACCAACTGACACAGCATATGTTGAACACTCATTTCTAATTATATATGCATTAGTGTAAGTTATGGTAATAATTTTGGGTATAAAAGGAAGTGAAAGTAAATAAAGAATGAAATTGATTTTCAAACATCAAACAGTCTACTTCTTTTACTAGATGGCGATCCGCCAGTTTTAGGACTTAGACTTATGAGTGAAGAATTTGCTAAACAAAGCGAAATCACTCATAAGGACTAATCCTGTTTTGATAAGGACTAATCCTGTTTTTAACTTGTGAATTGTGCGCGAGCGTAATACTAAAACCGCGGTTAACGGAATAATCATCAACATTTTTAAGTCGATAATAAAGCTCGATGTGAGGAAGAAGAGATATTAAACCTATAGAGCAAAGAGGAGCACAACAGGAGTGTCTGGAGCAGACCTACGTTATGATCATGAAATTACCTTAGAAAATGCATTTAAAGGAATACAAGCGCCTATACATTATGTGACAAATGAAAAATGTGACTGGCAGCATAAGACAATAATCATTGGTAATGGTGGTAAAAATTGACTGGCAGCGTGAACAGTAATCATTGGTGGTAAAAAAATAATTGACTGGCAGCATAAGGCAATAATCATTGGTAATGGTGGTAAAAACATAATTGACTGGCAGCAGCAAAATTCGGGTGAAAAAAAAAAAAAAACAGCAGACAAGGACCAGAGCTACAACAAGACGATTTTTAAGTATAAATTTTAGATTAAGTTTATAATGAATTGAGCAGCCTATCGGCCGCTGAACTCAAAAGCAATTAACTTTGCTTAGGTATACCTACGATAAGTAGATATATAATTTACTTGTTTTTTTTTCAAAGGGATAAACCTTAAAGTCAATTTCTTTTAAATACTTTATGGTTGCTTGTTTTTCCGACAGGGTAGGAATATTATATATTGTGGAACGATCTAGAACGAAAAAAGACACTGAAGATGGCGCATATTAGCCGAAACCGGTTTGTCTCCAAACCAAACTTGACAAGGGATGACGGAGGATCGTTCCACAATATATCAATTTCTTTTATCAGACAATTAAACAAATTTAATAATTGAGTAAATTTGAATGTTTCTATAAAATTTTTTCTCTCATGGAAAGCGCACTGCCGCACGATCTCGACTACGGGAATATTAATTTCATCGTTGATAATTTAGAGCGTGAAAACGCAGATGAAATTCGTAGGTCAAGATCGCGCACAATAGGAAGTAATAGGCATCAGCTTAACTGGTTAAGGCAATTGTGGGCTTTCATAGGAATGGGCAGAGCACCCACAATGACAGATTTGTTATACCCCACTACATTAGAAGAAGAAACAATTAGGACAATTAGGAGAGTAATGTAAAATATTAAAAAAAAAAAAAAAAAAAAAAAAATTTTTTTTTACAAAAAAAAAAGATATCCTTTTGCCGAATACATAAATTTTAATTCGAAAATATTTCTTTTAAAATGTCACAGGACATTACAACCCAAGAGGAATTCAATAAAATTTTTGATAGGTGCGTTAAAACCATAAAGGAATTCATAAAATTCGCTGAGGAACACCTCAAAAACAAAAAAGTAGGCCCAAAACCAATCACGATACAAGAATGTAGGAGAAGAAATAATACAAAAAAGGAAGATATCCCAAAAATTTAATAAATTTAAAATTTAAAATTTCATATTATTTTTCTAAACATGGCATGGTGGAAGACCGCATTGAACGGTATATTGGTAGCTATAGCAGGATATGAGGTAGGAAAAGAAACCTCTGAAGATATAAATAATGAGAACGAAATAGCCAAATTCCAATCATACCCAATTCTAGCAGATAAATCAGAAATCTCCGATAAATGGTTAATAATTTTTACATGCGTAAGTACATTTTTAATTGTCGCAATTACAATTTTAATAAAAAATTATATAAAGAACAAATTGAGACAATTGAATAATGCACAACAACGCGTTTAAGCAAAAATTTGAGATAGCAAGAAATGAGTCAATGGAAGGATATCTACGACACATTAAATGAAGAGAAATTAAAAGCTAGCAAATCGTACAAGTGCATAAATAAAAGTACCCCTATAACAACAGAAACAATAATAAAGCACTTAAACACCATTTTGGAAGCCCTAAATAACATAGTACAAGTAATTAAATCAGTTAAACTTACCACAGAACATCAAAAAGAAGCTTATTTAATTTTCGCTACCGTACGAGATAAATTAGTAGCTTCTTTAGCTAGATATCATATAGAAATAACAATACCAACCACAATAGAGGAGAAAATTCAAATAGATTTTTCATCACTTCTATCTGAACGTGTTCCTAGCCGAACCCCCTCACCTTCATTAAGTCAAGCCACATCGGTGGAAGAATTTAAAATAGACACCCCAGAAATAAACGTCACAATGCCACAAACAGTAGTTGAATTTATCAAAACTGCTTCGTCAGTACTACCAGAGTTTGATGGTAAACCAGAAAATTTACATAGTTTCCTAGATGCACTCGATATACTTGAGCAAATCAAGGATACACACGAGGCATTGGCCATTACCATGATAAAGACAAAGCTGAAAGGCACAGCAAGAAATTTTATTAGTAATGAGACCACAATAGAACAAATTAAAAACAAACTAAAAAACGCAATAAAAAGTGAATCAGTAGAAGTTTTAACCGCTAAACTCCTGAACATCCAACAAAGTAGCAAAACTGCTAACCAATACACAGCAGAAATAGAAAAAATCACTAGGTCATTAGTAGGAGCGTACATCTCGGATGGGCTAGACCCGGACTTAGCAACGAGATATGCAACACAGGCAGCAGTTAAAGCCATGTGTAAAAACTGCTCTAATGACAAGGTCAAAACGATCATGCAAGCGGGAACGTTCACAACAATGAGTGAGGCAATTTCTAAATTTACCAACAGCTGTACCGAAATAACGGACAGCTCAAACACAGTTTTGAACTTATGACAGCAGTACCAGAGTAATCTCTGTGGAGATTACCAAAATGGAAGATACAGACCACAGCCAAGTTACAACGACAATTCTAGGTCCAACAATGAAACTCCAGTAGAGACACCGATCGAGTGGCGTAATTTCAGCGGAGTGAATCCATTGCCGAATGAGCTGGTACGAGCCATAAAGGTACGACTGGACCAGAGTGGCAAGACGAGACAGACCTTCCGCCACATGACAGCAGCAACATGGTTCAAGGTACGAGTCACAAGAGCCGGAGTGGTTACTATCACAATTCTAGAGAGAAATAAGAGGGGCTTGAAGCTTAGGGCCCTCACAAATTGACCATACGTAAATAAATCGAATTGAATACGGCTGACGTGCAAACGCTGCCTTGAGAGAAAAATAGGAATAAGGCTGATGTGCAAACACTGCCAATAGAGAAAAATAAGAATACGGCTGACGTGCAAACGCTGCCAATAGAGAAAACAGGTATACGGCTGATGTGAAAACACTGCCAAAAGAGAAAACAGGTATACGGCTGATGTGAAAACACTGCCAAGGCAGATGTGAAAACACTGCCAATAGAGAAAATAGGAATATGGTTGATGTGAAAACACTGCCAATAGAGAAAACGGGTATACGGCTGATGTGAAAACACTGCCAAAAGAGAAAACAGGTATACGGCTGATGTGAAAACACTGCCAAGGCTGATGTGAAAAAACTGCCAATAGAGAAAATAGGAATATGGTTGATGTGAAAACACTGCCAATAGAGAAAACAGGTATACGGCTGATGTGAAAACACTGCCAAAAGAGAAAACAGGTATACGGCTGATGTGAAAACACTGCCAAGGCTGATGTGAAAACACTGCCAATAGAGAAAATAGGAATATGGTTGATGTGAAAACACTGCCAATAGAGAAAACAGGTATACGGCTGATGTGAAAACACTGCCAAGGCTGATGTGAAAACACTGCCAAGAGAGAGAAACAGGTATACGGCTGATGTGAAAACACTGCCAAGGCTGATGTGAAAACACTGCCAAGAGAGAGAAACAGGTATACGGCTGATGTGAAAACACTGCCAAGGCTGATGTGAAAACACTGCCAAGAGAGATAAATAGGAATACGGCTGATGTGAAAACACTGCCAAGAGAGAAAGGTAGAAACTACAGAAAGACAAAAAACCAATTATGACAAAATAGTTATAGTAAGGAAATTAAGATATGAGATTTAGTTTTAGTTAGAGAAGAGGCCTCCCATAAGTTAGAAAATAGATATACAGGATATTATAAAGTTAAAAGTATTGATAAGCATAACAATTATACGCTAATTCCAGCTAGCATAGGAGATAGCAACAAAAACAAAAAAGAAATAGTTATTCATAAGAATAGGCTTAAACTAATTTAAATTAGGCACTGCACTTTACCCAATAATAATAATGGTTTGGTAATAAAGTAAATACATAAGCATTCCAGTTTACTCAACTTAATAAACAGGCACACGCCAACGAAATAAAAAGTATATAAATGTAATGTACTAAATATATGTATAAATATACAATAAGAACCAAATGTACAAAAGAAAACAATGATAACGTTCATATTCAGATAAAAATGCAATGCAGGCAAACAAAGCAAATGTAACACAAAAAAAAAAATTTTCATACAATAAAAGCAATATGAGCCGAAAAGCAATTAATAATTTTCGTCAACGCAGACAAACGTTAAGTGGGTCACTAAGCCATTCAAATAGATATATAGTTGAATACAAATATATATCTATTTTTTTTTAAGGGGGAAGGTGTAGCATTACATAAATACACCACATTTACAGTTGTTGTCATGTACACATAATTTATCGTGTACACATGTACCGCACACGTTGCTAAAACAAACTGACCCAAATAAGTTCCGTTAAACCCCAGCGGGAGTTTAACATCAAATACACACACCGCCGCACATTGCTTCTCAGGTTACATTTGTTGCATTTTGTCAAGTGCATTGCCCGAGCAGTCACAATGACCAACTGAGCGACAGCGTCAGTTTGTCAATGTGCACTGACGAAACATTTATGATTCACATATGCTGACACAGCATATGTTGAACACTCATTTCTAATTATATATGTATTAGTGTAAGTTATGGTAATAATTTTGGGTATAAAAGGAATTTTAATAGTAAATAAAGAATGAAATTGATTTTCAAACATCAAACAGTCTACTTCTTTTACTAGACCACCACCAGCTAATACAGAAAGCAGCATCGGCACAACTAATTCAATAAAGAACGCAACGAGTGGTGGCGATACCGCCAATCGTCCAGCCACAGCGCCGGGCGGTGGACCAAATATAAAACTCTAACTATTTTATGACCCGCATGTTCAATGGTATGGCAATGCAATCGGGTAATCTGCAACCGGCGGAAGTGCGCTACCAGTGGAACAGTTGTCGGCTTTGGGTTTTGCCAATCGAGAGACCAATTTGCAAGGTTAGTCTGTGGCTTCTTGAAATTGAATTTCGTTATTAAATTATTTTTTTTTTGTTTTGCAGCGCTCATTGCTTCTTTAGGCGATATCAATGCGGCCGTTCAATGGTTATAATTATTGTCATTGAACCAATTTTCCCTAAGTTAATATACATAATTAATTCCATAAAAATAAACTGATAAAACTATTTTATAATTTATTATTACAATATAATTTATAATTACAAGAACATAGTAACATTATATTGAATCACTTTGCTCCATTTTGTAACTTTTTTCTCATTTTTATTTTGCATAACCTCTTTGATAGGCTCACATTTCCATCTGCATACCATAAGGGTCAGCTTTCCATTAAGGAACCACGGTCCGAGAAAAGTATTTCCAACAGTCTACCAAGCGTTGAAAAAAAGAGTTATTGGGGGTTGTAGAGGAGGTCCTCGTGATTCTAAATCCAAAAGTCCCGTCGACCGGGGAGGTTTGTAAGTTGTAAAATTTACCAAGCAAAATCCCAAAACTGCGTACGTTTACCGAGGAAAGGCACTTAAAAAAGCACTCACATATGTATATATGTGTGTAGAACACCTCAGCCGGCAGAATTTTCTTTCTGGGGTAATAAGTATCTGCGGACCCATCCAACTACCAAAAATTTACCAACAAATATCTCGTGAACTATAAGCCTCCGGCAGGTTTTGATTTCAGTTTTGGGATCTGTGAGAGGCCCTCTACACCCCTAAGAAAGCTATTTTTATCGCACCGTGGTTCCTTAATGTAAAGCCGACCCTTTTGGTAGACAGATGGAAATCTGAGCCTAGATATTATCACAGAATTCACGCGGCCGAAGCCCGCTAACGCAGAGTTGTTCTACACACACATTACTTTAACAAGGTTTATCTCCTGAACTCTCCGGCTGAGGGTTATTTTTTTAAGCGCGGCCGAAAGCCGCCAACGCATAAGGATGATCTACGCAAAATACTGTATTATTAAAAATTTTTAAAGTTTCGCAAAATTTCCTTTGCATAATTAAAAATTCCGGGGCCTGGCGCATCATATCGAAATTTTCCCACTATGCTATAGGCGTGCGGCTGGTGGGATTTTTTTCGGGCATGGTTTATTATATCATAATTTTCCCGGAATACCACGCCTCACAAAATCAAAAATTACCAGCAATTGAAAAAATACTCAAAGAAAATTTGTTTTTGAATAATTTATTTATAAACAAATCAGATCCAACCGAAAAAAATACACAAAAACCATACCATCAGCAAAAACAAAATAAACAAAAACTGATCAGCTGTTTACGGATTTATGGTTTCTAACCAAAATCCAATTGGTCTGTAAGGCACTCTGCACACGGAGCGTACTGCTTTAGACGCGTATTAGATACTACAGACGAAAGCTGTACGCTTTGCTGTCGCGCACGTATATTTCAATTGAGGGCTGCACACGAGTCGTCAGCTTCATGCATTCGTCAAAGTATGCTGGCTACATGTCGCTTGGCGTAAAGCAGTGCTGGTAGCTAGGCGTACTACGCTTAGAAAACAGGAAGAAGAAGATGTTTGTTTACATTTTTCCACTTGGTGCAATTTATGAAAGCAGTAAAATTTGTGTAAAAAATCGGAAAAAATTAGTGTATAATGAAAGAAAATGGAAGATTCCGTAAAAATTTTCATCTTTTCTATTTAAAGCTTCGAAATTTAAAGCAAATACCGTATTATTAATTTGTTTGTTTGTTTTGTGCAGCGAAGTTTCATGTCGCTTCGTGTGCAGATCTTGAGGCGTAGAGAAATCGACGCTACATGAAATGTCTCGTACGCGTCTATGACGATACGCCTCGTGTGCAGAGTGCCTAAGTTAACGATACAGCTACAGAATTACGATAAGGCACCAATGACTAGTAACACAGCTTGTCGTAAGGTTGGTTGAATCAGCTGTTTTATAAGGTTACAGATAAGTCACCAATGTCTGCACTTTTAATTACCCTTAACGTATTTTCGCCATACCTGCCGAAATTACCCATTTCGGCTAAATTACTCACAAAATGAATCAATAATTGGTCTTTTCTCTAAATTTTATCGATTATAATCGAAAAACATCTTTACCAATCGCTAATATTTCACATTCACCCCTATTAAAACCTATACACACTTTTTTTTGTGGCTTTGCAACTATCGATGATAGTTGTTTATGGTTAGGTCTCTCCAATGACCTTAAAACGCCAGGTTGTACTTGTCAGCTGTTTTGCTGTTTGTAGGCCTTCTTTGTGGTCGTCATAATATTTGATGTTTGAGGGTGAAGTTCGTATGCAAATGTACATTGAGAAAAAAAGAAACGAATCGTATAGTTAAATATAAATTAAGATACGAAATTAGTTGTGACATATATTTGCAATTGATATGCTGATTGTGCATTTTATATTTTAGAAAGTTTGTACTATTGATTTTTGTAGAGCTTACAACTATCAGTCTTTTGTATAAGTTAGAATTTATTAAGAATGAATACATATACATTTATGTAATTGTGAGATCATAAATACATGAGAATGGCAGTATATATACATACGTTGTAGATTTTAATAAACGATTACAAATTGGGTTAGTAGCAATTTGTTAAGTTTTGTTCGTTAGACATCAAAGGCACTTATAAATTATGACTAAAGTGTGGGCAATTTAATTTTTGTTATGTGTACGTTTTAATCTTATGGATATTCTTTATTCTTTTATGTTACATTTTTTTTCTTTTTTTTTTTTGCCAGCTTTTTGTGCAGTTTTTTCTTGTGTGGATTGTTTTATTTATTTATATTTTTTTTAATTTCCTTTTTTTTGTATTTATTTTTTTTATTTATTTTTTTTTTATTTTTATTTTTTTTTTTAAGTGTGCGATACAGATTTGTGCTATGAAGAAAGTCAATAAGTTCTATATAATCCTTTTTGTTTTTAGATTTAAAAAGGTTATTAAGGTTGTTAAAGTTTTTAAAAAAGTTAAAGGCATTTCTTTCCACTGAAAATTTGGGACATTCAAAAATGTTGTGGGTGTTTCCTTAGAGCGCTTTCACATTACTCGGTGCGGTATCGGATCGACATTTTTGGTTTTTACCGAAAGTATACCGAAACCTTACTGACCACATGTATTTCAATTGGCACTTTCACATTAGTGTTGCATACATGAAATCGGAGCGGATTAATTTCGGTATACCGCAACGCGGTAAGACCGGTCAGTAAAATTTGAGGAATTACTGCATACATTTTTGCGGCGTAATAAAAGAAGAACAAAGTCAGTAAAAAACTAGTTTCGGTTATAAATGTAGTAAGTTATAATGTCTTCGTCTTCGCTAGAAGACATTATTGTTTTTATTGAGTGATTTTTTGAAGTTAAAAAATTTTGTTTTGCAAATTTCGATGTTTGTTTTCCTATTTTCTGCCGATTACGCACCGAAAGTATTCCCACAAGTGTGAAAAACACAGCAACGCGGAATCGTTTCGGTAAGCCGAAAATACCGAGCAAAAAATGTCGATCCGATGTCGTACCGAGTAATGTGAAAAGGCCCTTAACGTGACAAATGGGGCAATCGTCATCAATGTCATTATTAGGGCATGGAATTTCATGTACTAAAAAATAAGAAATATGCGCATAAAAAAGCAACAAAAACTGAGAAATATGCATGAAAAATCAAAAAAAAATTCATAAATTCAAATTTTTTCAACTTCAGATAATTCATGTTTATTGAATTTACTTTAACTATTGTATTGTAAATTAGGTACAAACATTTTTTAATTCAATTTTGCTCTTACGTTGTACGTTTATATATATCGTTAGCTTAGAGTGCAAACTGTGTAAGTCCAGACCAATCTTGAACATTTCATAATTTGTAAAGGTTAATCCTTATTTAACGATTCATTAGCATACACAATGAAATATTTTTTCATATTCTCAAAAAGAAAACTTTGCCGATTCGGTCGAAAAAACGAACGTTCTACATCCACAGAGGTAATAGGAGCATGTTTGAAAACGGCTCTTTGACGACAGGTATGCACCGTATCGAAAATACTAATAATAGCCGTGTTCACACGTAACTCTATTCGTCGTCAGATGACTGTTATGCATGAATTTCGTTTGTATAAAACTGTCAACTAGCAAATTACAAAAATAGGCAATATAATGCGAAATATGTAATAAAAAAATGCAAACAACGCAAAATATGTAAAAATATGCATATATGACCAAAATATGCAAAAACATTTGAATGCCATTTTTAAGACAATTTCACGATTCGCAAAGATTGTTTATTTATTTTGCTCTACCTAAATCTAAAAAAAACATGTATTTGCATAGATTTCCATGCCCTAGTCATTATAAATATGTTTTAGGTACGATTTGTTGTATGTATAGCCGGTAATGAGTCTATTGAGCATCTATCTATTTTAAAGCGTTTGTCTTTGAACCACGGTTTTCTTAGTTTATACCATGTTTACATATAACGAGATTATCAGTAAATCTCGATTCGCCAATATACCCGTTTACATATAACATGAAATCTAGATTTGCTGGGAGAGGGATTGTCAACTGTCAATTCGCCAAAAAAAATATCGATAACATGAAAAACACAGGGTTGTATGCAGAAAAGTATCGTCATAATCCGAGATTCATTTTAAATCTCGAATTTTTGGTAGCGGATTTTTGTATGGAAAACCTCGTATTTCAATCGAAGATTTTGCGTCAACCTCGAAAAAAGTAGATAATCTCGTATATGTATATGGCCTTGGCAGCGATGTCAGCTTTTTCATTTATATTTATCCCTACATGGCTGGGTTCCCAAATTATTTTGATGTTATGTATGTTTGAGTTGGCTATTTTATTGTGAACTTTGGCTATTAAATAGTTATTGGTCTCTTAAAAAATATTGGTAGAATTTCTTTAGAACTGCGTACCGCAGTACGTCAAATTACATAGATTTTTTGGTTTTCTTGAGAGCTGCGTATAGGCCTATAGCCACAAAACTAAACGCTCTTGGACCACCGCTAAGGGATGGTGAAGGTTGGCAAAAGGTAAAAAATTACTAATTTTTATTAATACGTATTTTACTAAAATGCCGAAATCTTATTTATTTTGAAGGTTTGTAGGGACCTCAAATGTAAAGTAAAGAAAAAACTCGTTCACAACAACTCAGAGATCAATTCAACTGGAGGGGGAACATTCCAACAAATAATGCTAAGAACAAGTTGCAAATTTTACTTCAATTTGGCAAGCAGATCTGTCCTAAAGGTAACCCACAAGGAATTCCAGATCGTGGTACTATTCATGAAGTTACCACTACAAATGTTGAAGTGTTGAGAGCTAAACCTCCTCCAATTCCGCCAGAAGACCTGGATGTAACATTGGAATAGCAGACGTACGAGGTAATACGCCTTAACGCCATAGCTGATACAAACGAACGTAGTGAACCTCCAGTGGATAATACTGCTGATGAGTTGACTGGTGGACAGAATGATGACTGTGTTGCTTCTACAAGCAGAAGAGGTCGTAACTGTGAGCGGAACAAGAAAGAACACGAGTTCCTTGGCGGGCATAGAAAACAAACTCGCTTCGGTAGAGAGCTCTCAGACTGACACATCAGCAATTCTATAAAAACTGGTCGACACAGAAAAGAAAAAACTGAAAGTAATGGAGAGGCAGCAAGACAGAGAGTAGGCGTTATATACTGCTAGCCATACACCTTGCAATTTTTTATACAACATGAGCATGTTGCGCTGGAAATCGCAACGTTTTTGGGGCTGTTGTATGAAGTTGTGTATCGGTTGTACGAAAAATCAAATCGTAATAGGGGACTCAATCGATTTGGTCGAATTGGGCTGTTGTATTCACACTACGCCAACTATTTAGTCGAATCGGTGGTAGCTATTCACACTAGAGACTAAATAGTCGGGTGATTGACAATGACATAGTGACATTTTACACAGCAAATTTTACATTAGTGCTCTTCGTATAAAGTGATGAATTATTAAATTGCTTTTATCACTTTATCTGCATTCTTACATGAAAGCACCTTCTTGTCATCTGTCAACTTGATTAATATTTATGAAAAAATAATAAAATAAACAAAAAGTGCATACATTGTTTGGCTTTCTTTCTTATTAAACTAGCAACTAGCTGTCAAGTAAATGAAAAGAGAAAAACGGAAGGAATTACGCTCATAAAGAACGAAACGAACAGAAGTACAAGAAACGGAAAAATAGAAAAAATTAGCCATTAATAATTTCCATGCAATTTCATTTTCATTATTTCTATTTTAAAATGCGATTAATGACATATTTGAAGAGAACAACAATATCAAGAAACACATGAAAACGGAAGTAAATATCCTTAGTTAGATAATTCTAGTTAATAAGAAACGAACCTTTTGTTTTCTTTTTTTAACATTTTGAAAATATTAATTGAAATATTCAATCTCTGCAATTTACCAAAAGTGAAATAAAAGTAGTGCTGTCAGCATGGCAACTCTTTCCACTACGAATATCACTGTTGTTGTTGTTGTAGTCGTTCGACTAAATTGTCTCTAGTGTGAATACGTAGAAGGGCGCCTTGCTGATCAAGCAGTTGTCCGACTGTTTCAGTTGGAATGAAATCAAGACCAATCTATACAGGTCCTCTTATGTGAAGCAAAATAGGTGATTACAGTTAGATGGCGTCTTTCAAGAATATCAAAAGCAGAGAAAACGCGAGCGAACACACAACCGAACACACAAACGCACAACCGAACACACAAGCTATTTCCACGAAAAACACGTGCAAGAATGCAAAATCAAAACAAAAGACAATAGTTTGACATAAGCTACAAACTCGCGTAAGAAGAGCTATTCTCCCTTGCATGGACCGTCTATAGTTAGATTATGATCATCAGCTGTTACCCGCTATATTTCCAGTCAACGTATAAATCTAGGTTTACATCAAGACCAATCTATATACAGGTCGTCTTATGTGAAGGAGAATAGGTGATTACAGTTAGACGGCGGTTTTCAAAAATGTCAGAAGCAGAGAAAACACCAGCGAACACACAACCGAACATACAAACACACAAGCTATTTCCACGAAAAACACGTGCAAGAATGCAAAATCAAAACAAAAGACGATAGTTTGACATAAGCTATAAACTCGCTTAAGAAGAGCTACTCTCCCTTGCATTGACCTGTATATAGATTGGTCTTGGAATGAAATTGGGCTGCAAATCCAACTGTTTCAGTTGTTCGACTAATTGAATGTAGTGTGAATGCTTCCATACATTCCCATGCAAATCAACTCGAATGTTGATCGATTGAGTCGCAAGTGTGTATAGGCCAGGGTACGGCAAGAGTTTATGTGAGATTGTATTAGTGAGAGGAGAGAGATTTGCGCTACACTGGGGTAAGCGCAAATTATATGCAATAAATTTAACATATGTGGGAAAATTAAACTTTTTTTCTTGAAATTTTGTTTAGTTTTAGGTACAAAATTATTATTGATGTAGTACATACCAGAGCTGGAAAAAGCAAGTAAAAGTATTATTACCTTTACGAATACTCAGTAATTGAAAAAACCAATTACCAAGCATAAGAGTATTTTATTGGTAATTGATATTCAGTACATATGTACATACATTTTTCAATTCTTTATCACTTTCAATTATTTTAAATTTAAAAAACAAAAGCAGTTACTACAAGAAACCCACCTTAATATAGATATATTAAAAAAGAGTTCTCATGAACAAATTTTCCTGATTTGTTGGTTGTAATATTTAGTGTCGGATGATTATAATAATAATAATAATAATAATACAATGGCGCTATTATAACTCTGACGAGTTTTATGGCCGAGCTCCTCTCCCAATTCGAGGTGTGCTCCTTTTTTGTTTTTCCTACTAATTGGATGGACCTACAGTTTTATGCCGGCTCCGAACAGCGAATGCATTTTTTGTGAGAAGCTTTTTCATGGCAGAAATACTCTCGTAGGGTATGCCGCCCACTGCCGAGAGGTGACCGCTGCTCTTAAAAAACCCAATAATTGGATTTTTACTAATTAGAAAAATTGTTTTGGTGTTTTGCGGCCACCATCGGATGATTATACTCCACGTAATTGGAAAGAGTTAATGGTAATTGATGAAGTAATTTAAAATGTAATTAATTACCAATTAGCAGTAAAAAGTAATTGTACCTGAACATTTTAATTATCAAGTAATTGCACTTAGACGAGGTACAATACCAAGTATTATTCATTGCTTCACAGCACTGGTACATACCATACATGTGCAATGATAAAAAAAAAAACAGAAAAATGTACGAAATATATCGTCAAATAAATTTCAATTGTGTATGTGCACGAGCACACTGTCGTTCACACAACAAATCAACACAGCCGTTGCGTGTGTTGCTTATTCGCTGTCTGAACAACGACTGATTTGAAGAGCGTAAGAATGCGTGTATGAACTCATTTGCCCGTGCGGGACAGCTTTGCCTGTCGCTGATGTAAATACCAGTCACATATGATCCATCAAGCGTGATATATTAACCCGTCAAATATGATCCGTCACATACCGCTCCGTCAATAATTGCTGTAGAATCTAGCCTATCCTCTAGTTCTCGCCACTCTTCTTCGTGAAAAAACGGCTTATCACCATCGCTATCATGGTCGAAGTCAAACAAGTTCCCTGCACCGGACTCTACGGCACTCGAACTTGAAGGTTCGTCCGCGTTCCACTACACTCCACTTCACACAATTTTCTAAATTTTATGACGTTGGCCTTTTTTTCTTTACTAAGGCAGTTTTGAAAATGCCTTTTCTTATTTTTTAAAATATTATTGTTTATTATTTTTATTTTCATTTATTAAATTAAATCAATTATTTTTCACAAAACAACGACGCGTGCAACCGACTATTTCCACGAATTTGAATTTTTTTTTTTAAAGAATTATCAAAAAAGCAACCCTGTCCTCTCACAGATGATAAAAAAAGTGCGTCAATGTGTTAGTGTGAAACTTTTGCATGTGTTGGTTTCCATTACACGGGTTTTGCTGGGTTAGATAAACCTCGACTAAGAGAAAGACAAATTTCATGTGGTCTCATCATGTGTTGATTATAATATGTAATAAGATGACAGTCAATACTTTTTTTATCGGATTTATTTGAACAACAATCGCCCAGTGGTCGAGTTTCGACCAGCCCTTTTTTAATTTCAATTACAACATGAAAATTTCACTTTATGTGATAGGTACCACGTCCACATTTCCGTAAATATTTAAAAACCTTTGCTCCGAGGCCATGTAAACAGATCAGAAGAAAGTACAATTTTGAAATATTGCATTCAAGCACGTAGAAACATTTTATTTCTAGTTATTAAAAAATTTTATGTTCTTAGAAAAAATGAAGTCGTTGCAAGGAAACGAAGATTTTTGAGATAAAAAAATTCCCTACATTTAGCTAATTTTTGGAAATCTGTCCTTTTTTTCCTACACTGCAAATTTGAGGTCGAATTTCCCTACATGTAGCCTCTTTTCCCTATACTTGGCATCACTGGTTGGAGTTATGTATCAAGTAAAATACTATCGATGGTTAAAAAAAACCATCGATAATCGCTATGGCATCGGTCCTATCGATAGTATCTATAGTTCAATCTAGGAGTGACTAACATAGTTTATATCTATAAGTTGCGACACTCTCAGCTGATCGTTTGGCATGTTGTGCCTGTCACCATGCAGTGCTGTGCAAAATTTACAGAAAAAAAATTCAAATGAATTTTCAAATCTTTAAATCTTTCAAATTATTGTCTGAATTGAATTTCTAATGCTATATTTGTAGCGATAATAACAAAAAATGAACATATTTTTGAGTTTTAATTGATTTTATTAGCAATCATTTATTCACAAATTTTTATTATTAAATATCTTTGTTAACAATTACTTGACTTTCCTAATTTCTTTGCAACGGAAAACTTTCAACAACATGCCAGAAATGATGAAAACCAAAAACAATCAAAGTAATTCTTCTAGCAGCTCTAATTTAAATACTTAAAGTTTCTCTCAAGAATTATTATTTTTCTCTTATATATTTTTACAGTTCACATCTTACTTTATGTGTTAATTATAGGTATACACAATCTATATAAAAGGTGATTCAGGCAATTTTTTTTTCCGATTTTAAAAGGTGTACTTATGGGCCTTTTCACATTACTCGGTACGACATCGGATCGACATTTTTTGTTCGGTATTTTCAGCTTACCGAAACGATTCCGCGTTGCTGTGTTTTTCACACTTGTGGGAATACTTTTCGTGTGTAATCGGCAGAAAATAGGAAAACAAACATCGAAATTTGCAAAACAAAATTTTTAACTTCAACAAATCACTCAATAATAACAATAATGTCTTCTAGCGAAGACGAAGACATTATAACTTACTACATTTATAACCGAAACTAGTTTTTTACTGACTTTGTTCTTCTTTTATTACGCCGCAAAAATGTATGCAGTAATTCCTCAAATTTTACTGACCGGTCTTACCGCGTTGCGGTATACCGAAATTAATCCGCTCCGATTTCATGTATGCAACACTAATGTGAAAGTGCCAATTGAAATACATGTGGTCAGTAAGGTTTCGGTATACTTTCGGTAAAAACCAAAAATGTCGATCCGATTCCGCACCGAGTAATGTGAAAGCGCTCTATCAGACAATATACGCTAGATCGCGTAAAAATCGTGTTTTGTTAGATGAATAAAACACATTTCATGCTAATAAAATTTGTATTATATTTAATTCATTAGGGATAGAGTAATTGAACTGTTGAAACAATGCAACAAAGTATTAAAACCGTTTTAGGGCATATTCCTCTTAGTGGCTAACTTTCACTGTGAGCCCGTTTCATGAACTTTTCAATCAAATATTTTTTGAAATAGTAAATTGCGGTTTATTATAAAATACACCTAAGTATATAATCTTGGTTTTCAATCGGTTTGTGTATAATTTTTTATTTTCATAAAGCTTCGGACAACAAAACGTGGCTCATTTTCACTGCGACTTACTGTATGTATCAAAGATATAGATACACATTAATTTTTTCAAAAGTCCGTGTCCAAACACAGCAACTCTGCCGCGAAATTATCCAACGATTCTTTTTTGTGCCGCTGTTCTGTCTTCCATTTGTCCAAACACATCAACTCGTCGCTGGCCAACTTTTGTTTATTATGTTTTGTTCTGGCATTCTTCGAACGCTCTGATTGGTCACTGGCGATAAGAATTGCTGCACAAAGCGTGTTGCCCGAGCACCGACGTCTTGGTGCCCCCTCCTTTCCTCGTCGCCTTCTCACCAGCAAACGAACAAAAGCAGCGGGTTGCTCAACTTCGTGTCTCCGTGTTTGGACGTCGACAAACAAAAATGAAATATCCATGATGCCAATCGTTGCTACCCAATAAGCATTTTTGAATGCATTTGAATTTCACTGATTTGACTTGAGTTCTATCGATATTCTCCAACCAAAATCAAACGTCAGGATAAAGCTTTTGAACAACAAACGCTCATCCGATTGAAATAAAGGAACAAAAATGTAACAATTATGATTGTCTGTTTAACTTATTTCCTCACTTTTTTGTTATGCATTTAAAATAGTAACAACATTTTATACACAAATATTAGTTGAATTATACATTCCTTTTTAAATTTTATTCTTCACTTATTTTTAGTTTACTTATTACTAATATGATTGAATTTAATTCATACTATTTATACTCTCAGTACGGTTTGGAAAAGTGTTGCACCTCAAGTATAAAAACATGTTGGATATAAACTTGAGAATTGAGACTTTTCTCCAACATTGGATTCGCGCTAATTGGGATCTATCCAAATTTAAAAAGCAACCAAAGCGTTCAAAGGCATCTAGGCATTAATTAAAAAGTATGAATTTGCACAGCGTTTTATCAGCAAACACAATCTCTACTGGTATAGAGTGTAATTCTCAAACTTATCTCTTATCCAAAGCGAAGGTAGAAAACTACACTAGAAATAAATTGGAGACTGATTAGAAAAATAAGTATTTGCGAATTCTCATTAGAAAACTACATTGCATTTCAATTCGGAAAATATAATTTTTGAGAATTATGTCCCATTTTGTTTGAAATCGCTATGATTCTCGACTGCTTCTCGAGTCGTCGTCTAACATTAGAGATTTTGGAAAAGGACTAGTTCTTGAGTCATTCTCAAACCGATATCTCACCTAAATGTTTGTTGGGTTTCGCCATGCAAAATGGCCGTTTGAATTCAAATTTTTTTAATTCCTTTTGAACATTTTCGTATAAGCAGGGTTGCACTTTCTCGTACTGCTCTATTACTACATTTTTGTTAGAAATATAGAAAAGGGAATGTAGGGATACCAATGCCTTTACTACTTCGTTCGCGTATATGCAACTTTTAATTCATGTAAGATTAACACGATCGATCTTTACAAATAGAACAGCAACAATTTTTTTCAAATTACACGATTTTTGAAACATGATTTCAGCTTTTGTCATTTGACATTTTGGTAAATTCAACCAAATTTTAGTGTTGATGCAACATTGGGCAATTTTAAAATATACACTAGGGGTATTCGCTATCCATAGCATAACCCTAGCACGTAGCACGGATTGCACGGATTGCAAAGTTTTACAATGCACATCAACAAAATACAGGCGCACAAAAATATGCTAGACCTCAAATATATGCTACACCAAAACCTATGTATATTTATTTGCTATGAAGTGTAGGAAATTAATTGCGACCCTGCGTCAGCTGACATTTGCCAATTGCTAATTTTAATTTCAATTTGATCATTCGAATTTTGCTTAAAATGTTATTTTTTATGTGTATTTATTAAATTTACTAAAATAAAATGATTTATTTATTAAAAAGTGAGTGATGAACGCGTCCCTTTGGCTAAAAAGAAAAGCTGCTTCTTAAAATTTCCTACGACTGTGCAATGGGGTGCTCTCGATGTGTAGCATATTTTGGTCTAGGACAGGGATGGGCACACAAACACATTCAAACAATCTCCGAAAATTAGTGTGTGTTGGTGCGCCTACTGTAGGCCAAAGTGGAAAACGATAAACAATAATCAGTCTGCATGCAGATGTTGAGCGAGCAGGGTCATGCTGCGCACGCTTTGCGAAATTATGAAACAACGTACGTATACAAGTACATACGTATGTTATATGCAAGCTCTTCATAGTTTTGTTTGTTGTCAGGGCTTCTGCAAATAAAACAAAACAAAGTCAAGCGACGATCACCTAGCGACCACTTGCTTTCACGACAGTCGAAGGCAAATTAATTATTTTTGCTAAGCATGGTCCCATGGCGGAATAATATAATGGTGGTGGTAAATGGGCAACAACAAAATTTACTGTTATGTACTGATCTGTCAAATGCAAAAACACGTGTTTTTCTTTGTTTTGTTTACTTATTGAAATTCGTGCAATTTATGAATCGGCTCGAAAAGTTTCTTCAAAATGGCTGACAAGCGCTCACCGCTTGAAATAATGAAAAATAATTATATAATTCACAGCACAGAAATCACACAAAGTGTATAATAATATAATAATAGCAGCAGAAAAACTAGTTGCACACGCGACTTCACTACTTTTCTCGGAAATATGTATAGAAGACATAAAGCAAAACAATAATGGCTGAAAATTTGGCACATTTGTCCATCAGCTGATTAATAAGTAAGAAGCATAATTTCATTTGCATCCACCATGATATTATTCCGCCATGGCATGGTCCCATCGTAAGCGCTCGTTTTACGCTCTTTATTTGTCTGTATTAGTGACAATCGGTGTGTATACGTGTGAATCGCAAACAGCTGGTCTGCCCGCGGGCAAGAGGCTGCGCATCGCTGGTCTAGGATATTTGCAATCCGTGCTATCTAGGGATAGCGAATACGCCTACTATGATTCAAATATAAAATTTTATTCCTAAATGTCATTTGGAATTTGGTTTTTTTAACATGATGATAGTGTCAATATAAACTAAAAAAAAGGTTAAAAAAAAGAACGTCCAAACATACACAATCTTTTTTTTTAACATTTGGAGTTCTGCTGTTCGTGCAAAATGCAATTATTATTTTTTAAATAAAAATAAAATCTGGTGCGGTGCCGTGGGAAGTGTTTAGCGCTATTGGAAGTGAGTGATAATGGCATTTCCATTTATATTTTCAGTTTGGAGGTGACTTAAAGGTGAAACACATTTTTATTTCTAAAATTTTTTAATGTAAAATATTTTCTTCTTCCTCATAGTTTGCAATTTTACCAGGAGGAGTACTGCCATATCTCGCAATACCGAAGCACTTTTTTTTTTATTGAATGCACATATATTGTATTTTTGTAAATTGTAAAATCAATCCAGTTAATTTAACAATAAATTTAAGGTAAAATCAAAAAGATAGTATTGCTAATTTAACACAACCATTCCGTGTTAATTTAACTAGCTTAAATTGCAAAATTATCTAGTTAAAATGTAAAATCAACAGGAAAACTCAATACTATTTTAATGTTATTTCTACACATTTCTTTGTTATTTTGTGTGCACATGCGCCGATATGCGGAAAAAATTAATATATATCGCACCCTAAATCATAAAGTGGCACAACTCAAAATTCAAAAATTTTCAGGAGCAAAAAAACTTTTTTCCTTTACAAGCAATGACATGGCAAAAGGCCACGTATAATGGCTATTTTTCAGTCAGAGTTTTTTTTTGTTGGCAATCGCTAGATGATGAAAAGTCGATTTAAAAAAATTTTGAATTGTGTCACTTTATTATTTAGGATGTGATATATTTTTATTAAAATCGTTTTCGTAGTGAAGAAAGAAATTCAGTAGAAACGGAGTAAATCCTAACTAATTTGCTCCCATTTTGGGAGTAACAGCAATTCTACGAAATTGCACAGCATTGATTCCTTCATTCTCTTCATTTTCGCACAAACACATACGCATTTTTTAAATTGAAGAAGAAGAAGACCATTTGAGTGACCAAACTATATAGTATAAACAATGGTGACTAATGACACGATTTTTTGGGAGTTGACACATAAGCACTGACTCACTAAAAAGAGTCGACTCACTGAGTTGGCACGATTGTGCTACAACACCTTGTGTTACAGCACGATTGTACTACAGCACATATTAGAGCCTATACACACTTGCGACTCAATCGATTTAGTCGAATGTTGATTTGCATGGGAATGTATGGAAGCATTCACACTACATTCAATTAGTTGTACAACTGAAACAGTTGGATTTGCAGCCCAATTTCATTCCAACTGAAACAGTTGTACAACTGCTTGATCAGCAAGGCGCCCTTCTACGTATTCACACTTGAGACAATAGCCGTGTTTTTATTCAAGCGCATATACATCTGCGCTTAAATTTTTTATGGATTTCTAAGCGCACATCTCTATCCGCGCTTATTTGTCCATACAAAATTTAAGCGCAGATGTATATGCGCTTGAATAAAAACACGGCTAATTTAGTCGAACGACTACAACAACAACAGTGATATTCGTAGTGGAAAGAGTTGCCATGCTGACAGAACAACTTTTATTTCACTTTTGGTAAATTGTAGAGATTGAATATTTCAATTAATATTTTCAAAATGTTTAAAAACAAAAGGTTCGTTTCTTATTAACTACACCATTTCCAGATGGATTTTAGAAAGCGTTAACTGGATTTTAGAAAGGGGAAATTGGATTTTAGAAATGTCAATTGGATTTTAGAAAGGGGAAATTGGATTTTAGAAATGTCAATTGGATTTTAGAAAGCGTTAAAAGGATTTTAGAAAACAAAATTGGATTTTTGAAAGCGTGAATTGGATTTCAGAATGTGCGTTTATAATAAATTTTACACAGAATTTTTCGAATAGAAATTCTTTATTGCGTATGAAAGTATAAATTAATAATTATATAAATTTTCGAAAATCCAATTTACAGTTTCTAAAGTCCAATTTCCCTTTTCTAAAATCAAATCGACATTTCTAAAATCCAATTTCCCCTTTCTAAAATCCAGTTGACGCTTTCTAAAATCCATCTGGAAATGGTGTAGTTATAGACAAGAATTATCTAACTAAGGATATTTACTTCCGTTTTCATATGTTTCTTGATATTGTTGTTCTCTTCAAATGTCATTAATCGCATTTTAAAATAGAAATAATGAAAATGAAATTTCATGAAAATTATTAATGGCTGATTTTTACTATTTTTCCGTTTCTTGTACTTCTGTTCGTTTCGCCTTTATGAGCGTAATTCCTTCCGTTTTTCTCTTTTCATTTACTTGACAGCTAGTTGATAGTTTAATAAGAAACAAAGCCAAACAATGTATGCACTTTTTGTTTATTTTATTGTTTTTTATTTATTAATCAAGTTGACAGCTGACAAGAAGGTGCTTTCATGTAAGAATGCAGATAAACTTTAACAATTTAATACTTCATCACTTTATATGAAGACCACTAATGTAAAATTTGCTGAGTAAAATGTGAACATTGGCAACACTATGTCATTGTCAATCGCACGACTATTTAGGCACTCTGCACACGGAGCGTACTGCTTTAGACGCGTATTAGATACTACAGACGAAAGCTGTACGCTTTGATGTCGCGCACGTATATTTCAATTGAGGGCTGCACACGAGTCGTCAGCTTCATGCATTCGTCAAAGTATGCTGGCTACATGTCGCTTGGCGTAAAGCAGTGCTAGTAGCTAGGCGTACTACGCTTAGAAAACAGGAAGAAGAAGATGTTTGTTTACATTTTTCCACTTGGTGAAATTTAAGAAAGCAGTAAAATTTGTGTAAAAAATCGGAAAAATGAGTGTAAAATTAAAGAAAATGGAAGATTCCATAAAAGTTATCATCTTTTCTATTTAAAGCTTCGAAATTTAAAGCAAATACCGTATTATTAATTTGTTTGTTTGTTTGTGCAGCGAAGTTTCATGTCGCTTCGTGTGCAGATCTTGAGGCGTAAGGAAATCGACGCTACATAAAATGTCTGATACGCGTCTATGACGATTCGCCTCGTGTGCAGAGTGCCTTAGTCTCAAGTGTGAATAGCTGCCACCGATTCGACTAAATAGTTGGAGTAGTGTGAATACAACAGTCCAATTCGACCAAATCGATTGAGTCGCAAGTGTGTATAGGCTCTAAGTCTCAAGTGTGAATAGCTGCCACCGATTCGACTAAATAGTTGGAGTAGTTTGAATACAACAGTCCAATTCGACCAAATCGATTGAGTCGCAAGTGTGTATAGGCTCTTACTTTCGTGCTATTGTCAACCAAAAAGTGTTACTGTGAGCTATCAGAGACTGTGTCAGTGAAAGAGTCGCTCCGATGATGAATTGATATTTGTACGAGAATGGCATATAAATCAATAATAGAATTGAAGTGATAGGTGTGGGTGGGCAAATATATGGAAAATTAATTAGTTAATTAATAAATGTCGTTTTTGTTGTTGATTATTGATTTAGACCAGTGATGCACACCGTCGACTGCGCTACTTACACAAGCGCAACATATTTTTGCATTAGTGTGCGCGTATAAGCAGATGTCGCATAACTATTGCTATGGAGGAACAAGAAAGGAGAATGCATAAGATCAGCTGACTTCTTCTTCAATCTTCATAAACACACGAACACAAGCATTTTTTTTGTTGACATATTCCACACACACACGCACCCTAGCATTTCCATAGGGGCCAAATCTGTCAAATTCTTCTACATTCCTCTTTGCATGACACTTCTCGGCCCACTATGTATGAAGGTATGTCGTCATGCGAAAACCTTTATTGTTGAATCATGACTATTGCTCAGAAAAAAGAAAAAAATTCTTTGCGCGATCGATGTACATAGCATGAAATTCAAGCGCAGACTAATAGGCCCGTCACATAGCATACGTCAATCCGTCTACGTCGACGTATGTGACTGACAGCTCACGTACTTGACGGAGAGGTCGCCACATAGGAAACGTTGGCGGATATACACAAATCAGCTGTTTGATTAACCTTTAACTACAGAGGTGGTGGCAAAAACTTAACTCTTTAGAATATTTTGTAATTTCTCTTTTAAGTTGCCCTATTGAAATTCAGTTTTCAGTAACTTCATCCTCCTGATAATTCTTAACAATTTTGTTTTATGGAGGAATGTTATACAAATGAGTAAAAACTCGAAAAGCAAATTGCAAAAAAAGTGAAATTCAAGAGTAGCTAAAGGTTAACAATCAAAAGCAATCAGCTGACATAGCGACGGACTGACGTATACCAAAAGTTGACTTTTGGGCAACTTCGGTACGTTGCGGCGACGGATCCGTCGTACGTGTGACGACGTACGTTTAAATGCCGACATTTTACTGAGCTGTCAGTCACATACGTCGACGTAGACGGATTGACGTATGCTATGTGTCGGGGCTATAATTGGTTGTAGGCGTCACAATTGCTTGCTAGCAGCACCAGTGTTGCCACTTTAGCTATTTTGTAGCTAGATTTAGCTATTACTTTCGACGTTTAGCTATAGAAATTTGCGTTTAGCTATTAGCTATTTTCTTAGTCGGTTTAGCTATTTTAGCTATAACATTTTTTCTGTAATTTCCTCACTTTTGCACAAAATATTATGATTTTTTGTTTATCAAAACTTTATAGAATGTACTTACACGAAGTATATACGGGTAAGTTGTGAAGCAATTTTCAAAGCAATATGGAGTCAATTTACAAGGCAATATTTCTATACCGGGCATTTCATTTTAAAAATTTCACACGATTCATTAAAAAAAATTGTTGGATTTATGCGATGCCACTGTGAGCGTTACAATATAATGCAAAATAGCCGTCAAACAGCCGAAATGGAATCTTATTGCCTTGCAATATACCATTTTCCACCAATTACTACAATGAAGCCATGTGTTCTCTGATCGCTTCAAATTGCCAAATGAATTGCTTCACATCTTGCCCGTATAGACACGTCGGGTTAAGATTACAAAACAAAACCTGGTAATCCGGCATGCCCACTTATTTATTTTAACGCTTATTGGTATATACCCCGCAGTCAAAAACTAGATGACAGTCAACTAGAATATTTTTTAGTTAAGCAAATTGATTGACCATATTTTTCTTCACTAAATCGAAAAGAGTGGTAGTGGAATTTTTTTTCACAAAATCATTAAAAAGCATTTGCACTACCACCAGTAAAATAAATGGTTATTAAATATTTTTTCATAAATAGAATTTAGTGGTAGTGGAAAGTAAGTTTACGAAAAAATTACTACACTAGATGAAAAATTTTTTTAAACTTCCCAATAAACACAGACGCGAGGATGATATCGCGGCGAATTCGAGGCGAGTTCGCGAAAGCAGATTTTCGAGAATATAATTTCCCGGACTCGCCTCGAGTTCGCGGCATGTTAGAGAAAACCAATTTTCGCTATATCTTTTTTTTTCTATTTTTTTTAAGTTGTTTTGCACTAAAAAATCATTATAGTTCTGAAATTTTACATTTATTCCTGAACTCGAATATCACAGTTCCGCAGATGTTATCGTGACGAATTCTAGGCGAGTTCGCGAAAGTAGATTAAATCAGTTTATAATCAAATAGATGCGAGTATGTAGAAAAACCAATTCAAAATTGTTTAAATAATGGGACTTTATTTACTGCTTAAATTTATTTGAAAAGCTTTTGTTATCGAATGGGTAATGAACAAATTTTCGAAACGCCGACGATCCGAGAATGAACAAATTTTCGAATCGCCAACGATCAGAGAAATTAAAAATTCTCGAATGATAAAAAACTCGAATCGCCAGCGATCCGAGAATGAACAAATTCTCGAATCGCTAGTGATAGGTGACATGCCTACGCGCGAACTATTGCCGCGATAATATAATCAGAGAAGGCGAATCCGTTGTGTTTATTGGGTTGTAATAAAACTTTCACGTTATTCATGCTAGTGGAACGTATGTATATGTTTATGTATGTATGATCTGCTCTGGTAGAATGCCTATGTTACTTCTATGTCAATTCTGATATTTTTCTTTAGTAGAATAAAATGTTGATCCAATAAATTTTCACTACCAGTATTTTGATTTAGTGGGAAAAATTTCGACTACCACTATGCGAATTAATGGTAGTGAAATTTTTAAAAGATCCACTTATCCAAAATTTATTGGAGGTAGAAAATTAGTATCCTTTTAAGTACGTAAATAATTATTTAGGTTTTTTAAAGAAAAATATTTTTGGCCATTAACTTTAGCTTTGAACAAAAATTGTTTAGCTATTTTGAGCTATTTTTATCTTTTAATCTAGCTATAAGCTCCAAAATATTCTGGCAACACTGAGCAGCACACACACGACTCGTATGTGTAGCCGAGCAGCTCCGTTTTGCTCCGTATTGCTCTTTCGTTCAACACTGATTTAGACCTATGTAGCTCTGAGATATACGGTATTTAGGGATTTTTGAGATGTTCATGAAGTACACATATTGGGCTATCTGATGGATAAATAAAATATACATATGTGTGCCAATATAAACTTAGTTGATAAGATCAATTACAAATTTCAAATGAATGTATCTTTTTATATATGCACGATATACGATAATGGGTTAAAGTCCAAAAGTTGGGAAAAATCATCTAGCTTCTGAATATCATAACCAAATTTCCCAAAATTAAGGGGAACAACCGAAAAAAACCCAAAATATGTGTCCATACAAAAACGGGTTAGTGTCCGAAAGTTAGTACAATTCATGCAGAATACACCTATATACACCAAATTTTCCTAAATCACCTGGAACAAATGAAAAAATGCATAACCACCCCAATACCAAAAACCACCAAAATACACCAAGTGCCATATAAAGTAAGCATGCACAAGATGACAATTAAATAAGAGGCGAAATCGAACGTGCCAGCGGAGTCGAGTGTGCTAATGAGTTAACATGCTATAAACGTGCCAGCGGAGTCAAGTGTGCTACTGAGTTAACGTGCTATAAACCTGCCAACGGAGTCAAGTGTGCTACTGAGTTATAATTTTATCGTGAGGTGAGCTTGAGCGTGCCGCTCACTGATGGGAGTTAAGACGGAGTCATGACTCAGTGCTGAGTTACCAAGCCTAGTTCAATCGATGGTTTTCCAGTACTAGTTGCCATCAGTGATGTGATACGTAGGGAAAATTCCCTACATGTAGGGATTTTAGTCGGAAAAAAGTGACCGTAGGGAAAGAAGGACAGATTTTTGTAAAATAGCTAAATGTAGGGATTTTTTGGCAAAGTTAAATCAAAATTTCAATTCAACTTTTTTTCAGTTCAACACTGACTGTCGATCTGAATAATGAAAATGCTGCCAAGACGAGTTAAATCGCGAACCCTTCAATGACGTAATTGGAGAGGGAATACCGTATAGTGAACTATCTAATAACACGATTTTTTTTTTCAGGGCATCGGAGCAAAAGATTTTTTTTTTGGCTACGCTCTTAGCTCCGAATTTTTTTCCCCTTAAGGCCTCTCCGTATCTCTCAAGAAAACGCTCAAGAAAAAATTTGCATTATTTCTTGAGCGTTGAAATGGCAGTAGGAAAGTAATTATATTAGCTTTGTTCGTTTACGGATATTTTTTGATGTTTTTCGAAAACTTTTAAAAACAAACACTTTGTCGCCGTTCTTTTACGCCAAATCTCCAACAGAAGAGAACCAACTGAGAGAGAAAACTGACATTTCATTTTGTGAGAAGCTGTTGAATTCTGTTGGACAAATTTTTGCCAACAGCAATTTTCCAACAGGAAAACAGCTGATCAAACAACAGCTGACTTGAATTTTTGCAAGTAACAAGATTTGCAAAATATACAAATCAATTATAAAATTGGAAAAATACACTAAATTGGCAACAAATATGGATAAATTAAATATGCTAAATAAGTTACATACTTTTTGCGAAGTATTTATATGCATATTATGTACCTTAGTAAATTGTAATCTCCTTTGCGGGAATATATATTAACGGGGCCGCTGTGGTGCAGTGGGGAGTGTTGTGGCCACTGTGGTGTGGCGGACAGTGGCTAGTCTGCCATACCAGAGGTCATGGGTTGGATCCCCAGCCTGGATAGAGGGAAAATTTGTATATAATGATCCACGATCCGATAACAATTAATTTTCCAGAGGGTAGGGGTGGTCTCACAGATCACAAACAACGTACTACAAAGTACTACCCTCCGGACGCTTATAGTTCAGGAGACATTCCTTGTTAAATTAATGTATGTATGTGTAGAACATCTTTCTGCGTTGGCGGCTTTTGGCAGCGCTTCAATAAAATTACCCTCAGCCGGCAGAATTTTCTTTCTGGATTAATATCCATGGAGCAATCCACAGTTGTTTTGTATAGAACACCTTTTGCCTTCAGCCGCGCTTTACACAAATAACCCTCAGCCGGGAGAATTCTATTTCTAGAGAACTTTAATATTATAATTTAATAATAGTTGAAAGTGTTAAGATAAGATGAATTATCATCTACGGAATATTTCCTGAAAGTTTCACTGAGCCTGGATAGACAACAAATTCTAACTAAAACCCAATTATCCGGATTTTAAAAATAGCAGCCACTCTAGGCAGTGGGTGGCACACCCTCCGAGAGTAGTTCTGCAGTGGGTCGGCTTCAGTATAATGCGCCCGCCGTATTTATTTTCAAACCACTGGAACTTTCGGGAAATCTTCTATGGATGTTAATTTTACTAATTTTAACACTCCCGATCGCTCCGCAGATATAATTCGAGAAAGGAAATTTTGCTGGCTGGGGCTATTTTTTTTAAAGCGCGGCCAAATACCGCCAACGCAAAAGTTTGTTCTACTCAAAAGTACTGTGGATCGGTCCATAGTGGGTTATTTTTTTAAAGCATGGCCAGGGCCGGGTGCATTAAATTGAAATCTCTTCTGCGGGGCAGCAGACGCGAAGACATACTGCGGTGGAAAACAGTATGGACATGGGTACAAAGAAAAGCAATTGTTAGTGTGATAATTATTACAATGAAATCCTATTTATTAGATAGTAACAGCGAACCCCAGCGGGTTAGGGGGTCTAGAATATACCCGTTGTAAGGAATGCCTGTCGTAAGACGCGACTAAAATCCACCGGCCTAGGAGGTTGATTATGGCCAGAAAAAATCGTTCGCACGACAGTCGGGCTAGTGTCAGAAGGGACTAGTACCCGAGCGTACCGGATTTATCCGGCAAAGGACTGTCACATCCCCTACACTCCCCAAAACCTTCGGGGAGTGTCTTGGTGGCTACAACAACAACAACATGAAGTTAATTGTATTGCAGATACATACATATGTGCATATATCTCCACTGTTTTCAGGCAGAATTGTAACTCCATTAGCATTTATATAGAACAAACAGTGCCGATTTATTGTAAAAGAGAGTTTCGGATGCATTTCCGAACTTCAAAAAACCTTTTTGCGAGCCTATGCGAACGATTTTTAGATTGAGGAGGTTATCGCGAGGTGACAAAAGACTGACCAAAACGAAACCCAAAACGAATCAAAAGAAATTAAATAAGAAAAAAACTATGTTTTATTTTATTATTTTTATGTTATATGTACATATATACATAATTAACAGCAATAATTTCCACCAATTTTATTATCATTTTAATTTTAATCTTTTTATCCTTTGAATTTGGGGCTTGTGAATGTAAATAAAAATCAGCTGTTTGCCAAAGCTGTTGAACTCTGCAAATTTTGTGTTCGTTTACCTCTTACGATATTTTTCTCTTGTGAGAGGATAGGTGACATTTTTCTCCAACACCTGGCTGTTGGAGGCTGCTGAGTAAATGCTGTTGGAGAAAGTACGCGAACAAAACTATTTTCAAACGAAATGTCACATGCGTGCGATATATACATATGTTACATACAACGCATTAATACATATATTTTTTTTATTATAATAATTGTTCAAAACAGTAAACCATCAGTATTTTATTGTAATTTTTTTTGATTTCTTTGAGAGCCAGTGTGTATGCAGTACGCAGTAGAACAGCCGATTTTCATTATTTAGTAAAAGAAAAGACGTTCATATACTGCCGTGCGGTTTTTTCATTGTTCTAGCATGGAAATAACTAAAAAAGTGTAGGGAATTACGTAGGGAAAATTTGAAACAAGCCTAGGGGAAGGTAGGGATTTTTCTCTTGCTCTGTAGGGAATTTCCAAAAATGTATCTACCATCACTGGTTGCCATTGCGGCGTCAAAAAGCCGAAAACGAAATCGCAGAATTTATTTTTTTTGATTACACAAAAAGTATTAAGAAATATTTCCTACAATTATAGTTGCACAGATGCAAATTGGCTAATTCTCAAATACGGCTATAAATGTTATGTGAGTGCTAATTATAACAAAAACAAAATTGGAAACGGTGGCGTTAAAGAATAAAAAAGTGTACAGTAACGCCGACTTCGAGTTACGCGCGCAAAAATAAGTGCAGTGGGCAAAATTGGTCTTAAAATTGTTTCCACTCAGGCCAAGATATGAATAGCTGTTCACACATATGTATTCGCGTCTATGAGTTTGAATAAATATGAATTTCTCGTTTTTGTTGCAGTTTTCCCCGAGTTGATTGATAAATATAAACGATAAACGACTAGAAGTACGAATATGGAAGGTCGTCGTACGCGAGGGCGTCCTAAGCTCAAAGACCCGGTGATGACGGCAGCAGCTTTGACTGAAAAGATCAGCACTGTTAGTACAAATATAAATATACAAAAAAAAAGGAGTGCATCCAAGACCAAAAACTCGCCCGCACGCACAAGGCGCTCATCAAAGTCGCACACAACAGTGGTACCGATACCGGCATCCAAAACAATACAGACGAATCCTTCACCCATAAAAGAGACATATGAGGTAATTTTTTGTTTATTTCTGTACAAACAGCTTGGGCTCAGATTTCCATCTGTCTACGTTAAGGAGCCACGGTCCGAGAAAAATGACTTTTTCAGGGGGGTAGAGGGCCTCTCGGAGATCTCAAAACTGAAATCAAAACAAGGGGTTGGCTTTCCAATGATGTCACACGCTCCGAGAAAAACGACTTTTACTTGGTTGTAGGGGAGAAAGAAAAAACAAAAAAAAAAGAAAAAACAAAAAAAAAAAGGAGTAGGTTCTGAATCAGTTAAATTCAGGCGCCGGACGTACCTAGTTTTCCCGGAATTTGTTAAAGTTTTTAAATTTTTACCAATAACAACCCCAATTCCTCTTTTCGCTAGCTTAGAGTGCAAATTGTGTAAGTCCTTTTTTAAAACTTTGTAGGAGAGACAAAAAACAAGAAATAAAAAAAATTCGAAATGAAAAAAAGTTTTCTGTTCATATAAATATTTTGGACTTACACAATTTTCTTCGCTTTTTGGACTTACACAATTTGCGTATCACTGAATAACAACGAGTAGAAATCTGACAAGTATCACAGACTTGTTTAGCGCGGTGCGTATTTGATTTTTCTAGCGTTCTACATAAAAATACACTTTTTCATAAAAGTGGACTTACACAGTTTGCACTCTAAGCTAGCGATTTACAAAACAAATTTCACTCCTTATTTTAGTCACAACACGTATATTACTAATATATATAATAAATTTTACAATATTGCGTTAATATCACTTTTATTAAAAATGTTGCTAATAGCGACTTCACAGGGTGTACTACGCAGAAGGACATCACCGTGGCGGTAGCCACGGTTAGGGCACACGTCCGGACGGATGGCGTAGCCCAGGGTTATTTTTTATAAGCTCGGCCGAAGGCCCCCAACGCAGAAAAGTGTTCTGCGCAAAAGTTTGTTCTTTATCTATCGAATTTAAATGGAGAGTTCTAAACTTTAACCATAAATTCCTCAAAAACGAGGTACGTCCGGCGCCTAAATTTTACGGATTCAGAACACCCTTCCACTCCCCTACCTACCGGTAGAAGTCGTTTTTTTTGGGGGCGTGTGACATTATTAGAAAGTTTCCCCAAAACAAGTAGGAGGCTTATAGTTCACAACATATTTGTTGGTAATTTTGTGGTAGTTGGATGGGTCCACAGATATAACCCTAGAAAGAGAAGGCCAGAGTTTCGACGTCGATATCCACTTTTTGAAAAAGCAAAATAATGGGGATTGCGTTGGCGGCCTTTGGCCGTGCTTTAAAAAAATAACGGAACAAGTAAAGAATACCGTCCGGTGAGCTAAAAAAAAAACAAAAGTGGGCGTGGTCCGCCTTTTTGGCCTGATTTCAGTGATATACTTCTTTTTTGGCGCAAACGATTTTTGAGGGAGCTAGAGGGGGATGAAGTTTAAAAAATCCGATATCTTCCAAAATATTCACTCAATTTTTAAAATTAAGGCATCGTTGGAAAGCTTACTTAAATGCCTTTCATATGATACATAAATATTTCCCCAAATTCCACACAAATTTTGTAAAAAAGCAAAAAACTTTAATTTTGGTAATTTTTTTTTTTTCCTTTTTTTTTTTGTTGAAATGACCTTATTAGCACTATACAAAGTTACTTACATTAAAAAGTACGTTAAATTACCTTTCATTTGATATATAATTTGTTACGAAAATTTTGTTAAAAAAGTGCAAAACAATTCTTGTTAGTTATGTATAATATTAAGAAAGCCTCTATAGCGCGGACAAAAAAAATTAAAAGATTAAAAAAATAACACTCAGCCGGCAGAATTCTACTTCCGCAATAGCATCTATGGGGAAACTTTCCAATAATGTCACACGCCCCAAAAAAAACGACTTCTACCGGGGGTAGGGGAGGGGAAGAGTGTTCTGAATCCGCCGGACGTACCTCGTTTTCGAGGAATTTATGGTTAAAATTTAGTAACTCTCCATATAAATACGATAGATAAAGAAAACACTTTTGCGGAGAACAGATTTTGCGTTGGGGCCTTCGGCCGCGCTTATAAAAAAATAACCCTCAGCCGCCAGAATTCTCTTTCCGGAGTAATATCTATGGCCCGGTCCACAGTGCTTTTGCGCAGAACACTTTTCTGCGTTGGCGGCCTTCGGCCGCGCTTATTAAAAATAACCCTGGGCTACACCATCCGTCCGGACGTGTGCCCTAACCGTGATGTCCTTCTGCGTAGTAGACCCTTCGTGTGTCAGAAAAGCCTACTGTACAACTTTTTTCATGGTTCTCTGTATACCTAAAGCTACTAAAACATCTTTTCATTTCACGATAGCTAATTATATAGAAGTCTTGCTATAGAGAATAGTATATGAAATTAAAGATATTTTATGCTCTTTTAAACCACCGGACCACGCCCACTTTTTTTTTTTTTTTTTTGTAGCTCACCGGACGGTATCCTTTACTTATGCCAAAATAACCCTCAACAGTACTTTTATCATAGATGGGCATACTGCAGTAAACACAGTATTGCAGTAAAAAAAAACAAGTATAGTACAGCTTACTGAATGCTCATGAAATTGCAATAGCTATTAAAATATTACATTAGGGGTATTCGCTATCCATAGCATAACCCTAGCACGTAGCATGGATTGCAAAGTTTTACAACGCACAACAACAAAATACAGGCGCACAGAAATATTCTAGACCTCAAAAATATGCTACACCAAAACCTATGTATATTTATTTGCTATGAAGTGTAGGAAATTAATTGAGACCCTGCGTCAGCTGACATTTGCCAATTGCTTATTTAAATTTGAGCATTCGAATTTTGCTTAAAATGTTATTTTTTATGTGTATTTATTAAATTACCAAAATAAAATGATTTATTTATTAAAAAGTGAGTGATGAACGCGTCCCTTTGGCTAAAAAAACTGCTTCTTAAAATTTCCAACGACTGTGCCACCCCTCTCGATGTGTAGCATATTTTGGTCTAGGATATTTGCAATCCGTGCAATCTTGCTAGGGATAGTGAATCCCCCTATTATGTTGCAAAATATTCGAGTTCAAACAGTTTTAGGAAAATTTCGGTAGAAAGTCAAAGACAAGACAAAAAGACTTTTATACACAACTTCTGATTGCGTTGACAGCCTTTGGCCGCGCTTTAAAAAAATAACCCTCAGCCTCAGCAGAATTCTACTTCTGCAATAGCATATATGGCCTGTACAAAAGTACTTTTATACAGAACTCCAGATTGCGTTGGCGGCCTTTGGCCGCGCTTTAAAAAAATAACCCTCAGGCGGCAGAATTCTACTCCTGCAATAACATCTATGACCCGGACAAACTACTTTTATGCAGAACTCCAGATTGCATTGGCGGCCTTCGGCCACGCTTTAAAAAAATAACCATCAACCGGCAGAATTCTACTGCAATATCATCTATGGCCCGGACAACAGTACTTTTATACAGAACTCCAGATTGCGTTGGCGGCTTTCGGCCGCGCTTTTAAAAAATAACACTGGATCATAAAATGAAATTTGTTGTCTGTACTTTGGACGAAACTATCATATCTATATGTAAAATCGGTTGCTGATTCCGAAAATAGCGTTAATTTTTAATTCTATTGGAAGGTTTTTGAGATATTGGCAATTACCGTTATTTTGCCAATGGCTCCGCTTAATCCAGTATGTCTTTTTTAACGCATTGAGCTATCTACGTTGGAGTAGAAATAAAATTAAATTTCCTATACATGGCTCCTATAACATTTTTCTCTAGGTCTTATAGTTTCTGAAATATAGAAGAGTCAATTTGAAAATTGTACATTTTTTACGAAAATTTGAAGAAAAAATTGACAAATGTTGAATACACCAAAACGGAGAAAGGGGCAACTATCCTCATAGCAACTCATTTCCCGGTTTCCAGTTCCCCTGGGTGTACCTCGAACTATAAGACCCACTCCTTCAGACTGGCGAAATCTGGTTTCGGAGAGCGCCATCAGATAAGCGATAGGGTCCTTCGAGAAATACAAGTCTCCGGGCGTTGACGGCATATATCCGATAATGTTGCAGAAGGATAAAGTAGTTATTGGGCACTTAAGGCACATTATGAGAGATAGCCTGGCACTGGCGGATATCCCGTCGGTGTGGCGTAGAGCAAAAGTGGTTTTCATACCCAAAATAGGCAAAAAGGACTACTCTATGGCTAAGTCCTTCAGACCCATAAGTCTTAAGAATATAATAGACTTAGAGATTAGGTCAAACACTCTGAATAGGTTTCCCCTGCACCCAGGACAGCATGCATATAGGGCAGGTAGATCTATCAGCTAGCTGACACAATTCAGTGCTTTTGACCATAAGGAAGTTGTGATTTGCGCCTTCCTAGCTATAGAGGGAGCCTTCTGAATCAGTTAAATTCAGGCGCCGGACGTACCTAGTTTTCCCGGAATTTGTTAAAGTTTTTAAATTTTTACCAATAACAACCCCAATTCCTCTTTTCGCTAGCTTAGAGTGCAAATTGTGTAAGTCCTTTTTTAAAACTTTGTAGGAGAGACAAAAAACAAGAAATAAAAAAAATTCGAAATGAAAAAAAGTTTTCTGTTCATATAAATATTTTGGACTTACACAATTTTCTTCGCTTTTTGGACTTACACAATTTGCGTATCACTGAATAACAACGAGTAGAAATCTGACAAGTATCACAGACTTGTTTAGCGCGGTGCGTATTTGATTTTTCTAGCGTTCTACATAAAAATACACTTTTTCATAAAAGTGGACTTACACAGTTTGCACTCTAAGCTAGCGATTTACAAAACAAATTTCACTCCTTATTTTAGTCACAACACGTATATTACTAATATATATAATAAATTTTACAATATTGCGTTAATATCACTTTTATTAAAAATGTTGCTAATAGCGACTTCACAGGGTGTACTACGCAGAAGGACATCACCGTGGCGGTAGCCACGGTTAGGGCACACGTCCGGACGGATGGCGTAGCCCAGGGTTATTTTTTATAAGCTCGGCCGAAGGCCCCCAACGCAGAAAAGTGTTCTGCGCAAAAGTTTGTTCTTTATCTATCGAATTTAAATGGAGAGTTCTAAACTTTAACCATAAATTCCTCAAAAATGAGGTACGTCCGGCGCCTAAATTTTACGGATTCAGAATACCCTTCCACTCCCCTACCTACCGGTAGAAGTCGTTTTTTTGGGGGCGTGTGACATTATTAGAAAGTTTCCCCAAAACAAGTAGGAGGCTTATAGTTCACAACATATTTGTTGGTAATTTTGTGGTAGTTGGATGGGTCCACAGATATAACCCTAGAAAGAGAAGGCCAGAGTTTCGACGTCGATATCCACTTTTTGAAAAAGCAAAATAATGGGGATTGCGTTGGCGGCCTTTGGCCGTGCTTTAAAAAAATAACGGAACAAGTAAAGAATACCGTCCGGTGAGCTAAAAAAAAAACAAAAGTGGGCGTGGTCCGCCTTTTTGGCCTGATTTCAGTGATATACTTCTTTTTTGGCGCAAACGATTTTTGAGGGAGCTAGAGGGGGATGAAGTTTAAAAAATCCGATATCTTCCAAAATATTCACTCAATTTTTAAAATTAAGGCATCGTTGGAAAGCTTACTTAAATGCCTTTCATATGATACATAAATATTTCCCCAAATTCCACACAAATTTTGTAAAAAAGCAAAAAACTTTAATTTTGGTAATTTTTTTTTTTTTCCTTTTTTTTTTTTGTTGAAATGACCTTATTAGCACTATACAAAGTTACTTACATTAAAAAGTACGTTAAATTACCTTTCATTTGATATATAATTTGTTACGAAAATTTTGTTAAAAAAGCGCAAAACAATTCTTGTTAGTTATGTATAATATTAAGAAAGCCTCTATAGCGCGGACAAAAAAAATTAAAAGATTAAAAAAATAACACTCAGCCGGCAGAATTCTACTTCCGCAATAGCATCTATGGGGAAACTTTCCAATAATGTCACACGCCCCAAAAAAAACGACTTCTACCGGGGGTAGGGGAGGGGAAGAGTGTTCTGAATCCGCCGGACGTACCTCGTTTTCGAGGAATTTATGGTTAAAATTTAGTAACTCTCCATATAAATACGATAGATAAAGAAAACACTTTTGCGGAGAACAGATTTTGCGTTGGGGCCTTCGGCCGCGCTTATAAAAAAATAACCCTCAGCCGCCAGAATTCTCTTTCCGGAGTAATATCTATGGCCCGGTCCACAGTGCTTTTGCGCAGAACACTTTTCTGCGTTGGCGGCCTTCGGCCGCGCTTATTAAAAATAACCCTGGGCCACACCATCCGTCCGGACGTGTGCCCTAACCGTGATGTCCTTCTGCGTAGTAGACCCTTCGTGTGTCAGAAAAGCCTACTGTACAACTTTTTTCATGGTTCTCTGTATACCTAAAGCTACTAAAACATCTTTTCATTTCACGATAGCTAATTATATAGAAGTCTTGCTATAGAGAATAGTATATGAAATTAAAGATATTTTATGCTCTTTTAAACCACCGGACCACGCCCACTTTTTGTTTTTTTTTTTTGTAGCTCACCGGACGGTATCCTTTACTTATGCCAAAATAACCCTCAACAGTACTTTTATCATAGATGGGCATACTGCAGTAAACACAGTATTGCAGTAAAAAAAAACAAGTATAGTACAGCTTACTGAATGCTCATGAAATTGCAATAGCTATTAAAATATTACATTAGGGGTATTCGCTATCCATAGCATAACCCTAGCACGTAGCATGGATTGCAAAGTTTTACAACGCACAACAACAAAATACAGGCGCACAGAAATATTCTAGACCTCAAAAATATGCTACACCAAAACCTATGTATATTTATTTGCTATGAAGTGTAGGAAATTAATTGAGACCCTGCGTCAGCTGACATTTGCCAATTGCTTATTTAAATTTGAGCATTCGAATTTTGCTTAAAATGTTATTTTTTATGTGTATTTATTAAATTACCAAAATAAAATGATTTATTTATTAAAAAGTGAGTGATGAACGCGTCCCTTTGGCTAAAAAAACTGCTTCTTAAAATTTCCAACGACTGTGCCACCCCTCTCGATGTGTAGCATATTTTGGTCTAGGATATTTGCAATCCGTGCAATCTTGCTAGGGATAGTGAATCCCCCTATTATGTTGCAAAATATTCGAGTTCAAACAGTTTTAGGAAAATTTCGGTAGAAAGTCAAAGACAAGACAAAAAGACTTTTATACACAACTTCTGATTGCGTTGACAGCCTTTGGCCGCGCTTTAAAAAAATAACCCTCAGCCTCAGCAGAATTCTACTTCTGCAATAGCATATATGGCCTGTACAAAAGTACTTTTATACAGAACTCCAGATTGCGTTGGCGGCCTTTGGCCGCGCTTTAAAAAAATAACCCTCAGGCGGCAGAATTCTACTCCTGCAATAACATCTATGACCCGGACAAACTACTTTTATGCAGAACTCCAGATTGCATTGGCGGCCTTCGGCCACGCTTTAAAAAAATAACCATCAACCGGCAGAATTCTACTGCAATATCATCTATGGCCCGGACAACAGTACTTTTATACAGAACTCCAGATTGCGTTGGCGGCTTTCGGCCGCGCTTTTAAAAAATAACACTGGATCATAAAATGAAATTTGTTGTCTGTACTTTGGACGAAACTATCATATCTATATGTAAAATCGGTTGCTGATTCCGAAAATAGCGTTAATTTTTAATTCTATTGGAAGGTTTTTGAGATATTGGCAATTACCGTTATTTTGCCAATGGCTCCGCTTAATCCAGTATGTCTTTTTTAACGCATTGAGCTATCTACGTTGGAGTAGAAATAAAATTAAATTTCCTATACATGGCTCCTATAACATTTTTCTCTAGGTCTTATAGTTTCTGAAATATAGAAGAGTCAATTTGAAAATTGTACATTTTTTACGAAAATTTGAAGAAAAAATTGACAAATGTTGAATACACCAAAACGGAGAAAGGGGCAACTATCCTCATAGCAACTCATTTCCCGGTTTCCAGTTCCCCTGGGTGTACCTCGAACTATAAGACCCACTCCTTCAGACTGGCGAAATCTGGTTTCGGAGAGCGCCATCAGATAAGCGATAGGGTCCTTCGAGAAATACAAGTCTCCGGGCGTTGACGGCATATATCCGATAATGTTGCAGAAGGATAAAGTAGTTATTGGGCACTTAAGGCACATTATGAGAGATAGCCTGGCACTGGCGGATATCCCGTCGGTGTGGCGTAGAGCAAAAGTGGTTTTCATACCCAAAATAGGCAAAAAGGACTACTCTATGGCTAAGTCCTTCAGACCCATAAGTCTTAAGAATATAATAGACTTAGAGATTAGGTCAAACACTCTGAATAGGTTTCCCCTGCACCCAGGACAGCATGCATATAGGGCAGGTAGATCTATCAGCTAGCTGACACAATTCAGTGCTTTTGACCATAAGGAAGTTGTGATTTGCGCCTTCCTAGCTATAGAGGGAGCCTTCGACAACGCGTCTCACGACGCTGTGAGTCGGGCGCTAATGAGAAGAGAAGTACAGCAGCCTCTATGCAGGTTGTTGTTGTTGTTGTTGTTGTATTAGCAGTACTAAGCCCTGCCTAGGGAACACACCTTTGTCATAAACTATCATCAATTTCATCTAGCGGTAGACCGAGGAATGTTGCAGCCTCTATGGGGTTTGTCCAAAGGGACATCGGTGTTAGATGGGTTGGTTTTGAGGGGCATGTGAAGAGGTGCTGAGTGTCGTGTGGTGTCTCTCCACATGCTGGGCATACATTTGGTATGCTTGAATCAATTCTGGACCTGTATGAGTTCAGTCTGCTGCAGAATCCCGATCGGAGTTGCGCGAGTGCAACTCGTGTTTCTCGCGGCAGATCGCGCTCTTCTTCTGCTATAGGTGGTGGTTGGTCTCTGATTAATAGGTATGCCGGACGGACGGACACATAGCTGTCAACTGTGTCGGAATGGATTTTATTGAGGGCCTGCCTATAGGTTGCCGGATTGAGCGGTTGTGGTATGTAATTTTCCACCTCTCTGCGTAAGTCAAGAAGGTGTTTTCTGACATGACGGGGGGGTGGTTCTGGCTCAATTAGATGACTATTAGGGTGGTTTCTTCTATAGCATCCCAGTAAGAATTGCTTGTCTAGCATGGTGTTGTGTTTCTTGACAGGGAGCATTTGAGTTTCAAGGTGAAGGTGGTGTTGTTGTGTCATCTGTAGGCAACCTGTGGCGGTCCTCAATGCAGTGTTTTGGCATGCCTGTAGCTTCGTCCATTGGGTGGTGCAAGTCCCCGGCGACCATATTGGCGACGCATAATTTAAGACCGGCCGGCCAATTGCCTTGTACGTCGCTAATAGTGTTTCCTTGTCTTTGCCCCATGTGCTGCCGGCAAGCGATTTGAGAATTTTGTTGCGACTTTGTACTTTATTGGCAATTGCGGTCGTATGCGCGGAGAATGAGACAAGACTGTCGAACGTAACACCTAAAATTTTAGGATTGTTCGTGGTTGGTATCCTGGTGTTACCAATGTGGATATCCAATTCCAGTCTTACCTCCTTCGTCCATGTTGTGAATAGGGTCGCGGAGGACTTACTTGGAGACAAAGCCAGATTTCTCGAATTAAAGAAACCGGAAAGATCGGAGAGATAGTTGTTGATTTTCGAGCATAGGTCGTCTATGTCGGTGCCTGACGCCATTATCGAACAGTCATCGGCGTAGGAAATAATGTTAACTCCTTCTGGTGGGGAAGGGAGTTTTGATATGTAGAAATTAAACAACATTGGGGACAGGACACCACCCTGGGGAACCCCTTGTTTAATTCTTCTTGCCTTAGATTTTTCGTTCCTAAAGTCCACCGATGCATGTCGACCACTCAGATAGTTCGCGGACCATCGTTTGAGTCTCGATGGGATGGATGATTGTACTTGGTCCTCTATAAGGGTGGCGTGGTTGACCGTGTCGAAAGCTTTCGACAGGTCAAGTGCCACGAGGACCGTTCTCGCGCAGGGGCGCTTTTGATTGAGTCCTTGAACTATCTGGGTGTTAATGGCGTTTAGAGCTGTTGTTGTGCTGTACGTTTTGCGGAAACCATGCTGGTGGGTCGCTAGTTGTATATGTTCGTTGAAGTAGGGGAGTAGTACGGCCTCAAGTGTCTTGACTACTGGGGAAAGGAGAGATATCGGGCGATATGAGTCCCCTTGGTTGGCTGGTTTCCCTGGTTTCAGTAGTGGGACCATTCTTGCCATCTTCCATATATTGGGTATGACAAGAGTGGTCAAAGACAGGTTGAGGACCTCCGTTAGGAATCTTACTCCCATCTGTCCGAGGTGTTTTAACATCAGCATGGATATTCCGTCTGGTCCGACTGATTTAGACGATTTCGCCTTCCTAATGGCTTCCTGAACCTCCGTGCTGGTGATGTCAAGCTGCGCATCGTTGTTTGGTTGTTTGCGCATTTTTCTGAGTATTCGACGCTTGGCTCTGTCTACCGGAGGATGTGGTAGGAATTGCCGACCAAATTGGTTCGCACATCGCTTCGGGTCCGACTCTGCTTCACCTCCAAAGGTTATGGACACTTTGTCCTTCGGCTTCGTCGGGTTAGACAGGGCTTTCACGGTTGCCCAGAGCTTGGCAACCCCAGCAGAGAGATTGCAAGATTTCAGGTGTTCCCTCCACTTCGATTTTTTGTGTTCGTCCACCAACGCCCGAATTTCCCGGTTGAGGTCCTTAATGCGGGGGTCTCCCGGGTCGGTGTGGCGGATCTGGTCTCGCTCCCTGGCTAATGTAGCGGCTTCACCCGGAAAGTTGGGTCGGATCTCTGGGATTCTACCCGCCGGGATGAAGCGTGCATTAGCTTTGGCAATGACCTTGCGGAATTTTTTCTCGCCGCCGAGCACATCGGTCGGAGCGGGGAGAGCACCGAATATGCTCTCTGTGTATTCTGTCCATCTGTCCCAGTCTGCTTTGTTGTGGTTAGTGTATGTTCTATTGTCAGTTGTTATGAATTCAGCAGGCATATCTATCGAGATGATTATGGGAAGGTGATCTGATGCTAATGTCAAAGTAGGTTGCCAGTCTACGTTGTTTATCAGATTTGCGCTAACAATTGTAAGGTCTGGCGAGCTGCAGCACCTTCCCGTAATCCTAGTGGGGGCCTCGTCGTTCGCCGTGCAGAATGTCGATCCGTCTATCTGATCTGCAAGATATTGGCCTCGTCTGTCTTCTGACAGAGCCGATTGCCATAGCTCATGGTGAGCATTGAAGTCTCCTACCACCAACCGATTATCCCCCGTAAGCAGTGAACTGATTTCGGGGAGATATTGCGGTGGGCAACAGGAGACTGGTGGAATATATATGTTGTATATCTGCAGTTCGACGTCGCCTGCTCGGACTGCTATGCCCTGACATTCTAGGGTAGTGTCCACGCTGGTTATGTCTGCTTCGATTAGGCGGTAATGCACGGAGTTGTGTGTGATGAACGCGAGACCACCACCATTACCTCTTGCGCGGTCTCTACGGTGAATGTTGTAGTCTGCATGGTTAATCAAAGCTGAGTTGGAAGTCAGCTTTGTTTCCTGGACCGCGGCTATAGGTATCCTATGCCGGTTCATAAAGTCAGTTATCTCTGCGATCTTTCCGGTTAGACCATTGCAGTTAAGTTGTAAGATTTTAAAATGACGCGGAGGGGTGGACGTAACTCTAGGCGTTAGAGACTGTGCTGTTCTGGCTGGCATATTTGATGTTGCGTGCTGCCTTTGGGGCGGCGGTTGCCTTCCCATAGGAGGTGGCATCGGTAGTGCCGATGATGATCCAGCTAGACAGCATGGTGCAATGTAGTTAGCATCCCAGTCTCTGGTTGTACGCAAGCCAGAACACCTGCGAAAATGACACCAGTTATTGCATGAGTTGCATTTTACTGAGGTCATGCTCGCAGGTATCCTGGCGTTGCATACGGAGCACAGCCAAATGATTGGCTGTAATATGTCCCGTGAGTTAGTCGGAAACTGCCCAGGTCTTGTGTCTCTCCTGGATCGGGTTGATGTAATTGTTGCTGCTGCACCATGTGAAGCAGCTGAATGCTGCCCGTTCCCTGATGGGGATTGCGGCGATGTTTGTGCCGGCTGTGGTTGGTGCATGCAGCACGGTGCCACGAATTGGGGCGTCCACTGTCTGTGAGATGTAAGACCTGAGCAGTTTCTAAGGTGACTCCATCCATTGCATGAGTTGCAACGTACAGATGTTACGTTGCGATGGAGTCTCCCTAGGCAAACGCAGCAGAAGTATTCATCAGGTCCAGGATTAGGTTCTATACCTGATATTAGGAGGAGTATTTTGAGCAAATTGGCTGCTGGAATTTGCTCAATAGGATGTAGTTTATGGGTTGTGTGTGCTGGTCTAAGCAGGGTTAGACTGAAATGACAGCCCTTGGTCGGGGAAACCCCGAGTCATTCCGGTACGTAGAACCGGCTGTCGTGGGAATGCCTCTATGCAGGTGGATACACTCGCTGCTTCGCACGAGATTAGCCGAAACCCAAATGGGTAACGACGTAGTACAGGTCAAAACCACCAAAGGATGTCCGCAGGGACATCTCCTCTCTTGTGGATTCTGATAGTGGACGAATTTCTGCAATTACTGACGGACGATGGAATCCGTTGTCAAGGATATGCGGACGACATCGTCATTATTACTTACTTAATTGGCACGTAACCGTCTAGACGATTTTGGCCGAATCCAACATAGCGCGCCAGCTATTTCTGTTTCGTGCAGCGTGGCGCCATTTGGGAATACCTAGGGAGCCAGCATCACTGTCCACCTGATCTTCCCAACGCAGTGGAGGTCTCCATTTCTTCTGCGTTCAGCGGGTTTCGACAGGAATACTTTCTTGGCCGGAGCACCTTCGTCCATTCTCACGACATGACCTGCCCAGCGGAGTCGCTGGATCTTTATTCGCTGAACAATATCGATGTCAGCGTACAGCTCATTGTTAAATCTCCGTCGATACTCGCTCTCGCCAACGCGCAAAGGTCCATAGATCCTCCGAAGAACTTTCCTCGCGAATACTCCAAGCGCCATCTCATCTGCTTTTGATATAGTCCATGCTTCTGCGCCGTACATGAGGACTGGAACGATGAGCGTCCTGTAGAGTGTGATTTTGGTTCGCCGAGAGAGGACTTTACTTTTCAATTGCCTACTTAATCCAAAGTAGCATTTATTGGAAAGAGTGATTCTTCTTTGGATTTCAGTGTAGACATTATTTTTGGTGTTAATGCTGGTTCCCAAATAGACGAAGTCCTTAACAGTTTCGAATTTGTAGCTATCAACATTGATGTGGCTGCCAAGGCGTGCTGTTTCTTTGTGTGATGATAGGAGGTACTTCGTCTTGTCCTCGTTTACCGCCAAACCCATTTTCTTAGCCTCTTTATCCAATGATGTCGATGTCATCGGCGTACGCCAGCAGTTGAACACTCTTGTGGTATAAGATGCTTCCTGCACGGTGAAGTTCTGCAGCTCGTATTATCTTTTCCAGCATCAAGTTGAAGAAGTCACACGAAAGGGAGTAACCTTGTTTGAAACCTCGTTTGGTCTCGAACGGCTCCGAGAGGTCCTTCCCAATTCTGACGGTGCTGGTGGTGTTAGCGTCATTTGGCATAGCCGTATAAGTTTAGCAGGGAAACCAAATTCAGACATTGCGGAATATAGCCAATTCCTATTCGTGCTATCAAAAGCGGCTTTAAAATCGAAAAAAGATGGTGTGTGTCGGTTCCTTTTTCATGAGTTTTTTCCAGGATTTGGCGTATTGTGAAGATCTGGTCGATGGTAGATTTACCAGGTCTGAAGCCACACTGATAAGGTCCAATCAGCTTGTTGACGGTGGGCTTCAGGCTTTCGCACAATACACTTGCTAAGACCTTATATGCGATATTCAGAAGGCTTATCCCACGATAATTGGCGCGTACTGTGGAGTCTCCTTTTTTATGGATTGGGTAGAGCACACTTAAGTTCCAATCGTCGGGAATGCACTCGTCCGGCCATATTCTGCATAGGATTTGATGCATGCTCCTTATCAACTCTTCCATCGCCATGTTTGAATAGCTCGGCTGGCAAGCCGTCAGCTCCTGGGGCTTTGTTATTTTTAAGCCGAGACATTGCTATTCGCACTTCGTCATGATCGGGTGGTGGAACATTCCTACCATCATCTGCTATTGGGGATTCGGATCGAACATCTCCTTCCGCAATTTCACTGTCGCCGTTGTCTAGCAGGGAGGAGAAGTGATCCCTCCACAACTTAAGTACACTCTGGACATCAGTTACCAGATCGCGGTTATCATTCCGGCAGGAATTTGTCCCGGTCTTGAAACCTTCAGTCATCCGCCTTACTTTTTGATAAAATTTTCGAACATCATTCCTACCCGCCAGCATCTCACGCTCTTCACACTTGCGCCTTTGGGCCTCCCTTTTCTTCATTCGAAAAAGGCGTCTCTCCTCCCTCTTAGCCGTCCCTCCTCCCTCTTAGCCGTCCGATAGTACTCCGATACGCTTCGTGTTGCGCCCGCACGCAATGTAGCTCTGTAGGCGGCGTTCTTTCATTCCGAGGCGTCGTGGCATTCCTGCAATCGTCATTATTGCAAGAGGCAAATTTGAGAACACCCTCTGTGACATCATACAGAGGACCTTTTTTTTATAAAAACAAGATGGTGTGCTGGAGTGGGACAACATAAATCCCGCATAGACAGTTATCATCTCCTTCACAAAGAGAAGATCCCTACCGGGATTCGGACCAATCAGGCTAGATGGGGTGATGCTAACCACTGTTCCCGAAGTAAAATACTTAGGAGTAATTTTTGATACCAAGCTCTTATGGAGGAAACATGTGGAGCACACCACATCTAAGGCTACAAGAGCAATAATGGTGTGCAGACGTCTTGCAGGTAAATCATGGGGCTGTAGCCCCCGAATGCTATTATAGATGTACACCATAATAGTTTGACCGACAATCATATACGGAGCAGTTGCGTGGGGGCAATGATTCATATAATTCATAGATTCCTTTTTCGGAAAAGGGAAGTATAAAAGCATCAATAAAATTCAATATAATGTTGAATGTCCCACTATATGATACCGTTGGATTGGATTTCAGGTTGATGTCATGGTTTGAAACAGGAGGAGAATATAAAATAAAGAAAAATGCAAATAAAAATTAATTTTTTGCTTTTTTTCTACTATTTATACATACAATTGTATTTATAAGGTTACAACAAGCTTTCACAAGAAATAATTTTTCTACAATTACATTTATAATAATACAATGGCGCTATTATAACTCTGACGAGTTTTATGGCTGAGCTTCTCTCCCAATTCGAGGTGTGCTCCTTTTTGTTTTTTCCTACTAATTGGGTGGACCTACAGTTTTATGCCGGCTCCGAACGGCGAATGCATTTTTTGTGAGAAGCTTTTTCATGGCAGAAATACTCTCGGAGGGTATGCCGCCCACTGCCGAGAGGTGACCGCTGCTTTTAAAAAACCCAATAATTGGATTTTTACTAATTAGAAAAATTGTTTTGGTGTTTTGCTCGGACCGTGGTTTGAACCCGAGACCTCTGGCATAGCAGGCGAGCACTCTACCCACTGCACCACAGCGGCCACAATTACATTTGTAAGCTTATAAAAGGGTGCCGTGTTGATTTTCCTACAATTGTTCTTAAGTCTTTTTCAATATCTAGTTTACACAAGTATTTCTCAAGCTTAACGGTTATATTAGTAAGCTTGTTATAATATTATGCTACGGCCTTTTGGCCTGTTGGGCTTGTTCTAAATGAATGTGCTATATAAGCTTTTCACGAGCAACTAATATTTTCGGAATTATAAGTGAATTAATGTACATATGTAGATCTTTTGCATGGCAGGTGTTATCCTTTATATACTGTTTACGTAAAATTTTCCTATCACAGATATTCTTTTTTTATTTTGTTTTTGACAGATACTTGTTATTGAAGCATTGAACTCTGATATTCTGCAATTACCTCGTTAGTGGTCTGACCTTCGTATTAAAATTTGTTCTGCCTCACTGTGTAGGATGACTAATAAAATTGTTCAATGCACTTATGTGATGCAATGTCTTACACGAATGGCCTTGTCTACATTTATACAGATATTTCAGAAACTGGGTCTGCCACAAAAAAACCAATGGGTAAGAATTTCTGAAACGGGCCACCTAAACACCAAATATTTCCATTTTGGTCGGCAGTGGCGTTTTTGGAAAGCTCTTCGTGACACCAATAAGCACCTGTCTTTGTTTTTGGCGACAAAATTTTTTTTTTTTGTTATATATGTATAAGAAATTAAAATTTTCTGACCTCTTTTTTTTAAAACGCGATTGCAGACGATCTAACTAACCGATTTTGACAATTCAGCCGTCATTTTCTTTCTTTTTAAAAGTTTTTTATTGGTATATAGTTTATTTTTTTAAACAAATTTTTATGAAATTTATATAAAATTTTTTCAAAAATGGTCAAAAATTATGCTCTCCGTCTCTTTTCCATAAAAAAAAATTAGCCAAATTTGCAAAATTTTACTCCCTAAGATATTCAGAAGTAAAAAAAATGGATCGCAGTATGGAAAAAAGTAGGAATTCTTAATATGAAACTGAAGTATGAAAATCTGTTCATTTAAACTCTTATAACTTTTGAACCGTGGTACAGAATCTCACGAAATTAAACATGATTATCTACTATGATACCCGGAAGCCGTAAACCATAAAATAATCATCATCGGAAAAGTGGGAGTGGTACCGCCCATACTAACTAATGGTTTCAATTTATGTAATTCTTGCAAGATTTTTGGTACCGTAGTGGGCGAGGGAACATATCATATGGCATAGTTTCCTGAAAAGGAAACAAAGGGTCCAAATGTGGAAAATAGTTATATTGATTGCACTATGGTGAAATGCTTTATATTTTACTTTTCTTGTTCACTTATAGCGTTTTCGATTCTGAACCAAAATGCTGCATTATTACAAGGCAACATTATGAACATGCGCCCTGAGCCCTAAGAAAATGTAGCACTTTTCATGTGATGTATGAAACAAAAATAATGCAACCCTTTGGTCATATTAAGGGCAGAAAATGCTGCCCTGTGGTCGGGCAGAGGGCGATATTTTTGTCAATAAAACAATCAACCCTGAAAAAATGTATGGAATCTATGTGGAATAGAACAAACAAATTTGACAGCCCGATAAAAATGCAGAATAAGTGCGACATTTTTGCCAGAATCGAAAACGCCATTAAACAAACTATATTTCGTAGTAGTACAGTGTTTTATGTTATAAAATAAGGTTCGTATACATCAGAGCTGTAAAAAGCTGCAATCAGATTGCATTGCAATCATAAAAAGTGTATATTCCCATATTGTTTCTAAAGTTGAGAATCAGCAATATATCATTTGAAAATAAACATATTTTCAAGTGTTCATCAAACATTGTTTATCAATTTTAGAATAACTTACAACACATTTGAAAAAAAAACTTGTTTCGCATTTTGTACCATTCCACGAATTTCAACATGTCAAGGCTTGAAGGAACGAAGAAATTGTGTGTGTTTGCTAATTTCAGTCAGCGTTCGTTGTTCTACTCGAGCAGTCTTTTAACGGTTGATATGATGATGGTTGAAAATGATTGTGTGTAATAATGATTCTGTATATCTTACTCTTATTTTTGTCGTTTTCGATTCGCCATCACACAAGCGAGGTCGGATCGAACAAAAATGTTTGAACCCATAATGAGTAGTAGCCATACTCGCTAACTGGTCGATAAAAATTTCCCTCTGCTCGCTATCATTCACATATAAATTTGACAGAAGGAAATTTATAGCCAGCAGAGAAATTGTGAATCGAAAGCGGCTTTTATTTGTTTGTGGCTTTTTGAGAAGTTACACCAAATTTAATAGAAACATAGTTTGTTTCTCATATGGGTGCATGCATATTAAAAAAAATATTAACATACTCATGTAACTGTACAAAAGGCACCGGCAAAATTCACCCGCACGGGTAAATGAAAAGCATCACATCAGAGTACAAATATGTAATACATATGTACATATGTATTAAAGTACTGCAAAGTTCAACATTTTCTGTAAAATTGTCCTTTTCAAAAATTTCATACCATTGTTTATACTATATAGTTTGGTCACTCAAATGGCCTTCTTCTTCAATTTAAAAAATGCGTATGTATTTGTGCGAAAATTGAGAGAATGAAGGAATCAATGCTGTGCAATTTCGTAGAATTGCTATTACTACCAAAATGGGAGCAAATTAGTTAGGATTTACTCCGTTTTTACTGAATTTTTTTCTTCACGCACCCTAAATCATAAACTGACACAATTAAAATTTTTTTAAATCGACTTTTCATCATAAACCGGTACACAGAACATATCTGTAGCGATTGCCAACAAAAAAACTTTTCATTCGAGATCTCTTTTGACTGAAAAATAGCCATTATACGTGGCCTTTTGCCATGTCATTGGCAAATGCCACTTTATGATTTAGGGCGCGATATATATTAATTTTTTCCGAATATCGGCCCATGTGCGCACAAAATAACAGATAAATGTGTAAAACTAACATTAAAATAGTATTGACTTTTCCTGTTGATTTAACATTTTTAACTAGATAATTTTGCAATTTAAGCTAGTTAAATTAACGCGAAATGGTCGTGTTAAATTAGCAATTATGTATATCTTTTTGATTTTACCTTAAATTTATTTTTAAATTAACTGGATTGATTTAACAATTTACAAAAATACAGTATATGTACATTCAATAAAAAAAAGTTGCTTCGGTATTGCGAGATATGGGAAGACCTCCTCCTGGTAAAATTGCAAACTATGAGGAGGAAGAAGAAAATGTTTTACATTAAAAACTTTTAGAAATAAAAATACATTTCACCTTTAAAGCCCTATACGCAGCTCCCAAAAAAACCAAAAACTCTATGTATTTTGACGTACAAGAAAGCTCGAGAAAAATTTCTTTTGTCATATTTTCTTTTGCGGTACGCAGTTCTAAAAAAATTCTACTACTATTTTGTGAAGATTTTTTAGAAAAAGTGCACAACTGAACTCTGGTTCTACCAAGAAATAATGAATTTTCTATTATTTCTTCAAGAAATTTTGACAGAAGAGGTAAATAAACTCAAATGTGACATTTCGTTTGAAAATATAATAATAGCGTTTTGCACGAACAGCAGAACTCCAAATATTCAAAGAAAATTGTGTATTTTTTAAAATAATTTTGACGTTATTTTTAACATTTTTTTAGCTTATATTGGCACTATCATGTTAAAAAAACCAAATTCCAAATGGCATTTAGGAATAAAATTTTGTATTTGAATCATAGTGTATATTTTAAAATTGTTACATCAACACTAAAATTTGGTTGAATTTACCAAACCGTCAAATGACGTTTAAAGAGCTAAAATCATGTTTCGAAAATCGTGTAATTTGAAAAAAAATTGTTGCTGTTCTATGTGTAAATATCGATCGTGTTAATCTTATATGAATTAAAATTTGCGTATACGCGAACGAAGTAGTAAAGGCTTTGGTATCCGTATATTCCCTTTCCTATATTTCTAGGAAAAATTTAGTAATAGAGCAGTACGAGAAATTGCAACCCTGCTTATACGAAAATGTTCAAAACGGAAAGAAAAAAATTTGAATTCAAACGCCCATTTTGCATGGCGAAACTCAATAAACATTTAGGTTAGATATAGGTTTGAGAATGACAAGAACTAGCCCTTTTCTCAAATCTCTAACGGTAGAGGACGACTCGAGAAGCTGTCGAGAATCATAGCGATCTCAAACAAAATGGGACATAATTCTCAAATGGAGAAAATTATAATTTCCGAATTGAAATCCAATGTAGTTTTCTAATGAGATTCTAATGAGAATTCGCAAATACTTCTTTTTCTAATCAGTCTCCAATTTATAGTGTACCTCAGTGAAATAGTTATATGTGCATGGAATAATATTTTATAAAAATTATAAAAAACTAGTCCTATTTTTTTAAATATTATTTTTTACATATATGACTAGATATGAACTAATACAATAGCAAATCAATTTGTCTTTATTTACTGGTGATTTTAGTTTAATTTTTATTTAATTTTCCCTTAGGAAAAAATTATATGTGCGTCAAAGGATTTTTAACATGTATGTGGCTAGATAACAATATTTTATAAATTCTAATAATTTATATGCTTCCCTTTCTTCAACTGAACCTGGGTCAATCTCCTTGGCATGGACTCTACCAATTTTTGTAAGGTTTGGATGCTTATTTCGTCCCATTCCTTTACCAACGTTTCTTTAAGCTGCTTCATGGTCTGAAACTGTCTACCATTCTTATAAACCTTAGCCGAGAGTATTCCCCACAGGTCCTCAATGGGGTTGAGGTCAGGACTGATGGCTGGCCAAACCAACAAAGGGATGTTTCTGGACGATAAAAAATATTTTGTTGTACGAGCGGTGTGGATTGGGGCGTTGTCCTGTTGAAATATCCACTCATTTCCATAAAATTCTTCAGCAAATTGAATAAGGACATTGTCCAATAACTCAATATACATTTGGGAATTGGTTTTGCATGGGATGAAACAGAGTGGAGATTTTCCAGCATACCTAAAAGCCCCCCAAACCATTAACGAGCCGCCACCATGGTTTCGCTTAAGACGATTCTGCCTCGGGTGTCTTAAGTCGCGCCAATATTTTTGACAGCCATCGGGACCATCCAAATTAAACTTTTTCTCATCGCTGAATATAACTTTTTGGAACTCTATATCCCAGAACTTATATTTATCGGCGAAGGCCAATATGTCTTTTTAAAAGCATAGGTTGAGATACTCGCGCAGTATATGTGACATTTTTGTTTTGGGATAATATTTGGTGGACTCGTCTCCTTGTTACCCTAAGATTAAGATGGGCTTGAATTTCACTGCAACTCATACCTTTTTCAACAGCTAGACGCCGAATTGTTCGCTTACAACGTTCATCAATCTCTGATTTTCTGCCACTGCGTTTGGTAGTCCCATATTTTTCCGGGTTTTTTAGGAAATTAGTAATCGTATTTCTATGGCGTCCCAATTTCGTTGCAATTTCGACCAATGGCACACCACCATCCCTTTGTCCAATTATAAAACCGCGCTCTGTTTCTGTCAAGGTGGATCCGCGTGGCATTTTTTCTAAAAGTTGGAAATCACTCAATATCCGTTTGCAAAAACATTTATATTTGCTTCACTTGCGATTTGTATGAATAAAGTTATTTTATCTTACTTATTGACATTTGAAGCAGGGAAAATGCGTTTTGCACATATAAATTTTTCCTAAGAAAGGTGGCATATACCACAAGTTTTTATATACCGTATACATTATCAGCGGATTAAAACTAATCATTATATATAAACGAATTACCAAATATGTAATATAATATTTACATGCCCAAAGATAACTAAATAGAGTCTTAAATTAGAGAGATAAATTGAATTAATGAAGTGCACATATAAATATTTCACTGAAGTAGTTTTCTACCTTCGCTTTGGTCTAGAGAAAAGCTTGAGAATTACACTCTCTACCGTTAGATATTGTGTTTGCTGATAAAACGCTGTGCCAATTCATACTTTTTGAATAATGCCTCAAGTTTATATCCAACATGTTTTTACACTTGAGGTGCAACACTTTTCCAAACTGTACTGAGAGTATAAATAGTATGAATTAAATTCAATCATATTAGCAATAAGTAAACTAAAAACAAGTAAAAGCGCGGCTGTCTTCGGCCGTACCGAAGACTTCATACCTTTCATGAGTGGGGAAATGAAAAGTTACCTATGTATGTACATAGCCGGATTAAGTTTAATTTATAATTTTAATTTTGTGGGTTATTTATGGAAAGATTTATTAGAAAAAATGGTGTCTTGGCTATTTAAATGGAGGAGTTATACACCAGAATGTCCATATCTGAACAATCGGTTGTAGGGGAGCTATAGGTTATAGTGGTCCGATCTTAACAATTTTCGATAATCCCGTTTGGGCCCATATGGGTGCAAATACTTCAAAATTTCACGCCGTTAGCTGTTAAAATGGAGGAGTTATACACCAAAATGTCCATATCTGAACAATCGGTTGTAGGGGAGCTATAGGTTATAGTGGTCCGATCTTAACAATTTTCGGTAATCCCGTTTGGGCCCATATGGGTACAAATACTTCAAAATTTCACGCCGTTAGCTGTTAAAATGGAGGAGTTATACACCAAAATGTGTATATCTGAACAATCGGTTGTAGGGGAGCTATATGTTATAGTGGTCCGATCTTGACAATTTTCGGTAACCCTGTTTGGGCCCATATGGGTACAAATACTTCAAAATTTCACGCCGTTAGCTGTTAAAATGGAGGAGTTATACACCAAAATGTGTATATCTGAACAATCGGTTGTAGGGGAGCTATAGGTTATAGTGGTCCGATCTTAGCAATTTTCGGCAATCCCGTTTGGGTCCATATGGGTACAAATACTTCAAAATTTCAGGCCGTTAGCTGTTAAAATGGAGGAGTTATACACCAAAATGTGTATATTTGAATAATCGGATGTTATAGTGGTCCGATCTTGACAATTTTCGGTAACCTTGTTTGTGCCAAAATGGGCACGTCTACTTCAAAGTTTCATGTCCTTAGCTGTTTAAATGGGGAAGTTATGCACAAATTACATCCAAAAATTTCATGTATATCTGAATAATCGGTTGTTTTCTATATGTTATAGTGGTCCGATTCGGTCGGTTCCGACAAATGATCCGCTGCATATAACAACATACCTGTATTCCGAATTTCATTCAGATATCTCAAAAACTGAGGGACTAGTTTGCGTTCACACAGACGGACGGACGGACAGTCGGACAGACGGACATGGCTTAATCGACTCAGCTCGTGATTCTGATCATATCGGTATATATTTTGGTGGGTCCCCCACGCTTCCTTCTGGTACTTTCGACAAACATTTTTTGGCACTAAGTTATAATACCATTTCATTCTCATGAAAGGTATAATAAGTGAAGAATGAAATTTAAAAAGGAATGTATAATTCAACTAATATGTATTTGTGTATAAAATGTTGTTACTATTTTTAAATGCATAACAAAAAAGTAAGGAAATAAGTTAAACAGACAATCATAATTGTTACATTTTTGTTCCTTTATTTCAATCGGATGAGCGTTTGTTGTTCCAAAGCTTTATCCTGACGTTTGATTTTGGTTGGAGAATATCGATAGAATTCAAGTCGAATTCCAATATTTTTTTCAAGTGGAGAAACAGAAACATTTTCATATCAAAAAAGCGCCCTTTTGCCGGAGAATGGGTTGTTTCTGCAATTGATTTCAAGTTAAAAATTATTGTTGGAAATTGGAAAATGGATTTGATCTCAAATGAAATCCAAATGCATTTCCCACAAAAATGTGTATTGGGTAGCAACGATTTGCATCATTGATATTTCATTTTTGTTTTGAATAAATAAATGTGTATCTATATTTTTGACACATACAGTGAGTCGCAGCGAAAATGAGCCACGTTATGTTGCCCGAAGATTTATGAAAATAAAAACTTATACACATACCGATTGAAAAACAAAATTATATACTTAGGTATATTTTATAATAAACCGCAATTTAGTATTTCAAAAAATATTTGATTGAAAAGTTCATGAATGGCTCACAGTGAAAGTTAGCCACTAAGAGGAATATGCCCTAAAACGGTTTTAATACTTTGTTGCCTTGTTTCAACAGTTCAATTACTCTATCCCTAATGAATTAAATATAATACAAATTTTATTAGCATGCAATGTGTTTTATTCATCTAACAAAATACGATTTTTACGCGATCTAGCGTATATTGTCTGATAGGTACACCTTTTAAAATCGGAAAAAAAAATTGCCTGAATTCCCTTTTATGTAGATTTTGTATACCTATAATTAACACATAAAGTAAGATGTGAACTGTAAAAATATATAAGAGAAAAATAATAATTCTTGAGAGAAATTTTAAGTATTTAAATTAGAAGAATTACTTTGATTTTTTTTGTTTTTCATCATTTCTGGCATGTTGTTGAAAGTTTTCCGTTGCAAAGAAATTAGGAAAGTCAAGTAATTGTTAACAAAGATATTTAATAATAAAAATTTGTGAATAAATGATGGCTCACTTTCATTGTGTCTCACTGTATTCCCATCAAAACAAACTTCAACCATGGGAATTGTTGTTGCAAAAAGTGACAGGCACATTATGTGTCAATGGGAGAATGGGAAACTAAATAAACCAAATGTGAAGAAGAATCGACCACAGTGTTGTATTCAAACGTAGTAAAATCTTCACAAGAAAATATCCAAAATTGCTAATAAAATCAATTAAAACTCAAAAATATTTTAATTTTTTGTTATTATCGCTACAAATATAGCATTAGAAATTCAATTCACACAATAATTTCAAAGATTTAAAGATTTCAAAATTCATTTGAATTTTTTTTCTGTAAATTTTGCACAGCACTGCAAGGTGACAGGCACAACATGCCAAACGATCAGCTGAGAGTGTCGCAACTTATAGATATAAACTATGATTTCATACATTGTCATACCATGTCATCACAAACATACTGTCTTGCCATGTCGTGCCTACCCAAACATACTGTCTTGCCATGTTGTTCGAACTCAAACATACTGTTGTAACATGTCAATGTTGTTGCCTATACTGTTGTTCGATTTTGTTTTCTATAACATGCATCTGCAGTATGTTTTCATGCTGTTGTATGAAAATATATGTACGTATGTACATACATACATACATATATGTAGATTATTATTTTTTTATTAAGAAAATATTTATCTACTATGTATGTATATAAAAACGAAATGGGATAGGGATAGGGATAGGAATAGGGATAAGGATAGAGATGGGATAAGGATAAGGTTAGCTTAAGCTTTTACAGGTGGGATTAGTAATCTCTATTTATAAATAAAACTATTTTGTTTTTCATAAGAAAATATGTATGTTGTGTGTAATTGATCCCTGGTCCAGATAACAACAAAAAGTTTTCATAATAGCGTTCACTCTTCAGCTATTATAATGATCTTAAACTACATACATATGTACATACCTGTGTTCATATGGAACAGTAGCTTAAGTGTACTTAAGGAAAAAAATAGTTAGCTTCCAAAAAGTTGAAATAATGGGTGCAGTGAACTAACGCCCGCGGCGCTTTTTTCACTAATACACCATATTAAAAAAAACCCATATGCGAGCTTAATTGCCCTTTCGAAAGGGGAATAAAGCCCACATCGCCGAATAGGGCGCGCGGGCGTTCTTTCCTTTTCTGAATGGAAATAAAACCCACGGGTTTAATTGCGTTTTATTCGCAGGCGCTATTTCTTTTTTAAGAAAGGAAAAAACGCCCGCGGGCGTTATTTCACTGCACCGAAATAATGCATCTCAGAGAGTACATTCTGCAGGTTTGTTTAAACTCCTTCTCGGGCTTTAAACCAGCTTCAGTCTCAATGATTTTACTTAATAATTCTGTGCGGGGAACTGTTAGAAAATTACACAAATTTACGAGTATTTTGAAAATTTGTCTTTCGACATAAGCTACTGCGGCTAATAATACAATGGCGCTATTATAACTCTGACGAGTTTTATGGCCGACCTTCTCTCCCAATTCGAGGCGTGCTCCTTTTGTTTTTCCAACAAATTGGGTGGACCTACAGTTTTATGCCGGCTCCGAACGGCGAATGCATTTTGGTGAGAAGCTTTTTCATGGCAGAAATACACTCGGAGGGTATGCCGCCCACTGCCGAGAGGTGACCGCTGCTTTTAAAAAACCCAATAATTGGATTTTTACTAATTAGAACAATTTTTTTTTGGTGTTTGCTCGGACTGGGGCTTGAACCCGAGACCTCTGGTATAGCAGGCGAGCACTCTACCCACTGCACCACAGCGGTAGAGCTGCAAAACCATCGATAGTCGGACCACTCGATAGTTTCGATAGTCGAAAAAATACTATCGATACTATCGTTTTTTATGAATATTTCACTAAAATAAAAAGAGGGATGGTTTTGTTTACAGTTTTCTTTCTTTTCTTTAAAAGTCTTTAATTTTTTACGCAAAACAATAATGAAATAAAAGATCAAATAAGAATTAGATACTTCACTTACACTGAGAGAAAAATCAATAAAAAGTTGGTTAATAGTACTAATTTCACACTTGAAATGGAATCAATGTGAATTTTGTTTAATATTACCATTACCATTGTTGATATATTAGACAGTGTTTTTGGTTATATTAACCATGATATTTGTTGATATAAAAAAATGTTCGTTCAAATCTTCAACCAATTTCCTGTTACTATTAAGCAATTTCTTGGTTATATTTTTATGCCAGTAGCAGCACTGCTATGTATGATCTATAAGAGAGTGTTAATATGTTAACTGAATAACAAAGAAAATTCCAAATACTCACTCTCTCGCTGTCTGCAATTCGGGTCCAGCCATTCAACTTCGTCAAGCACAAACGGTGTTGAAGGCGATGGTAACAACAGAGCCGAAGCCATAAAGCTTCGTAAATATTTTTAATTTTTTTTAGATATGAATTAACCAATATTTTCGTTAATATAACAAATATACACGTTGGGGAAACCAACTTTCTGTTTGATATTGATTGTTACCAAAATATTGGTTAATGGTACAATGAAAATGTACATATTACATTTTTTATACTCAGCTGTACTAGTACACAGAGTATTATAGTTTTAATCACATAACGGTGGATTGTAACAGATTGAAATAATCGAAATAGATATAGACTTATATATATCAAAATGATCAGGGTGAAAAGAGAAATCGATTGAGCCATGTCCGTCCGTCCGTCCGTCCGTCTCTAAACACTCTAACTCGCGCAAAAATTGAGATATTTTGATGAAATTTGGAATGCAAGTTGGTATCGACACTGGGACGGTTGGTATTGAAAATGGGCGAAATCGGACCATGACCACGCCCACTTTTCCTATATAGAAAAAATCGGAAATTTGGTATCTCAGTCACTATTACAGCTAGAGCAATGAAATTTTACCCACGTGTTGAGCTCAGGCCCCTAAGAAGAAATTTGATGAAATTTTGGAAAATGGGCGGTGCCACGCCCACTTATTAAGGGTCAAACATTGAAAGTTTTATATGTCATAACTCAGAAACTGTTGAAGATATTTCGATGAAATTCGGTACGCGTTATTTACTTACTCAGACAAAAGTTTTGACGGAAAATTGTCAAAATCGGTTGACAGCCACGCCCACTTTTATATATGTGAACTATAAACGGGCCCAATAAAAACATTTTAAGCGATATCTCTGTCAAATATATAGATCTATCACTGAAATTTTGTGGCAGGAGTCCAACTACGGACATAAAACAAAAACCACAAAAATTTTGGAAAATGGGCGGTGCCACGCCCACTTATTAAGGGGCAAATATTGAAAGTTTTATAAACCATAACTCAGAAACCGTTAAAGATATATCGATGAAATTTGGTACGCGTGATATATTTACTTAGGCAAATTTGTGGGCGAAAAATTACCAAAATCGGTTGACATTTTAAGCAATATCTCTGTCAAATATAGATATATCATTGAAATTTTATGGCAGCAGTCCACCTGCGGACATAAAACGAAAAACACAAAAATTTTGGAAAATGGGCGTGGCACCGCCTATTTTTAGAAGCAGGAATATACGAGATTTCTGAGCCCATAACCCGACTAATAATTTATATATAATGTCGAAACTTGGTGTGTACACTTTTATTACTTGTGGTAATATATCGCACACTAAATCAAAAAGCGTCACAACTCAAAATTTTTCGAAATCGAGTTTCTTCCATAAATTGGTACACAGAATATATCTCTAGCGGCTGCCAAAAAATCTTTTCCATCAGTCTTTTTTAACTGAGAAATAACTATTATACGTATTCTTTTCCCATATCATTACATATAAAAATTAAAAAGTTTTTTGCCTCTCCTGAAAAATTTTGAATTTTGAGTTGTAACGCTTTTTGATTTAGTGTGCGATATGTTGAAAATTTTAGCGAGATCGGTTGACGACCACGCCCACTTTTATATATGTGTATTATAAAGTGACCTAATAGAAACATTTTAAGCGATATCTTTGTCAAATATAAAGATTATTCATTGAAATTTTGTGGCATGAGTTCCACAATAGACCGCAAATATAAAATAGAAAAATTTTGGAAAATGGGCGTGGCACCGCCTCCTTTTGGACTATGGGATATACGAGATTTCTTAGCCTATAACTCGGCAAATAATTGAGATATTATGACGAAACTTGGTTTATACACTTTTACAACTTGTGTTAATAGACACGCAAAAATTTATTCAAATCGGTTTATGACCACGCCTACTTTTTAACACAGATATTTCTGTAACACCCTTTGGGAATTTGTAACGTGACATCTTTGTAACTAGAAGTCATAAAGGAATGAAATTTTGCATAAAGAATAATATTAATATGCTTAGTTGGATGACTGATAAAAATGTTGAAAATGGGCGCGGCTTCGCCCAATTTATGCAGCACTCGCTTTATATAAAATACACCGTGTTTCCATCAAACGCAAACAAACAATGAACGCATACAGCTGAGTATCTAATGTTCGATTCCACTCGAACTTAGGCTTCCTTACTTGTTCAATTTAAAATTTGCACTTGATTTGAAAAAGGTTTCATTTGACTTGAAAACGCTATAGTAATAAAACTAAAAGTAGTACATTTGTTGTTTAGCATCCTTGGCGCTGACTAGTACATAAGGCACATTGTTTATACATTTCATTAATGTAAAATACCGATAATCAAAAGGTACACTGTTTAAACATTTCATTAATGTAGAATACACTATGCTTTAAATAAATGAAAAAACAAAAAAATACGAAGAATTTCAGTTATGGGGGAGGATAGGTATGGGCCTACTGAGCACAGAACAATTTTTTTTTTTTAACCCGCTTTTATTAGCTTCACCTGTATGTATGTATGTATGTATGTATGTAACTTCATCCCATCCTAAAAGTTGCAACATTTAACTAAATTATTATATCTTTCAAACATTCACTTTATTGTGTTCTCTCTATTATTTCTATTCTCCTCCGGATTCGAAACATGACATCAACAGGCCAACGGCATCATATAGTAGGACATTCAACATTATACTTTATGCTTCATTGCGGCTTTTATGTTACCTTTCTTCAAAATAGCCTCTATGAATTTCAATTCACTCCCGTATACAAGCCAATAAGTAACAAGCTTTCAGGGTACGGAAAAACTCACTCACGAACGCTCAAAAATACATTCTTGCATAAATTCACTCAAAAATAAAGCTTGAAGCTTTCTGTTTTGGGTTTGTTGTATTTGCAATGAAATCAATCGCATGTACAATGTACATACATACGTATGCAGAGCAAGAACTGGTTTTGTGTTTTGTGTAACAAGGGGTACGTTCATGAAAATGTATAATTGCAGCAGTACAGCAACCCCGTTGCTTATTTTGCACTTGCCTGCTGATACTCAGCTGATGTATTGCTATAACAGCATTATTAAAAGTATTTGCAATTAATTTCTGTTATTAAAATTACATTATTGCATATTCCATTAAATATATAGCAATCATTCTTACCCTTCTCTTTCCATTTTTTTAAAGCAAAAATTGCAGACACAAATTTTCTGTTGCCGATTATTCAAGCAAACTGCACGGTTGATGTGTCAAACGAACGTTTGACTTTTGCAGGTGTTCACAAACACGCGAAGAACGTGATACTTGCAACACTGCGGTTCTGATTGCCGCCGCGAACGTACCCAAGCTTTCTGTTTTGTCGTTGTTGTGTTTGCAATAAAAACAATCGCATGTACATACATATGTATGCAAAGCAGGAACTGGTTTTGTTTGTAATTCATTTAATAGTAAGTGCTGAATCAACAAAAAGGAACCCTAATTACATTTTTGTACAATGTTTTGTAAACGCGAGGTGAAAAAAATTTCTCTAAAAATAAAAAAAAAAAAATAAAAAAAAAAAAAAATGCGCCACTCGGGACTCGAACCTGAGCTACTTGGTCCGTAGGCAGCATACCTCACCAATACGCTACAAACGTATTCGGAGCTTTATTGTCTAAATTCGAATTTATTCAATCAGGTTTCTTTTTTTTTGTTCTTTTCAAATGCTTCACCTCAACTTCTCTTCACTTTCTGATTGTAAAATATAACAAAACGTTTGGGAAATTTTGTATTTCCAAACTAGTTTGGAAAACCTTGAATAAAAGGGTTTGGAAAATATTGCATAATAAGCTAGTTTACTTCACTGCATATTGGGATTTTTGGTAGAAGTTATAAATACATATGTATGTAGATCTATTTCGGAGAACACCACATTCCATCAGACTTATTTTTAACACGCTTTTATTAGCTTCACCTGTATGTATGTATGTATGTATGTATGTAACTTCATCCCATCCTAAAAGTTGCAACATTTAACTAAATTATTATATCTTCCAAACATTCACTTTTTTGTGTTCTCTCTATTATTTCTATTCTCCTCCGGATTCGAAACATGACATCAACAGCCCAACGGCATCATATAGTAGGACATTCAACATTATATTTCATGCTTCATTGCGGCTTTTATGTTACCTTTCTTCAAAATAGCCTCTATGAATTTCAATTCACTCCCGTATACAAGCCAATAAGTAACAAGCTTGCAGGGTACGGAAAAACTCACTCACGAACGCTCAAAAATTCATTCTACTCAAATCACAAACAAATGTTCAAAGAAAAACGTATAACCACTCAAATAGCGAGCGAACTAACGCAACAACAGCAAACTCAATGCATAAATTCACTCAAAAATAAAGCTTGAAGCTTTCTGTTTTGGGTTTGTTGTATTTGCAATGAAATCAACCGCATGTACAATGTACATACCTACGTATGCAGAGCAAGAACTGGTTTTGTGTTTTGTGTAACAAGCTTTCTGTTTTGTCGTTGTTGTGTTTGCAATAAAAACAATCGCATGTACATACATATGTATGCAAAGCAAGAACTGGTTTTGTTTGTAATTCATTTAATAGTAAGTGCTGAATCAACGAAAAGGAACCCTAATTACATTTTTATACAATGTTTTGTAAACGTGAGGTGAAAAAAATTTCTCTAAAAATAAAAAAATAAAAAATAAAAATAAAAAAAGAAAAAAAAAAGAATGCGCCACTCGGGACTCGAACCTGAGCTCCTTGGTCCGTAGGCAGCATACCTCACCATTACGCTACAAACGTATTCGGAGCTTTATTGTCTAAATTCGAATTTATTCAATCAGGTTTCTTTTTTTTTTGTTCTTTTCAAATGCTTCACCTCAACTTCTCTTCACTTTCTGATTGTAAAATATAACAAAACGTTTGGGAAATTTTGTATTTCCAAACTAGTTTGGAAAACCTTGAATAAAAGGGTTTGGAAAATATTGCATAATAAGCTAGTTTACTTCACTGCATATTGGGATTTTTGGTAGAAGTTATAAATACATATGTATGTAGATCTATTTCGGAGAACATCACATCCCATCACTTCTTTTTACTTTTATTCTTGCGTCCGCATAAAACAATAATAATAATATAATACAATGGCGCTATTATAACTCTGACGAGTTTTATGGCCGAGCTTCTCTCCCAATTCGAGGTGTGCTCCTTTTTGTTTTTCCTACTAATTGGGTGGACCTACAGTTTTATGCCGGCTCCGAACGGCGAATGCATTTTTTGTGAGAAGCTTTTTCATGGCAGAAATACTCTCGGAGGGTATGCCGCCCACTGCCGAGAGGTGACCGCTGCTCTTAAAAAACCCAATAATTGGATTTTTACTAATTAGAAAAATTTGTTTGGCTCGGACCGTGGTTTGAACCCGAGACCTCTGGCATAGCAGGCGAGCACTCTACCCACTGCACCACAGCGGCCGCATAAAACATCCTTTAATGAAAAATTTCACTTAAACTTCACGCTTTAATCTTAAAAATCGTACTAAAAATTGAGAAATAATTTAATTAGAAACAAAATGATGAACGAAAATATAAGTATTTAAGGGGGGGTGCTCAATAATATTCGATTCGTACAACTAGTACAAAAATATACCTAGTTGCGAAATTAAAGAGTACAATATATGAAATCTCAAAAAAGTCAGAATAAAATTATTAGTAAAAAAACACCGATTTTAAATATTTTTTGACATACTGAGCACCCCACGCTTTTCCTCAAATACTTATATTTTCGTTCATCATTTTGTTTCTAATTAAATTATTTCTCAATTTTTAGTACGATTTTTAAGATTAAAGCGTGTTTTTTAGTTTTTTAAGCTATTATTTATTAATTTTTTGTATGGTTACGTTTTTGAGATAACGGTAATATTGTGTTTTTTGTTATCACTTTATTCAAAAATTATGTTCGCTGGAGTTACGCTTCTAACAACCCTGCAGCGAAATCAACTAGTTGTAAACTAATTGACAACTAGTTGGCCATACAGCTCAACTAGTCAGCCATCTATCTTTTTTCCATATTAGCAACTGGTATTTTTAACACGGTGATGACCTAGGAAATGGCAATTGTCAGTATCCACACCAGAGTCATACCACTTGACTGACTAGTCAGTATACACACCAGTATCATACCACTTGACTGACTAGTCAGTATCCACACCAGTATCATACCAATTTGCTGACTAGTCAGTGTAGATATCAGAACTATACCAGTTGTCTGACTAGTTTTACATGCTACTCCAATGAAAATAAAAATTGCAAAATAGAGTTTCTAATACATTTATTTAGTTATTAGAATATGATATTTAAATTAAAGAATTCAGGCACATTAGATTGTGATCTTGCATATTAAATATTTAGGTAAATTAACATTAACATTGTGAATAAGTAACACGTTGACCATTCTAAGCTTGACATTTATATTGATGATTTTCTGACTTTATACAAACATATCATGTACTTTTTTCTATGGCTGAAGTAGTATCTAATATACAGGGCTATATTAACATTTCAAACTATGGTATATTTGTGGCATTCACCTGATTTAATGATCTAACAATTTGCAACCAACTAAATCTACAAGGGGCCTACTACGAAGGGTTCGAATACTACAACAACAATAAAGAAGTTGCTTTACTTTTACTGCATACGTGTTTATTGCAACCTCCAGAAACCCCGGATACATTCGTTTTTAATTTAAAACCCTTTTTTTGGCAAAACTTCTTGTTTCATAACTAATCTCAATTTGTCCCCTATGAATCTAGTTGGGCAACTCCCATAATTTATCTAGTCAGTTAACTGGTAGATTGGCTGACTAGTTTGGACTTTCGCTGCAGGGAATATACAACTTGTAGTAATTGAACCACACCTCGCTAAATGACATCTGGTCAATGTCAAAATTTTTAATTTTTTGCTATTTTTGAAAAAGTTGATTTTCAAATTAAGTTTTTTATAAACACTTGTAAAAATCAGAAAAGTTTTATTTTTTAAAAATTCGCCCGTTTAATTGTTAACGTAATATCAAGGATATCTGATAAAAACATTATTTTTAGCGATTTCTTTCATGTGAAATAAAAAGGATATTTTATGGACGAAAAACTCGGTTAGATGACTCATCCGTGTATAGACAAAAGATAAAATTTGTTTGTGACTTCACCCTCTCATAGGGTTAGCGTTAATCAGAGGTTAAGTAAACGGCCCTAAAGCTAAAGATATAGATACTTATGTATTGTGGGACGATTTTTCGTCATCCCTTGTGAAAAAATCGTTCCACAATACATCATATTCCTACCCCGTCGGAAAACCAAGAAAAAAAAGGAATAATGAAAATTACATAACTATTGCTTGTCATTTTATATCAGAAGATTTCAAATTGCGAGTAGCTGTACTGTAGACACAAAAGCTGCTGTCAGATATAAATCATTCCGCAGCTAATATATTGGAAACCTTGCACCATGTTCCATGCGTGTTACCGTGTTTTGCACCTTCATTGAATCTAGCTGTGCGAGCAAATTGTTTCTCATTTTAAAGGCAGTACTATTGAATATGAGAAGTTTAAGGCCGCGCAAGAAGTCTATAGTGTTTTGAAAAAAAAAAGTTGTAAAACGACGCTCTATACACGGATGAGTCATATAACCGAGTTTTTAGTCCATAAAATATCCTTTTTGTTTCACATGAAAGAAATCGCTAAAAATAATGTTTTATCAGATATCTTTGATATTACGTTAACAATTAAACGGGCTAATTTTTAAAAAATAAATTTTTTCTGATTTTTACAAGTTTTTATAAAAAACTTAATTTGAAAATCAAAACTTTCAAAAATCGGAAAAAATTAAAAATTTTGACATTGACTAGATGTAATTTAGCGAGGTTTGGTTCAATTACTACAAGTTGTATATCGTTAGAAGCGTGGATTTTAGTCGCCTCTTACGACAGACATTCCTTACCACGGGTATATTCTAAGCCCCCTAAACCGCTGGGGTATTAATTTGACCGATTTGATATCGAAAGCCAACTCCTCCCTAACATTCAGTATTCTTCTCTTGGGACAAAACTACAAGAATAAATAGGGATAACCATCGATAGTGGAAAAAAACTATCGATAGTGACACGAAAAAAAAACTATCGATACTATCGATAGTGCCATCGATAGTTTTGCAGCTCTACACAGCGGTCACAATAATGATATATCAATTTTAAAAATCGGATTCAAACAAAAAAGTTACAAAAAAACAAATTCGGTGGTTTTTCGCGGTATCAAAAAAAAAAAAAATGTTGTCCGGAGACCTCCTCAATATTAGCTTTTATTTAGGGACGGACTTTTAAAGATTTTTCATATCTAGTCTAGTGTACATGTGAATTTGACTCTTCTGGACTGTGTATCTATACATACATACATAGGTGCATAATTACTATAATTCTTCTTTGTTGAGACCAGATTCATATTCAGCGCATCTTCCACTTGCAAAATTTGATTTAATTTCGCTCACAATCCTAATTTTTACGGAATTGTAATATAAATAATAATGCTGCCACAATAGCTTTGTTCGCGTACTTTCTCCAACAGCATTTACTCAGCAGCCTCCAACAGCCAGGTGTTGGAGAAAAATGTCACCTATCCTCTCACAAGAGAAAAATATCGTAAGAGGTAAACGAACACAAAATTTGCAGAGTTCAACAGCTTTGGCAAACAGCTGATTTTTATTTACATTCACAAGCCCCAAATTCAAAGGATAAAAAGGATTAAAATTAAAATGATAATAAAATTGGTGGAAATTATTGCTGTTAATTATGTATATATGTACATATAACATAAAAATAATAAAATAAAACATAGTTTTTTTCTTATTTAATTTCTTTTGATTCGTTTTGGGTTTCGTTTTGGTCAGTCTTTTGTCACCTCGCGATAACCTCCTCAATCTAAAAATCGTTCGCATAGGCTCGCAAAAAGGTTTTTTGAAGTTCGGAAATGCATCCGGAACTCTCTTTTACAATAAATCGGCACTGTTTGTTCTATATAAATGCTAATGGAGTTACAATTCTGCCTGAAAACAGTGGAGATATATGCACATATGTATGTATGTATCTGCAATACAATTAACTTCATGTTGTTGTTGTTGTAGCCACCAAGACACTCCCCGAAGGTTTTGGGGAGTGTAGGGGATGTGACAGTCCTTTGCCGGATAAATCCGGTACGCTCGGGTACTAGTCCCTTCTGACACTAGCCCGACTGTCGTGCGAACGATTTTTTCTGGCCATAATCAACCTTCTAGGCCGGTGGATTTTAGTCGCGTCTTACGACAGGCATTCCTTACAACGGGTATATTCTAGACCCCCTAACCCGCTGGGGTTCGCTGTTACTATCTAATAAATAGGATTTCATTGTAATAATTATCACACTAACAATTGCTTTTCTTTGTACCCATGTCCATACTGTTTTCCACCGCAGTATGTCTTCGCGTCTGCTGCCCCGCAGAAGAGATTTCAATTTAATGCACCCGGCCCTGGCCATGCTTTAAAAAAATAACCCTCTATGGACCGATCCACAGTACTTTTGAGTAGAACAAACTTTTGCGTTGGCGGCATTTGGCCGCGCTTTAAAAAAAATAGCCCCAGCCAGCAAAATTTCCTTTCTCGAATTATATCTGCGGAGCGATCGGGAGTGTTATAATTAGTAAAATTTACATCCATAGAAGATTTCCCGAAAGTTCCAGTCGTTTGAAAATAAATACGGCGGGCGCATTATACTGAAGGCGACCCATTGCATAACTACTCTCGGAGGGTGTGCCACCCACTGCCTAGAGTGGCTGCTATTTTTAAAATCCGGATAATTGGGTTTTAGTTAGAATTTGTTGTCTATCCAGGCTCAGTGAAACTTTCAGGAAATATTCTGTAGATGATAATTCATTTTATCTTAACACTTTCAACTATTATTAAATTATAATATTAAAGTTCTCCAGAAATAGAATTCTCCCGGCTGAGGGTTATTTTTGTAAAGCGCGGCTGAAGGCAAAAGGTGTTCTATACAAAACAACTGTGGATTGCTCCATGGATATTAATCCAGAAAGAGAATTCTGCCGGCTGAGGGTAATTTTATTGAAGCGCGGCCAAAAGCCGCCAACGCAGAAAGATGTTCTACACATGCATACATTAATTTAACAAGGAATGTCTCCTGAACTATAAGCGTCCGGAGGGTAGTACTTTGTTTTTTGTGATCTGTGAGACCACCCCTACCCTCTGGAAAATTAATTGTTATCGGATCGTGGATCATTATATACAAATTTTCCCTCTATCCAGGCTGGGGATCCAACCCATGACCTCTGGTATGGCAGACTGGCCACTGTCCGCCACACCACAGTGGCCACAACACTCCCCACTGCACCACAGCGGCCCCGTTAATATATTCCCGCAAAGGAGATTACAATTTACTAAGGTACATAATATGCATATAAATACTTCGCAAAAAGAATGTAACTTATTTTGCATATTTAATTTATCCATATTTGTTGCCAATTTAGTGTATTTTTCCAATTTTATAATTGATGTGTATATTTTGCAAATCTTGTTACTTGCAAAAATTCAAGTCAGCTGTTGTTTGATCAGCTGTTTTCCTGTTGGAAAATTGCTGTTGGCAAAAATGTGTCCAACAGAATTCAACAGCTTCTCACAAAATGAAATGTCAGTTTTCTATCTCAGTTGGTTCTCTTCTGTTGGAGATTTGGCGTAAAAAAACGGCGACAAAGTGTTTGTTTTTAAAAGTTTTCGAAAAACATCAAAAAATATCCGTAAACGAACAAAACTAATATGTCGCAAGTGTCGCATGTGTCGCACTAGTCGCATGTATTAAAAAATTGTTTTTCTATGTTCATGCATGCCAAACAATTATAAAAAAAAAATGTATAGGTTTGATTTGAATTTTTTCGATAGTGTCTTTGTATGTCGTTGTTAAACATGTATGAGCAACATGGCAAGGCATGACATTTGCATGATGTGGCAAATGTGGCATGTTAAATAGTTCAACAATTGCAGGCCTTTAATATGTATATCTATTTATTCCATTCCATTTCTGCGCTCACAACACAAATTCTCACTATCCCTCAATTTTCCTGCACTCTAGGGTACATATATGTAATGCATACAAACATCTATTGATTGCATTCCATTTTGTACCACCTTTGAAATAGGTTTGAGAAAATGAAATGAATCAAATTGAGAATCAGCCCAAAATCCCATACTAAAAATGAGCCTTTTTGTTTGACGACGCTATCAGGGGAAATTTGAGGTGCATTTGATAACAAACGTTTGATATTTGACAAAAGGGTTACTTCTCAAATGAACCTCAAATTGAAAATGAAGAAAAATGTTTATTGGGTTACACTGTGGAAAAAATTCAGGTCAACAAAAGTTAACTCGGTTCTGAAAGTTGGGGGTGAAAATAGAGGCTAAATTAGAAGACCCGTATCGCGGCGTTTGCTTAGGTTAGTTCGAATTTGTTTTTAATTGACCTTTGAACTTTGCAGGCAAATGCCGATTTTCAGCATACTGTTTGTATGGTTTTTTTGCTATAACTCGTCGACTAATTGAGATTTTTTTGTTGGAGTGACAGCAAACGAAAGAAAATTAAATTTCCTATACAAGGGGTCTATAACATTTTTCTCTACCTCTTATAGTTTCTGAAATATTGAGAATTCAATTTGAATTTTTTCGATTTTTTAAAGAAAAAATTGACTTTGTCAGGCAATATCTTTAAAACCAAAATGTTCACCTTCGGTTTTACTCCTTTGCGTGAAGCTACATTCTATTAGCAAAAAAATAAGCTATCAACGAAGAAAATCCATGGTAAAATGGAAAAGTTATAGGCGATCATGTAAATACAGTCAAGTCGGGCAATGGATCTGCACGGGTATATTTTATGCATGTTATACCCGTAAATGGGCTTGTATCTACTGCGCCGCCAATGTGCTGCTACTGCAGAGGCATTGCGCGACTTGGCTGTATTTACATGATCGCCTATAACTTTTCCATTTTACCATGGATTTTCTTCGTTGATAGCTTATTTTTTTGCTAATAGAATGTAGCTTCACGTAAAGGAGTAAAACCGAAGGTGAAAATTTTGGTTTAAAGATATTGCCTGACAAAGTCAATTTTTTCTTTGAAAAATCGAAAAAATTCAAATTTAATCATCAATATTTCAGAAACTATAAGAGTTAGGGAAAAATGTTATAGATCCCTTGTATAGGAAATTTAATTTTCTTTCGTTTGCTGTCACTTCAACAAAAAAATCTCAATTAGTCGACGAGTTATAGCAAAAAAACCATACAAACAATATGCTGAAAATCGGCATTTGCCTGCAAAGTTCAAAGGTCGATTAAAAACAAATTCGAACTAACCTAAGCAAACGCCGCGATACGGGTCTTCTAATTTAGCCTCTATTTTCACCCCTAACTTTCAGAACCGAGTTAACTTTTGTTGACCTAAATTTGTTCCACAGTGTTATTGTAAGCAGCTTTGATTGTAAATCATATTGCTAGTAAATTTTTTGATTGCAAAGATAAAAATTTCAAAAAATTAGAAGTATGTTATTGCAATCGACCTTCACCATCAATCATTTCGATTTCAGAAATTAGAATTGCAATAATTTACAAAAGTTTCCTTGCAATCAACTTTGACCGTAAATCAGTTTAATTATAAAAATTACAATTTCAATAATTTAAACAAATTTCATTGCAATACACTTTTCTCGTAAATCATTTCATTACAATAATTTACAAAATTTTTCATTGCAATGAACTTCAAACGTAAATCATTCTCATTGTAAAAATTACAATAGCAATAATTGTATTGTAATAAATTTTCATCGTAAATCAAATTTGATTGAAAAATGTTTGATTGCAAGGCTTGCAATAGCAATCATTTTCCTCATAACTTTATTCGCATGCATTGGGACTGATGAAAGGCAAGCGCCTGGGTAATGCGAGTAATACCCGGCACTTATCACACGCGTAGCCGCGTAATAACCCATGTCCTGGGTACATACATACATATGTACGTAGTTATGTACATATTGGATGCTGCCGGGCACACGGTACTGGCAATATTTGCAGTCTTCAATATGTACATATAAAGTCTGGATGATAAGATGATGAGAAAGAGGATGAGGGTGTGGATGGGGATAAGGATATATATTTATTTTTGTACCATTTGCTTTTTCATTTACTCCGGATATCTCATTACTGTCATACATATGTATGTATGGTTGTTTAACATAAATATATATATACTTATCCCCATCCTCATGTTCAATTTTATCCATATCTTTATCCTTATACCCATCCGCACCCTAAACCTCTTTCTCATCATCTTATCATCTAGACTTTATACAAATTGACGACTGCAAATATTACCAGTACCGCGTGCCAATATGCACATTAGGGTACATAGCATATTTTCTCAACCTCACTCCCTAGGTCGATGCTAATATAGTATAAGATACCACATATAAATTTTTGTCCCGATCGAAAACCGTTAAGGGGTGTCGCACAGGTGCCAAACTCCAGAAAACTCTATCAAGGCTCAAAAATTTAAGTTTAGTTTTTTGCATATCTAATGCGCAAATCGATTGTCCTGTACTCAAAAATACTAAATTCAAATTTTGGTCCCGATCGGAGGTGGTTAAGGGTTGTCGCAGAGGGGTCAAAGTTCAGACCAGGGACTTGTAACAAAACTCGTAACAAAACGTAACTCTCGTTTCTGGCGTTTCTGTTCCAAGAAACATTAAAGGATAGAAACTAAATTCGAAACCAAAAGATTGTAACGTTTCAATAAGTAACAAAACCTGTAACGAAACTAAATTAATTTTGTTCCTTGTAACAGAAACAGAAACAAAACTCCTTTGTAACAAAAGTCGTAACAAAACTCCGAAACGTTTCCAGCAGAAACAAAACCTGTAACGAAACTAAATTAATTTTGTTCCTTGTAACAAAATCCGTAACGAAACTAAATTAATTTTTTTTCTCAGAAACAAAATTAATTTCGTTTCTCAGTATCAGAAACAAAATTAATTTTATTCCTTGTAACAAAAACAAAACCAGAAACGAAATTAATTTTGTTTCTCAGTGGCAAAACTATAAAAATTATTATAATACTATTTGCCGTACATTAGGATGGACTTATTATTTTTAGGTATATAATATATATATGTATACCATATATATGTATGAAAAGTTTTGGGCAGAGCTTCTACAGGGAGCCCTATTCTTTATGATTCCTAGGTCGGGTCGCGAGATATGGGTCAAAACGAGGACCCGGATGATCTTGTGTGTTTCTGAGTAATATTGGTATCTAATGAAAGGTTTTGAGCTGGCCTTCTACAATATTGGTATCAAATGAAAGATGTTGAGCGGGGTTTTCGTATAGAGCTCTATTCTAGACCGGGTCTCCACATATGGGTCTAAATGAGGACCCGGATGATCCTTGAATATTTCTGAGCAATGTTGGTATCACATGAAAGTTTTTGAGCAGGACTTCTACACGGAGCCCCGAGATATGGGTCAAACGTGGATCCGAATGATCTTGCATGTTTCTGAGCAAAACATAACAAAACAAATCAAAATCAGAAATCAAAAATCAAAATTTAAAAATCAAAAACCAAACACCAAAACAAACAAAACAAACAAAAACAACAAAATGTAGCAGTGACAATGGCAAAAAATAATTATAAAAACGATAGTCGCATTTTAATCGATAGAAAACCAGTGAAAAAAGGAATAAGGGAAAGGGAATAAAAGTCCTATTTCGAAACTGATTACACATCAATGTTCATGAGTACTCCTTACTCACGTTTCCTTTTTTTTTAACTCAACTGGAGTTAGGAAAATATGTAAAAATTTACTAAGGCGAAATTAAAAAAAAACCCTTATAATTTGCTTTATTAACTAATACCTATTAGAAACTTGTTTCGGACTATAATTGGCTGCGAGAAATGATAGATTGACAGAAATGTAATAAAGCTTGATTAATTAAGCAAATAAACATTTTTTAACTTCACTTAAGATATTTTTGGATTTGAACAGAGGTCGAGTTAAGTTCTTTTAGTTGGTTCCGAGGTAGAGGTAGATTAGAAGGTAGAGGTAAGTGTGGAAGTAGATGTAGACATGCAAAAGCTGTGAAATTTCAAATTATATAAACATTTCCAAATGCCAAAGAATTTTCACTCGCATAGGGCGAGCTTCGTTTGTTATTTATTATAGCCAATTTTTGTTACCAATAGTGTAATAAATTTAATATGATACTGGGTAAAAGTCAACCTTGAGCGTATTTGAATAAATGTCCCTTACGATAATATTTAAAAAATATAAGTGTCTTATTCCATACTTTAGTTGGTTGCCACAGACATACATATATATGTATGTATATTATATACCTAAAAATAACAAGTCCATCCTAATGTTCTGCAAATATAGTTTTTCTACTGAGAAACAAAATTAATTTAGTTTCGTTACGGATTTTGTTACAAAAAATTTAATTAATTTTTTTTATCTAATGGGCAAAGTCGATAGCCTTGTACTCAAGGATACCAAATATAAATTTTGGTCCTGATCGGAGAGGGTTAAAGGGTGTCGCCCGGGGTCCCATATGGTTATCTAAACTTTTACCCCTTTGCGACACCCCTTAACCGTCTCCGGTCGGGCCAAAATTTATTTATGGTATCTTTGATCATGCTGTTAACGATGTAGGGGGTGAGATCGAAAAAAATCGCTAATCTGATTTTAAGGACACCCTAATGTACATACATACATATCTACCCGGGAAATGGGTTATTACGCGCAAACCGTGTTATATGAATGCCGGGTATTGCTCGAATTACCCAAGCGCTTGCCTTTCATCATCCCCAATACATTCATATAAAGTTTTGAGGAAAATGATTGCTATTGCAAGCCTTGCAATCAAACATTTTTCAATCAATATGATTTACGATAAAAATTTAATACAATACAATTATTGCTATTGTAATTTTTACAATGAAAATGATTTATGAGAAATGTTTATTGCAATGAAATTTTTGTAAATTATTGTATTGAAAATTTGTACAATCAAAAAATTTCAATAAATTTTATTGCAATGAACTTGATCCCCAAAAATTTCAATAAACATTTATTGCAATAAATGGAAGGTAAATTATTGCTGATTGTAGTTATTTTACAATCAAAAACTTTATATATGTAAATGTTTATTGCAATCTATGGAACACAAATTATTTCAAATTGCAATTTTTACAATCAAAAAACTGCAATAAATTTTCATTGCAATAAAATTGGAAGAACAATCAATGATTGCTGGGGCGAATGATTGCAGCTTTTTACAGCTATGGTATACATACATATGTACATATATAGCAAGGATGGGCATTTTTGCACTACTGCTCAAAGCGGATTACCATTTGAAAGAGAGTGGTAGTGAACAATTTATCTGCACTACCAATCAAAAATGAATGCGAATACAAATTTGACTTGCAAGTGGCCAATCAATTTATTAACTGCAATGAAGTTTATGGGATATTGTACACATGGAATTAGGCTTAGAAAAGTGAACAGAAACCAACACAGCATGGTAATACGTCCTATGTTATTTATACCTACATATATGCATAAGTATTTCTTTACCTTTACTAAAACTTTAACATCCATTAATATATATAGGACATATTAACATGCCGTTTTGGTTTCCGTTCACTTTTCTAAGCCTAATTCCATGTGTACAATATCCCATAAACTTCATTGCAGTTAATAAATTGATTGGCCACTTGCAAGTCAAATTTGTATTCGCATTAATTTTTGATTGGTAGTGCAAATAAATTTTTCACTACCACTCTCTTTCAAATGGTAATCCGCTTTGAGCAGTAGTGCAAAAATACCCATCCTGGCTAGTGATGGGCGAGTCCGAGATGTTTTATTCGATTCTCTCGATTGTTGAAACATCTCGAATGCTCTCGATGGTTTTCATTCGTATTCGAGTCAAGTCGTAAATGGCCGTCAGTCGAAACAATCGCTAAAACATCTCGGACTCGCCAACGATTCCTCTCGTTTTCAAAGCAACCCTACAACATCTCGGACTCGCTGCAAAAAATACATATGTAATAATTGTTGTTGCCGCTTGAATATTAAAATTGCTTTACAAAACATACGGAGTGGTACAAATCTATTGCCGTTGTTGCTACTCGTAAAATTCATTTGTTTCATAAGCGTATCACTTCAGAAAATTTATTAATGTTTAAATAATTAATTATTATTATTATGCACGACACTGTTTTAGTTGTGATTGCAATAATGCAGCGTCTATGTATAGCATATTTTTCAATTTGGTTAATTTATTTATGTATTTGCCTCACTTCCATTAAAAATCCTACTTTCTTTATCAACAAACCTCATTCAGTTTATTTTATCAACTAAAACATATCATCAAAACAACAGCCGGCCCGCCGACTCGGAACAATCGCAAAAACATCTCGCTTGTGTAGTCGAGATGTCATCGAAACAACCTACGACTCGCCGACTCGGAACAATCGCAAAAACATCTCGCTTGTGTAGTCGAGATGTCATCGAAACAACCTCCGACTCACCGACTCGGAACAATCGCAAAAACATCTCGATTGTGTAGTCGAGCGAGTCAACTTTTGACTCGATTGTGATTTTGCAACGATGGCGATTCTCGATTGTCTAAACATCTCGGACTCGCCCATCACTAATCCTGGCTATATATGTACATATGTATGTATACGAACCTTATTTTATAACATAAAACACTGGGCTACTTTATATTCAATTGCACGAAATATAGTTTGTTTAAGTGAACAAGAAAAGTTAAATATAATTCCTTTCACCATAGTGCAATCAATATAACTATATTCCACATTTGGACCCTTTGTTTTCTCTTCAGGAAACCATGCCATATGATTTGCTCCCTCGCCCACTACGGTACCAAAAATCTTGCAAGAATTACATAAATTGAAACCATTACTTAGTATGGGCGGTACCACTCTCACTTTTCCGATGATGGTTTACGGCTTCCGGGTATCATAGTAGATAATCATGTTTAATTTCGTTAGATTCTGTAACACGGTTCAAAAGTTATAAGAGTTTAAATGAACAGAGTTTCATACTTCAGATTCATATAAAAAATTCCTACTTTTTTCCATATTGCGATCCATTTTTTGACTTCTGAATATCTTTGGCTAATTTTTTTTATGGAAAAGAGACGAACAAAATTTTTTTGACCATTTTTGGAAAAATTTCATACAAATTTCATAAAATTTTAACTTAAAAAATTTTTTTAAACAAATAAACTATATACCAATAAAAAACTTTTAAAAAGAAAGAAAATGTCGGCTGAATTGTCAAAATCGGTTAGTTAGATCGTCTGCAATCGCGTTTAAAAAAAAAGAGGTCAGAAAATTTTTATTGCTTACTAGCAAATACCCGTCCCGCTTCGCAGCGACAAACAAAAGCTTTTATGTTATAATGGGTCTCTCCCTTTACCTTTACCTTTACTTTTACCTATACCTTTACCTTTACTTTTACCTTTACCTTTACCTTTGCCTTTGCCTTTACCTTTACCCTCACCTTTATCGGGACCACCCATCACCATCCGAGCTCACTACTTGAACCATTTCTGGGAAACCGACTCAAAAAATAACAATGAAAATATCTGTATGTTAAAGCCAATATCGCCTAGAAGCATTCGTGGGTCATCCGGGTCCACGTTTTGACCCATATTTGGGGACCCGGCCTAGGCATCGCAATGAAAATAACTCTATGTTGAAGGCCTGCTCAGCACCTTTCGTTTGATACCCATATTGCTCAAACACTTGCTGGGTCACTCTGGGTCCACATTTGGGCCTATATTCCGGGAAGTTCCCACTTTTTCGAAATTCTATATACCCTATTATGTGCGCTAGTACCACGTGAATCTACTGTGAAAATTTCAAAAAGATCGGTTGATTACTTTGGGAGTCCATAAAGGACACACACACACACATTCATTTTTATATATTATTGCTTATATATAACAAAAAAAAAAATTTGTCGCCAAAAACAAAGACAGGTGTTTATTGGTGTCACGAAGAGCTTTCCAAAAACGCCACTGCCGACTAAAATGGAAATATTTTGTGTTTAGGTGGCCCGTTTCAGAAATTCTTACCCAAAATATAATATTCGGAATCAGAGTAAAATTTCGCTTTAGAAAAATATTGTTTTAATATTATTTCTTTTTCGAAAACATTTCTGGAAAAAAATTTTATTTTATTTTTGGACGCCGCTAGATGTCGCTAAAATTCATTTTTTAATATCTTCGGCATTTATGATCCGATCCCTAAGTTTGATAAACCAATCTCTATGGCTGGAGAGGAGGGTTTCAACTTTATAATTGTATTGTAATTGGAATAAATTTATATGGAAATGTAGTCTTTAGACATACATATAAATAAATTTCTCATTGTGGTGCAGTGGGTAGAGTGCTCGCCTGGGTTCAACCCTCAGTCCGAGCAAACACCAAAAAAAATTAGTAAAAATACAATTATTGGGTTATTTAAGAGCAACGGTCACCTATCGGCAGTGGGCGGCATACCCTCCGAGTGTATTTCTGCCATGAAAAAGCTTCTCACAAAAAATGCATTCGCCGTTCGGAGCCGGCATAAAACTGTGGTCCACCCAATTAGTAGGAAAAACCTAAAGGAGCACACCTCGAATTGGGAGAGAAGCTCGGCCATAAAACTCATCAGAGTTATAATGGCGCCATTGTATTATTATCATTATTTAATTGAATTAAAAACTAATCGCACATTTTTTTTATATTTCCAATTAGACTCCTTCGCCTAAATCAGTCGCCTCAAAAACGCATATACCCACAGACGGTTCAAATCTTAATACAACCGGTGGTAGAAGTTCACCGCACTTGACAGCAAAATCTACATCATCTTTACATAGTAGCAGTAGTAGTACTCAAAAAACAATTGAAATACGTTCAACCGCCTCGGCATTAGATACTGAATTCCGAAAATTATCGGATTACATACGGCGCTCTGTATCGAAGACTCTCGGTTGTGGCGGCCGACGTGAGGGTACACACACCCCTACAACAAATACTGATGTGGAAAGTCGGTCAGTGTCGCGTTCCATCTTTGGTGATGGTGCTTCGTCAAAGGCGGAGTTCTCTGATAACGAGACAATTGAAGAAGAGGAACAAGATCGCGAACTCTTTGAAAGTTTCAATATAAGTACCCAACAATCGTACTCCACATCGGCGCTGGGATGGCAAAATTGTCGCCAATTGGAGATACCAACAGAATTCGGTGGTTGGGCAGGTGCAACTCTATTAATGATATTTGTGCCTCCTTTGGTCTACTACTTGCAATGGTGTTGTCAAAAAAATATTTGTGAACTACAAATGAATTTGAAAATGGTTAGATCGAGTGCTACTTGGAAATCGATTTTCAATAATGAGGCTATTGCCGCCTTTATAGTATATCAATTAGGCGTATTTGTACTTTCAGCATTGCTATTTGGACGTTACGTACGTTTGCCCACAGACCGTTTCAGTGGAGTAGATGTGGGTTCGCCCCGCGGTACCAACAATAAATTTGGCGTAGAATATAAATTCAATGCATTGCCGATTGCGATAGTAATTACACTGGCAGCAGGCTTTGCTGAATATCAAGGTTATCCTTTAGCCGACTTTATACTAGAAAACCAATTTCGATTCTGTATCTATGGATTTTTGAATGCATTCATTTTAGCTTTGTGGGCATACATGCGCTCCGATATGCTGAAGAACAAAACAACCCAAGCTCAATTAAATGTATATGGTAAAACAGGTAATTTTCTTGTGGATTATGCACTAGGTAGGCAACTAAATCCCAAGTGGTTAAATTTCGTCGAATTAAAATTGGTATTCTATCGGGTGGCACTGCTCCTAACTTTACTCTATGCTGAATGTTACATATACAATCAATTGTTATTGCCTGGCATTTCACCGTCACATGAGGTGCATAGCGCATGGACTACTTTGCAATACTATTATCATAATATACACTATGATAGTGCGTCTTTACTTACATCTACCATGCTACTCATCTATATTTTGGATGCTATTATTTTTGAACATCATTTGGCCTCATCGTTTGAGTTGCAGTGTGAAGGATTTGGTGCATTATTGCTTTTACGTTATGCGGCTACACCATACTTACTCTCTGCGGTTGCACGGTACTTCTACGTACAACAACTTGGTCGCCACATACACTGCTGTTTTGCTATATATTTACCTTTAATATTACTATTTTTCGGTTTATTACTCAAACGTTTTAGTAGCGCTATTAAATATAAATATCGTGTAAATCCTTCTAATCCATATTTCTTGGGTATTGAGACCATACACACGTTCCAAGACCGTCGACTTTTGCTAGGTGTGCTGTGGGGTCGTTTGCGTCAACCCAATTATGCTGGCGATTTAATTGCGTTATGCGCTTTGGCTTTACCCCTTTTTGTGCGTTTCGCTTGGCCGCCATTGATTTGCTTATTGTTATTGTGCGTTGTATTGGTACATCGTACGCAGAGGGTTCAGGCACGTAATCAGGCGCGTTATCAATCTTCGTGGGTACGCTATTGCAATAAGGTGCGCTACTTTATATTTCCGAAAGTTTATTGAACTGATGTAAAATATGATTATCTTTAAGCTCAGTATATCTAGCCGTGTGCGCCAAAAAGACGTATGAATCAAAATGGAAATATTACAGGAGAATACTTTTGTTTGTATGCAGCTATGAAGTTTATTTCGTCTATAACTTTGAATCAGTAAATTTCACAGCTATGAAATTTTAAGAGATAGATTTACATTGGTTATTATCAGGGCTGCACACTAACGTTAATTTTTATCAATAACCGAAAAAAAAATTTTGTTTTCAATTCAACTTTGAAAAATTTTAACGTTAAATGCTTAATAAAAAAATACTCTTTATAATTATCAAAAAAAAAAAAACATTAAAAAAGTTTTGTTTTGTTGAATATCAAAACAAAGTAGCCAACAAAAAAAAATTATCAAAACAAAAAACCCCTCGCCGAGGCTGAAAAGGTGGACCGCGAACTATATGAGTGGTCGACAGGAATGGTACCTCAAAACCAAGGAGAATAAAACAGGGAGTTCCACAGGGTGGTGTCCTGTCCCCGTTGCTATTCAACCTATACATCTTCACACTCCCACCTCCACCTGAAGGAGTTCGCATCATATCCTACGCCGATGACTGCTCGGTTATCTCTCCGACCTTTCCCACTTCTTTAGAACGCTCTCCCTCGAACTGCAGCTCTCTAAGTCCTCCGCGACCCTGTTCGCGACATGGGCGAAGGAGGTTAGGCTAGAGCTTGGCATACGGATAGGAAATATACCCATCCCTACGGTAAACAACCCAAAAATCTTGGGTGTTACCTTCGACAGCCTAGCTTCCTTCTCCGCGCATACGACCGCGAATAAGGTTCAAATTCTCCTGGGATGCTACCGCAGAGGGCATCTAAACAACCATCTACTGGAGCCCGAACCGCCCCCGGCACATCAGAAAACATCTCTTCAATCTCAATCCGGAGATTGAAAAATATATAAATCAACCACACCATTTCCAGGTGGATTGAAGAAAGCGTCAACTGGATTTTAGAAAGAGTCAATTGGATTTTGGAAAATTTGAATTGTATTTCCAATCTAAACTTCGATGAGTTTTAGTAGATTATGTATGTATAAATCTTTACTAGGGATGGACGATCTAAAATTTTACTTTCACTTGATACTATAGCTCTCCTCAGGGACCCTGGCCATAGAGATGCTGCAGAAAAAATGATTCCTGAGCAAATCGATGGAAATGCGAAGGTTCTCATACATTTGTATGTTTCCTCTCCTAGCCCTATGCATATTGTAAAGGAGATAGGCCGCTGTGGTTTGTGTATATGCAAAAAATAAGCTCCGTAAATTTGGTTGTATAAAATTGAAGTATTTTGCTATATGATTGCCCTGTTCATACAATTGTAATATCCTAAAAATGTATTTAATTTTGAATAATATACACGAACTTTATAAGGTGGCTATCAAAATGAAGATCAATTCTCTTTCATTCTCTTTGGCACGCATTTGCAATTTCATTTTTAATTTATATGGTAATTAATCTTAAGTAGTTTTGAGTTTTATCTAAATTAACAAAGATTTACATTATGAATCTGCTTTTGTGCTTACAACATAATTAATAATAATAGTGTATTAAAATTCAATCGAATTTTAAGTTAGTGTTAATGAGCATAAATTTCCCTTAATGTTTATATGTACAATTTTATAAAATTAATAAAGTTAATAAAGTAAAATATATAAATATTTTTTATACACATATTTATATACATACAATCTATTTGAGTTTCTTCATAAAACAGGCAAGTAGGTCCGTCATCTAAATGCGAGGTGACTACAAATGGGTAATATACTCACCATCAAGCATCTATTCTTCTAAAACTTAGCTTTTTTCTTTTTTTTAAAACATACAGATGTACATTTGGGTGTCCCGTTCATGTATGAAAAAGTTTTTTTCGAGCTACGCTATCGCAGGAGGTATCAAAAGTTGCGTAATTGAATACAGATAACAATAAAAGTAAAAAAAAAAAAACGGAATTGAATTCGATCTTTAGGGCTCTACCGAGGTCTGAAATTTTGTTAATTTCATATATTTAGAAACCTAAACTTTAGAGCTAAAATAATAAAAATGTCATACTCAAAAGTTATTTTATTATTGAGATTAACCATATAAGTACAGAGAAACAAATCAAATTTATTGCATTTAATTAATTTAAAAAACTTAGAATTCAAATATATTTTTTGTCCACATTTTGGTATTTCTGCTTGAGATTGCGACTATAGTATTAATGTATTAGCTCTCGAGCTGTGCGGACGTGTTTATTATTCGCTCTCTTAATTGTTTCAAATTGCCTAACAATTGTTTGTGCATTGATGTATCTGCATTTAAGTGTTTACTTGTGCAAATGAGACAGTGACTCTATCAATCATAAACATATTTGCAAATGCCTTCTGTTATCAGTAATATTGGATAAATATCTAAATATATATATTTGGTTGTGCTTTCCTGACATGGATGACTTTTGTGGAAAGTGCAATAAGCAATTTGCGCGCAACGAAACGCTTAATGTTCCCTGTGGAGGTTTTTGCAGAAAATTATTTCATCGTACATGCTGTGACTCTCAAATTACAGAATACGATGTGAAATTGCTAAAGCTAAATAGAAATTTGTCCTACTTATGTCATGATTGCCTAAATCTACCAGTGCAAATTTCAAAATCGTTTGAAATGATCTCATCTGAACATACAAAAAGTGTTGTCTTTGTTATCAGTTGTTGTTGTTGCCTAATTCGCCGATATTAGTAATGAAATATCCATAATACATAAGCGCCATGACGACTGCAACAAAAACATATCTTCAAGTTTTGATTCTCTGCGCTCAGACTTGTGAATTTAAAGCCAATTTTAGCAATAACATTAATGCGAAAAAATCTCCTACCAAACGGAATATCAACAAATATTCTTCGACTTTGAACCTTTGCTCTGCTGCTGCGTTATCACCTTTACTTTTATCTCCTGCTTCGCAATCAACCGCTAATCATAACACACACACGCCGCCTATTCTTGTTCCTATTGCTAATATAATGCACACTGTTGGTCAGATGGGTAACTCCACTGTAACAGACAATGATGCCTCTTGTAATGATGTAACCCAATGCGTTACTACACCCTCAACTACGCCTAATAATCCAATAGTGGACTCACACAAATCTAAATCTAAATCTGGTGTTTCACGAACAACTGCTAACAATATTACACGCACAACATCTACTTCACCTATTACAGTGGGTCATATGAGCAACTCCACGGATGCTGTTTTGAATTCTCTTCCAGTTACTGCTGCTACTACTTCTCTATCTTACGCTGATGCTGCCAATATCGCTGCTGCTGCTCCTGCTCCTATTACGCCTTCTGCTCGATTATCTAGTGTTCCTAAATTAGTTTATAATAAGCCCCCTTCTGTAAGTTCAATGAGTGTACAGGGCAATAAATCAAATAATAATATGAATAATTATAACAATAATAATCATGTAGTGGGTTCGGCTAAGAATACTGGATTACAGGTTGCTGCGCGCCTTAAATGGCTTCACCTCTCGCCGTTTTCTTCGTCAGTTACTTCCGATAATCTAACTGATTATATTGCTAACCGTACTGGTATTGATAAAAGTTTGTTCTCTTGTTTCTCCTTAATTAAGAATGGGCTCTGTTCAGAAACTCAGTTTGAAGAGCAATCTACTTTTGTAGTACAAGCAGAGCGTTCATAAACGTAAATTTTTTATGAAGCATCGCTCATCACAATCATCAGAAAAATAATTACTGCCGCTGTTGCGCTTTAGGCTGCGTTTCTGAACATAGCCTGGTACTGATCCCAATTCTCTTAAAAGTGTAAATTTTAAACTCGGAATAAATGCTAAATTGTATGACAAGCTTCTTGTTCCTGAGCTTTGGCCTGCCAACATCGTAATTCGCCCATTTCGGTTTATTTCAAAAAACGAGCTTCCTCAAATACTGTCTCCCGAACCCCCACCTCAACCGGGGTTAAATCATGCCCCTTAAAAATTTATTACCAAAACGTTTCTGGGCTTAGAACTAAGTCCCAGGTTGTTCATTTATTCAGTAGTCATCTAGAATACGATGTGTTTGTGCTCATTGAAACGTGGCTTAATGATGGCTTTTTTTAACGAGGAGTTTTTCGATTCAAGACTGTTTCAAGTATTTCGCAAAGATAGAAGTAATAGCCTTACCGGTCATAATAGGGTGGGAGGTGTACTAATAGCAGTGCAGTCTAAGTATAGTGCTGCGCAGGTAATTCTTTCAAATGAGAATGCACTATATGACCAACTTTGTGTTCGAATTGTTGGTGATCATGACTCCGTTTTTCTATGTGCTAGCTACATTCCCCCGAATAGCCCCAATAATATCTATGTTGCTCATGTTGATAATATTATGTCTCTTGCCCGGAATGAAGTTAGGAATGACCATCTCTGTGTTCTTGGCGATTTTAATTTGCCTAAACTTAGATGGTCGTCCACTATCTCAGACTCAGGCCTCATTGCGCGTGATGTTTACAGTAATAATGTGCTCTACCTCGTTGACAGTTTTCTAAGTTTAGATCTGGCACAACTCAACTGATTCCAGAATAGTTTTGGCCGAACTTTAGACTTGGTATTCTTAAGTAAAAATCTTCATTATTTTATTGGTAAGTGCGACTGTCCTCTTACCAAGCCCTGTATGCATCATCTACCGTTAATTATTAAACTAAAATTTTATCATTGTGGTAATACGAACACTCTCTTGGCTAATTTATCTTTTAATTTTAAGTTGTGTGATTTCAGTCAACTCAATAGTCGTCTTTTGGATATAGACTGGGATAGTTTATTCTTAAATTGTAATGTAGACGATTGCTTCTCAATCTTTAAGTCAACAGTGGTTGAAACATGCAAATGTCTGATTCCACTATCAACAAGAAGATTATACAAAGTGCCGTGGCATAATGCGTCGTTAATGCGGATTCGTAACAGGAGGAATAAATATCATCGTAAATTCAAGAGAACTAATAACGTTGACTATTTTCTTCTTTATAAAAAATATTCTAAGGAATTCATTTGCCTAGACAAGTTCCAGCATAGGAATTATATTCTGCGTTTTGAAATAAATCTTAAAACCCTAAATCATTTTGGACTTTCGTTAAATCCAAAAAATCTTCTAACATCCCTTCGTCTCTTTTCTTAGATGATGTAGCGGCTACTACACCAATATTTTCAGCAAATTTATTTGCTAAATTTTTTCAATCTAACTTTGTCTCCGATTCTGTGCCCGATACTTCCGTTAATATTGCTCAGTCACTTGATGTCGGTCACCTAGGGTGATGTTTTATCTGGTATATCTGATCTGTCATTCTCGTCGCAAACAGATGTGGACGGCATTTCTCCCCTCATTCTCAAACGGTGTGACTCTTTGATCTCGCCACTTCTTTGTATCTTCAATAAATCCCTATCTTCTGGTATTTTCCTCGATGACTGGAAACTTTCTTTTATTACACCGGTATTCAAAAATGGTAATAAGAATAATGTTAGAAATTACAGACCCATCTCTAAGCTCACTACAATTTCTAAACTTTTCGAATGTATTCTTCATAAAAAGCTTCTGTCTATTGTCAACAATTCTATCTGTCTTGAACAACATGGATTCGTGTTTTCTCGCTCAACTGTCACTAACTTAGCTATATTTTCTGATGACTGTATTGCAGCTTTTCAGTCTGGACATCAGGTGGATACTATCTATACTGATTTCGCAAAAGCCTTCGATAGAGTTTCCCATGCTATCCTAATAAAAAAACTCGCTTGCATTGGTTTTCACTCGGCTATTCTCGATTGGTTTAAATCATACCTTTCCAATCGTCGCTCTTCTGTTGTTGTTGATAATGCCCGATCACATATTTTTGCTGTTACTTCTGGTGTCCCCCAGGGTAGCATACTTGGCCCCTTGCTCTTTATTCTCTTTATTAATGACATTACTTCATGTTTCTCCTTTTCTAAGATACTACTCTATGCTGATGATCTTAAGATTTACTCAACCATTACTTGCCCTATGGACTCTCTTAGATTACAACTTGAACTTGAAAACTTAAATAATTGGTGTAAAAATAATTGTCTCTATCTTAATCTTGATAAATGTTTTGTGGTTACCTACTCCAAATGTCTTAATATCTCTGATACTTCTTATCATATTTCTCAAGTTCCACTACGCCGAGTAAATGAAATCAAAGACCTTGGTGTGGTCTTTGACTCTAAGTTCTCTTTCTCAAGTCATCTTAACTTAGTTGTATCTAAATCCTACGCTATGCTTGCTTTTGTTCGTCGTAATGCTGCTGCATTTACTGATCCGTATACGTTAAAACTTCTGTATACTTCTTTCGTTCGATCAAGACTTGAATACGCATCTTTTATTTGGTCACCCTATCATGAATGTCACGTAACTCGTTTAGAACGTATTCAGAAAGCCTTTTTACACTTTGCCCTCCGCTCTCTTCGTTTTTCGGACCCTGTTCCTTCCTATCAATCTCGCTGTCTATTACTTGGTATGAAGTCCCTCCAAACCAGAAGACGGGTACTGTCACTGTCATTTGTCTTTAACATCATCTGTGGCTCCATTGATTGCCCTCCTCTACTTGCACGTATCCCATTTAATATCCCCGTCAGGCACCTTAGAAATCCACTCCCTTTCGATATTGCACATTTTAAATCATTGTATGCTCAAAATGCTCCTGTTACTAGAGCCTTAATTGACTTTAATAAGCTATCCCAGTCTATTGAGATTGACTTCTCACTACCAAAGGGATTATTCATTTATTCACTTAACATGTTTCTTAAATAATATCTTACTATTTTCGACTGGGTCCTTTCTGGCCCAATGTGCCCTTTATGGCATGCTTGCCCCTTACTGGGTATACTCAATTATTTAATTATACTTTCTATATTTTATTAAGTACTCCCTACTGAGTTAAATTTGTATTCATTTCATTCATTTCTTTTAAATGCAACTATTGTTAATTCTGTTTACATTATTTTTGAAGTATAACAGATAATGCCATTATACCTTAGTTTATGTAGATATATATTTATATATTTGATTAGCCTTTAAGACTTACTTTTGTATATCCTGGGTATTAATAAATAAATACAAATACAAATAGTGTTTTTTGAGTTTTGTTGTTATTGTTGCCTCTATTATTTTGCTGTTGCTATTATATACTAATTATTCTAGGTACCTACTTATTTCATATATTCCCTCTATATTTCCTCTTCCTACTTATTTTTTATAACGTATGTATTCCTTGTCCTTTTTGTTTTTGGTATATTGATTCTGCTTCTTTGTTTATGTTTCTACTACTTTGAAACTACACACCACTTGCAGCCAAACATGTTCAGAATTGCGTGGTTTGGAGAAAGGGCGCCATTCTTGGCCTTTTTGGCTTTAAATCTTTTAAAACTAACATTTTTCGAACTGTGATAGGTTTTATGTTTAAATAAAACAATTTTTTTGTGATGGAAAGGCATAACGGGTTCTTTCTTACAAATATCTGTATATTCCTTTGAACCAGTGGGGCTATTTTTGGCTTCCGTCCGCGTGTTATACTTTTGGATTATATTTTACAGCATTTTCCAATATTATTTCAAAGCAATTTCACATTTCGTCAATTTCCCGGCACGGAAAACACTTATTTTGGAGATTTTTTCTTTTTGCTATAAGTTGAATAGTGCAGGGGTTTCCTCGACCCATTCTGAGTCCCTGATGGTATTACAGGGTTAAAAACCTAGTATATTATAAAACTTTATTTGATATTCAGTTAATTGGTTTTTTATTATCTGTAAAAATCTCCACCCTTTCGAAAAAAAATTTAATTGAAGTTTGGTGTCCCTATAATTTTTCAAAAGCTGAAACGAACTCACTCTACAAAATCATCGGCCATTATGAATCGACGCAAAAAATGGCCGATTAAATAACTGTTCCTTGCTTCGGAGACATCTGAGCAAGAGTTCTGCATTTTTATCGGGCTGTCAAATTTGTTTGTTCTATTCCACATAGATTCCACGCATTTTTTCAGGGTTGCTTGTTCTATTGACAAAAATGTCGCCCTCTGCCCGACCACAGGGCAGCATTTTCTGCCCTTAATATGACCAAGGGGTTGCATTATTTTTGTTTCATACATCACATGAAAAGTGCAACATTTTCTTAGGGCTCAGGGCGCATGTTGATAATGTTGCCTTGTAATAATGCAGCATTTTGGTTCAGAATCGAAAACGCTATAATATATAAATTTTGACCATTGTTTAGAAATTGAAGCAGGATCGATCTTTGAAATATTTCAAGGCAAGTGTCCCTATTATTTTTCATATGACTGTACTACCTAAAAAAATTAATTGAATAAAGAATTTTTAACTGAATTATTTTTAAAATAAAAAAAGTGCTGCTAACCTATTTCTGTGTTCAGGGGATTTTTGTTTATCTGATATGAATAAATAAATTAAATGAAATAATTTTAACATAATCCGTTTTAGTAAAGTACATTATTCATATAATTTTAATTGCGAATTCTGTAAGGCTGCGAAAGAAAAATTTTTACACCTATTTTATTGTCAATATGTGTATATTTGAATTTGATGGATTTTTTTGCATGTTAGAAATAATAAAAAATAACATCGTTACGAAGTTAAAGCATTTTATTTTATATGAAGTTTTAATAGTTTTTCTCTGAGATGATACTTAAAAACAATATACATATATTATTCTGTTTTTGCGATCCAAATTTTCTTGACCTCGCGGGAACTGAACGTATGAAAATCCATTTTGCGGTGACAACACTGCATACTAGTACCTTCGCCCAGGGCTTGTAGTCTCTTCTAAATCTTTTCTGATTCCAGCATATTCGTAACGTTATAAAATTAAACTTTAGGCAAATAAGAACTTTATGCTTTAGTTAAAGAACCGTATTGTTGTTTTTTTTATCGAACTGATTCTCAACGATTGAAAGGCAAATAAAATGCAGGAGCCGAATCAAACCCATTGTAGAAAATATATGTATGTACGAGTATTTTCATTGTTACTACACGGAATTCAGATTTTTGCACTTAAAAGTAAGTTGCATAAAAAATTAAGCGAATAGAACTTATAAGAACAAAAAGAAATACATAGTAAGCATGCAAACAATATGCGGATGTAATATATGTTGTGGTGAGTGGGCGTTCTGCATGAATGACAAAACCGCAAAACTTTAAAGATCGGTAGAGCCCTGAAGATCTAATTGTATTTAGTTTTTAAAACTTGTTTCGTAATTTGCGATCAAAACCGCAAATTTTGGGGGGTCTTGCGTTAAGGAAGTCCAAAAAAAATATTTCGGGACACCCTAATGTACATACGTATGTTCTATGTAATTCAAGTCGAAAGTGAGTGTTGGAGGTCTTGTCTACCCAGCAACTACAATAAAAGGAAAGCTGACTTCCAAAACTTACAAATAAAATAGTGTGATTGAAAATTTTTTTTTTTTTTATTATGAGAAAAGCAGTGAATTTCTCCCTGCTTTACCTTATTAGGAGCACTAGTGTCAACACCTTCGGCTCGCTTATATATATATTACTAGGGCATGGAAATCTATGCAAATACATGTTTTTCTTAGATTTAGGTAGAGCAAAATAAATAAACAATCTTTGCGAATCGTGAAATTGTCTTAAAAATGGCATTCAAATGTTTTTGCATATTTTGGTCATATATGCATATTTTTACATATTTTGCGTTGTTTGCATTTTTTTTTATTATATATTTCGCTTTTTATTGCCTATTTTTGTAATTTGCTAGTTGACAGTTTTATACAAACGAAATTTATGCATAACAGTCATCTGACGACGAATAGTTTCGTGTGAACACGGCTATTATTAGTATTTTCGATACGGTGCATACCTGTCGACAAAGAGCCGTTTTCAAACATGCTCCTATTACCTCTGTGGATGTAGAACGTTCGTTTTCTATGTATAAGAGCTTTTTTCGACCGAATCGGCAAAGTTTTCTTTTTGAGAATATGAAAAAATATTTCATTGTGTATGTTAATGAATCGTTAAATAAGGATTAACCGTTACAAATTATGAAATGTTCAAGACTGAATTTATGTACATATCTATAAAAACATACATACATTTTGCTAGCTTAGAGTGCAAATTTTGTAATTCCTTTTTTCAAACGTTGTAGGAGAGACAAAAAACAAAAAATTAACAAATTTTGAAATGAAAAAAAAAAATTTCTGTTCATGTAAATATTTTGGACTTACACAATTTTCTTCGCTTTTTGGACTTACACAATTTGCGTATCGCTGAATACCAACGATTAGAAATATGACAAGTATCACAGACTTGTTTCTACATAAAAATACAGTTTTTCATAAAAAGTGGACTTACACAGTTTGCACTCTAAGCTAACGATATGTATAAACGTACAACGGAAGAGCAAAATTGAATTAAAAAATGTTTGTACCTAATTTATTTAACTATTGTAACTTCAATAAACATGAATTATCTGAAGTTGAAAAAATTTGAATTAATGCATTTTTTTTTTTGATTTTTCATGCATATTTCTCAGTTTTTGTTGCATTTTTTATGCGCATATTTTTTTTTTTAGTACATGAAATTCCATGCCCTATATATTACATTTTATTTATGCATATGTTTAGGTGATATAATTCTAACTAGCGTATGCCTAGACGAAAGCTAACTCTAGATTAACTTCACCAAGTCTGCTAGATAGAGAAAATTATTTATTTTTTCGATACCTTCCACGTCGGTGATCTTTAATAGATTTGTTGGTACTATGTTTCCAAATATGTGGCGTCTTTCTGAAGTGAAAGTATTGCAATCGTTTAGCAGATGAGTGACTGAGAGTGCGGAGGTGGAACAGTACGGGCACTGTGGCCGCGGCAAACCTTGTAGTAGATGACTGTGTGTAGAAGTTGTATGCCCAATGCGCATTCTGATAAACCTTTTTATGTTGTTGCATTTAATGCTGATAGGGAAATTGGGTTTAATACCACTCGGATTATAGTTGCAGTAAAGGCTGTTGTACCTCGACGAGGCTAGATTGCGATTAGCTAGGTTGTGAAAGTCTTTGTTTGGAACCAAATTTATTGTGAATAAGGGCTGATTTGCTGCTTCCTTTGCTTTGATATCCTCTTCCTCATTGCCGTGAATGCCGACATGGCTGGGGATCCACATAATTTTTGTATGCTCTCGTCCTTTGTACAATTCGTTGCGGATGAGTGTTACAGGAAGGTTGTTGTGTTTGTTCGTGTTAGTGATGGCTAGGACGGTAGACAGACTATCAGTGCAGATAACACATTTCTTTTTTGCCTTGACAGCAAATTGTATTGCAGAAAGTATTGCATTAGCTTCTGCCGTGAATACCGAACAGAAGTGTGGTAGGTTGCCAACCGTGATAGCCTTACCGTTTGCTTCAATTGCTGCGAATGCAGTGACATTATTATATTTAGAGCCGTCAGTATAAATGAATCTGTAATTTTGTTTTTTAAGGTCTGCTTCTATTTGGGCAAAATTTTTCATGTAAACTTCTTTTGGCGTAGTGCTCTTATTGTAGGATGTCAAGTTGAGTATCATGAGACGTTTGGAATCAAACCATGGAGGCGGACGGCTGATGCAAGATATGGCCGGACTAAAATCGATATCAAAGTCGGCTGCAGTTTTTATACATCTCATTATTGTTGACTGACGGCTCAATGATCTCTTTCTTTTCAATGTGGTTTTAATTGCTTCTTGAAGTATTACGTTATTCGATTGTGTTAGCCTCGGTATTAGTTTCAGCATGTTGTATTGGAATCTCTTCATTAGGGAAGGAAGTCCTGTTTCACTCAGAATGCATTTTATTGGAGATGTTGGAAACGCCCGGATACATCTTCTGGCCGCCATGTGGTGCAAGGTTGCTGCGGGAGCAGGACCCGTACATGACCAATCCGTAATCTATTTTTGACAGCATCAGAGCTCTTGTTGTGTTGATTAGTGAATCTGGGTGGACCAGGCAGTGTTTAGATGACAGATACTTGATGATGTTAAGTCTTATATCTAGGCTAGTTCTTAAATGTCGACAGTGCTGCTTAAATGTTAGTTTTTTGTCAAATAAGATACCTAGTACTCTTAAGCTATCACCGTTTGGAATGTTAACATTGTTGTAGGCTAGATTTATTGGTGGGCAGAGTTTTTTATTACAAATGTGTAGGATTTTACATTTGTTATACGAAAGTTTAGCTCCCGAAATATTTGACCAATCTGTGATCTTGGTTAGTATTTGTAAAAAATCGCTCTGAAGCACCATCAAATCTTTACATTTGGAAAACAGTAAAACGTCGACTGCGTATACTACGTGAGATATTCTAGCAAAGCTACCAATTATATTGTTAATTTCGTCAAAAGCAATAATGAAAAGCACCACGGAGAGGGGCGAACCTTGTGGTATGCCATTATGAAGATTGTAACTTTTCGAAAATTTATTATTTACTTTTACTGAAAACGAGTGGTTTGTTAGAAAGGATTTTACAAAATTAAAGATTCTTGGTCCAACTTGCCATCTAATTAGTTGTTGCAGTACCACATGGGCCCCAATCCTGTCATATGCCTTTTCAAAATCAAGGCTAAGTGCAGTAACATGGTTTTTTGTGGCTAGAGCTGTTGTGGAGAAGGGTACGTTCGCGACGGCAATCAGAACCGCAGTGTTGCAAGTATCACGGTCTTCGCGTGTTTGTGGCAACACCTGCAAAAGTCAAACGTTCGTTTGACACATCAACCCTGCAGCTTGTTTGAATAATCGGCAACAGAAAATTTGTGTCTGCAATTTTTGCTTTAAAAAAATGGAAAGAGAAGGGTAAGCATGATTGCTATATATTTAATGGAATATGCAATAATGTAATTTTAATAACACAAATTAATTGCAAATACTTTTAATAATGCTGTTATAGCAATATATCAGCTGAGTATCAGCAGCAAGTGCAAAATAAGCAACGGGGTTGCTGTACTGCTGCAATTATAAATTTTCATGAACGTACCCGAAATGTTCAAAAAGGAGCATAGCGTCCATTGTACCTTGGCCTGCCTTGAATGCTACTTGTTTTGGGCTTATGAGACCGTTTGAGGATGCATACCACAGAATACGCTTGGCAATTATTTTTTCTATTATTTTACTTAGGCAAGGAAGAAGCGATATTGGTCTATAGCCTGATACACTAGAGCTACATTGCTGTTTGGGGATAGGGAGTACAATTGCGCTTTTCCACACATTTGGTAGTTTACGGGTACGTTCATGAAAATTTATAACTGCAGCAGTACAGCAACCCCGTTGCTTATTTTGCACCTGCCTGCTGATACTCAGCTGATATATTGCTAAAGCAGCATTATTAAAAGTATTTGCAATTAATTTGTGTTATTAAAATTACATTATTGCATATTCCATTAAATATATAGCAATCATGCTTACCCTTCTCTTTCCATTTTTTTAAAGCAAAAATTGCAGACACAAATTTTCTGTTGCCGATTATTCAAACAAGCTGCACGGTTGATGTGTCAAACGAACGTTTGACTTTTGCAGGTGTTGCCACAAACACGCGAAGAACGTGATACTTGCAACACTGCGGTTCTGATTGCCGTCGCGAACGTACCCTTCTCCACAACAGCTCTAGCCACAAAAAACCATGTTACTGCACTTAGCCTTGATTTTGAAAAGGCATATGACAGGATTGGGGCCCATGTGGTACTGCAACAACTAATTAGATGGCAAGTTGGACCAAGAATCTTTAATTTTGTAAAATCCTTTCTAACAAACCACTCGTTTTCAGTAAAAATAAATAATAAATTTTCGAAAAGTTACAATCTTCATAATGGCATACCACAAGGTTCGCCCCTCTCCGTGGTGCTTTTCATTATTGCTTTTGACGAAATTAACAATATAATTGGTAGCTTTGCTAGAATATCTCACGTAGTATACGCAGTCGACGTTTTACTGTTTTCCAAATGTAAAGATTTGATGGTGCTTCAGAGCGATTTTTTACAATTTTTTTGTTTGTTTGTATGCAGCTATGAAGTTTATTTCGTCTATAACTTTGAATCAGTAAATTTCACAGCTATGAAATTTTAAGAGATAGATTTACATTGGTTATTATCAGGGCTGCACACTAACGTCAATTTTTATCAATAACCGAAAAAAAATTTTGTTTTCAATTCAACTTTGAAAAATTTTAACGTTAAATGCTTAATAAAAAAATACTCTTTATAATTATCAAAAAAAAAAAAAACATTAAAAAAGTTTTGTTTTGTTGAATATCAAAACAAAGTAGCCAACAAAAAAAAATTATCAAAACAAAAAACCCCTCGCCGAGGCTGAAAAGGTGGACCGCGAACTATATGAGTGGTCGACAGGAATGGTACCTCAAAACCAAGGAGAATAAAACAGGGAGTTCCACAGGGTGGTGTCCTGTCCCCGTTGCTATTCAACCTATACATCTTCACACTCCCACCTCCACCTGAAGGAGTTCGCATCATATCCTACGCCGATGACTGCTCGGTTATCTCTCCGACCTTTCCCACTTCTTTACAACGCTCTCCCTCGAACTGCAGCTCTCTAAGTCCTCCGCGACCCTGTTCGCGACATGGGCGAAGGAGGTTAGGCTAGAGCTTGGCATACGGATAGGAAATATACCCATCCCTACGGTAAACAACCCAAAAATCTTGGGTGTTACCTTCGACAGCCTAGCTTCCTTCTCCGCGCATACGACCGCGAATAAGGTTCAAATTCTCCTGGGATGCTACCGCAGAGGGCATCTAAACAACCATCTACTGGAGCCCGAACCGCCCCCGGCACATCAGAAAACATCTCTTAAATCTCAATCCGGAGATTGAAAAATATATAAATCAACCACACCATTTCCAGGTGGATTGTAGAAAGCGTCAACTGGATTTTAGAAAGAGTCAATTGGATTTTGGAAAATTTGAATTGTATTTCCAATCTAAACTTCGATGAGTTTTAGTAGATTATGTATGTATAAATCTTTACTAGGGATGGACGATCTAAAATTTTACTTTCACTTGATACTATAGCTCTCCTCAGGGACCCTGGCCATAGAGATGCTGCAGAAAAAATGATTCCTGAGCAAATCGATGGAAATGCGAAGGTTCTCATACATTTGTATGTTTCCTCTCCTAGCCCTATGCATATTGTAAAGGAGATAGTCCGCTGTGGTTTGTGTATATGCAAAAAATAAGCTCCGTGAATTTGGTTGTATAAAATTGAAGTATTTTGCTATATGATTGCCCTGTTCATACAATTGTAATATCCTAAAAATGTATTTAATTTTGAATAATATACACGAACTTTATAAGGTGGCTATCAAAATGAAGATCAATTCTCTTTCATTCTCTTTGGCACGCATTTGCAATTTCATTTTTAATTTATATGGTAATTAATCTTAAGTAGTTTTGAGTTTTATCTAAATTAACAAAGATTTACATTATGAATCTGCTTTTGTGCTTACAACATAATTAATAATAATAGTGTATTAAAATTCAATCGAATTTTAAGTTAGTGTTAATGAGCATAAATTTCCCTTAATGTTTATATGTACAATTTTATAAAATTAATAAAGTTAATAAAGTAAAATATATAAATATTTTTTATACACATATTTATATACATACAATCTATTTGAGTTTCTTCATAAACCAGGCAAGTAGGTCCGTCATCTAAATGCGAGGTGACTACAAATGGGAAATATACTCACCATCAAGCATCTATTCTTCTAAAACTTAGCTTTTTTCTTTTTTTTTTTTTAAAGCATACAGATGTACATTTGGGTGTCCCGTTCATGTATGAAAAAGTTTTTTTCGAGCTACGCTATCGCAGGAGGTATCAAAAGTTGCGTAATTGAATACAGATAACAATAAAAGTAAAAAAAAAAAAAACGGAATTGAATTCGATCTTTAGGGCTCTACCGAGGTCTGAAATTTTTGTTAATTTCATATATTTAGAAACCTAAACTTTAGAGCTAAAATAATAAAAATGTCATACTCAAAAGTTATTTTATTATTGAGATTAACCATATAAGTACAGAGAAACAAATCAAATTTATTGCATTTAATTAATTTAAAAAACTTAGAATTCAAATATATTTTTTGTCCACATTTTGGTATTTCTGCTTGAGATTGCGACTATAGTATTAATGTATTAGCTCTCGAGCTGTGCGGACGTGTTTATTATTCGCTCTCTTAATTGTTTCAAATTGCCTAACAATTGTTTGTGCATTGGTGTATCTGCATTTAAGTGTTTACTTGTGCAAATGAGACAGTGACTATCAATCATAAATATATTTGCAAATGCCTTCTGTTATCAGTAATATTGGATAAATATCTAAATATATATATTTGGTTGTGCTTTCCTGACATGGATGACTTTTGTGGAAAGTGCAATAAGCAATTTGCGCGCAACGAAACGCTTAATGTTCCCTGTGGAGGTTTTTGCAGAAAATTATTTCATCGTACATGCTGTGACTCAAATTACAGAATACGATGTGAAATTGCTAAAGCTAAATAGAAATTTGTCCTACTTATGTCATGATTGCCTAAATCTACCAGTGCAAATTTCAAAATCGTTTGAAATGATCTCATCTGAACATACAAAAAGTGTTGTCTTTGTTATCAGTTGTTGTTGTTGCTAAATTCGCCGATATTAGTAATGAAATATCCATAATACATAAGCGCCATGACGACTGCAACAAAAACATATCTTCAAGTTTTGATTCTCTGCGCTCAGACTTTTGTGAATTTAAAGCCAATTTTAGCAATAACATTAATGCGAAAAAATCTCCTACCAAACGGAATATCAACAAATATTCTTCGACTTTGAACCTTTGCTCTGCTGCTGCGTTATCACCTTTACTTTTATCTCCTGCTTCGCAATCAACCGCTAATCATAACACACACACGCCGCCTATTCTTGTTCCTATTGCTAATATAATGCACACTGTTGGTCAGATGGGTAACTCCACTGTAACAGACAATAATAATAATAATACCCAACGGTTTACCCTCCATATCCCGCCCGACCGACGCGAGGGGCGCCAATCCGCATGACGCACGGATATGTTTTTTTTTGTTTTTTTTTTTTTTTGTGCCGAGTCGTACAGGAAGGGGTTTGTTAGGTGTCGAGATCTAAAACTATTCAGCTACAGAACAAAATTCATCAGCTGATTGTATATCATTTATTAAGTGAGGCTAGAACTATTTTTTTTATAATAAAAAGCGAGTCTGAAGTGTCAAACGTGCTGGAGTGATTATTAAAGTCATGGCATAAGCGGCGGAATGGTTCATTTAATTCGAAATTTGTTTTGCAAGGTTTCACAAATAGTGGCTTGAAATGCCTCGATACTCTACATGGAACGTTAAAATATAACTTACTTAGAAGGCATGGGCTATTTATAAGTCCAGTGATTAATTTAACCATAAAAACTATACCAAGCATCTCTCTACGACTAGAAAGTGAAGGCAAATTAATGAGTTTTAAACGAGAAGTGTAAGGTGGAAGAATGTAATCTGAGTCCCAACGAAAGTTCCGCAAAGCAAAAAGCAGGAACTGCTTTTGGACAGATTCTATTTTATCTGAAAAACACTGGTAGTGGGGATTCCAAATAATAGATGCGTATTCCAAGATAGGTCTAACTAAGCTTGTAAATAGAGCTTTTGTGACGTAAGGATCATTGAACTCCTTAGACCATCGCTTTATAAATGCAAAGACAGCTTTAGCTTTGTTGACAGTGGAGTTTATATGGAGGTTAAAGGTGAGTTTGGAGTCCATTGTGACGCCAAGATCGATAAAATTAGTTACCTGATCTAGATTATGCTGTGATATTTTATAAGAAGCTGGTTGTACTGTTCTACGAGAAAAGCACATAACTTTACATTTTTTTAAGTTTAGCGGCATGTAGTTTGCTTTACACCAATGAACAAGGTTGTTAAGATCTGCTTGTAAGAAAGATCTATCTTCTATAGAGGAAAATGATTTAAATAGTTTTACATCATCAGCATATAATAAGATCTTAGAATGTTTTATTACAGACGAAATATCATCAATGAATAGCAGGAACAGAATTGGCCCAAGGTGGCTTCCTTGGGGAACGCCCGAAGGAACGAAAATGACATCGGAAGAACAATTTTTGAAAATAACTTTTTGAGTTCTACCATGTAGGTATGAAGATATCCATCGAATAAAACTGGGTTGAAGACCTATTAGACCTAGTTTACGGATGAGCAATGAATGACATACTTTGTCAAAAGCTTTACTAAAATCCGTGTAAATTACATCTGTGTGAGCATTTTCTCTAAATCCATTTGAAACATAAGTTGTGAACTGCAATAAATTAGTTGTGGTAGATTTTCCAGTAGAAAACCCATGTTGAGATGGCGATATTGATGAGGAAATAGAGTACTTCAGATAATTAACAATGATTGCTTCAAATAATTTTGGAACCGCTGACAGCTTGGCTATGCCTCGATAATTTTCAATAGAAGACCTACTGCCATTTTTGTGTAGGGGTATTATAAAAGATTCCTTCCAAACTAATGGGAAAACACCTTTTTTTAGAGACAAGTTAAATAAGGATGTTAGGGGCTTGTAAATATTTACAGCACACTTTTTAAGAAAGCAAGCCGGAATGAAATCCGGTCCAGATCTAAATGAATCTTTTAAGGTTTTTAATGAATTTAAGACTACTTCCGGAGATATAACTGAGACATGAGTTAAATTGGATGGGGTAAGTCTAAACGGATAATCACTACTTTTAGGAGAGTCCATAGAATAATTCGAACTAAAAAATTTTGCGAACATGTTAGCAATAAGTTGGCTATCAGAAGACGCAGTGTAGGCATGGGTAACACTGCGCTGCGCGGCGCAATTGCGCTAACACCAACCCTGGTGTTATTGCGCTAACTCCGATTTGGGAAATGCGCCAACTCAGTATAGCGCCAACTCAATGTAGCGCCAACTCAATGTAGCGCCAACTCAATGATGCGCTATTGCAATATAACACTGACTCAATTTCGTGCGCTAACACCAGCTCCAATATAGCGCTAGTGTAAAATGGCGCAACCACAACGCCAATAACAGCATCATAGTATATGTATACGTATGACAACGTCACAATTATGTGTGCTTGATAGTGATCTAAGTGACTCTAATTCCCAGCATATTTTCACATATATACGGCATATTTTTCCAAATGATGATGAAAATTAAAATTAATTGTGCCCTCGTATATGTAAGCAGAATTGTGCCAAAAGAAATAAAACGGGGATGGTAAACAGTAACAAGCGAAAAAATGTTATTTATCGATTATTCGATGACAATTGCGCTAAAGGTGTTATTGCGCCAGTACCGTGAGTTGACGCCACGGTTGGCGCTGGCGTTATTGTATCAGCGCCAAAAAAATTGCGCCATTACCCATGGCTAACGCAGTGTTATTATAATTCATGGCGGACGGAAAACTATGAACTCTACGTTTTGAGTTGACGAAGTTATAGAATGATTTGGGATCGTGAACCAGTTTTTTCTTCATTTTGCATAAGTATGATTTGTAACATTTTTTGTTTAATGCCATGTATCTATGCCGCAAGACTGAGTACTTGACGTAATCTCTATGAAGACCAGATTTTTTGTATAGCTTAAAAAAGCGTGACTTTTTATTTTTTAATTTTTTAAGCTCTTTGGTGAACCATAACTGTGTTTGTTCTTCATTGACCCTGCGTTTAGGAACATACTTTAGAAATAGGTTATAGATGGTGTTATTGAAATGTTCAACACAAAGGTCAATATCATCTACATAGTTTGGCCAGGGAAAGCGCGACAACTCTTTATTTATTTTCTTGAAGTTCGCCTTTGCAAAAACAAATTGATCACTAGAACTGAAATAATTTTTAGTTCCACTTTCGTTAATAACTTCATAAGAGAACTCAATAGCAGGATGATAAACATCCTCCGGAAGAACTAGAGGGTCACACCGATTTAGGGAGAAGTTCGGAATATCATTAACGTATACTAGGTCTAATATCCTGCCAAATTTATTTGAATTCAAGTTTATTTGGTTGAGGCAGAGTTCAGCCATTTCTTCAAGGAAAAAAATGTGATTATCTTTAGAAGAAACAGGTACAATATCCGAGTCATTAACGTTCCAATAATGATGCCTCTTGTAATGATGTAACCCAATGCGTTACTACACCCTCAACTACGCCTAATAATCCAATAGTGGACTCACACAAATCTAAATCTGGTGTTTCACGAACAACTGCTAACAATATTACACGCACAACATCTACTTCACCTATTACAGTGGGTCATATGAGCAACTCCACGGATGCTGTTTTGAATTCTCTTCCAGTTACTGCTGCTACTACTTCTCTATCTTACGCTGATGCTGCCAATATCGCTGCTGCTGCTCCTGCTCCTATTACGCCTTCTGCTCGATTATCTAGTGTTCCTAAATTAGTTTATAATAAGCCCCCTTCTGTAAGTTCAATGAGTGTACAGGGCAATAAATCAAATAATAATATGAATAATTATAACAATAATAATCATGTAGTGGGTTCGGCTAAGAATACTGGATTACAGGTTGCTGCGCGCCTTAAATGGCTTCACCTCTCGCCGTTTTCTTCGTCAGTTACTTCCGATAATCTAACTGATTATATTGCTAACCGTACTGGTATTGATAAAAGTTTGTTCTCTTGTTTCTCCTTAATTAAGAATGGGCTCTGTTCAGAAACTCAGTTTGAAGAGCAATCTACTTTTGTAGTACAAGCAGAGCGTTCATAAACGTAAATTTTTTATGAAGCATCGCTCATCACAATCATCAGAAAAATAATTACTGCCGCTGTTGCGCTTTAGGCTGCGTTTCTGAACATAGCCTGGTACTGATCCCAATTCTCTTAAAAGTGTAAATTTTAAACTCGGAATAAATGCTAAATTGTATGACAAGCTTCTTGTTCCTGAGCTTTGGCCTGCCAACATCGTAATTCGCCCATTTCGGTTTATTTCAAAAAACGAGCTTCCTCAAATACTGTCTCCCGAACCCCCACCTCAACCGGGGTTAAATCATGCCCCTTAAAAATTTATTACCAAAACGTTTCTGGGCTTAGAACTAAGTCCCAGGTTGTTCATTTATTCAGTAGTCATCTAGAATACGATGTGTTTGTGCTCATTGAAACGTGGCTTAATGATGGCTTTTTTTAACGAGGAGTTTTTCGATTCAAGACTGTTTCAAGTATTTCGCAAAGATAGAAGTAATAGCCTTACCGGTCATAATAGGGTGGGAGGTGTACTAATAGCAGTGCAGTCTAAGTATAGTGCTGCGCAGGTAATTCTTTCAAATGAGAATGCACTATATGACCAACTTTGTGTTCGAATTGTTGGTGATCATGACTCCGTTTTTCTATGTGCTAGCTACATTCCCCCGAATAGCCCCAATAATATCTATGTTGCTCATGTTGATAATATTATGTCTCTTGCCCGGAATGAAGTTAGGAATGACCATCTCTGTGTTCTTGGCGATTTTAATTTGCCTAAACTTAGATGGTCGTCCACTATCTCAGACTCAGGCCTCATTGCGCGTGATGTTTACAGTAATAATGTGCTCTACCTCGTTGACAGTTTTCTAAGTTTAGATCTGGCACAACTCAACTGATTCCAGAATAGTTTTGGCCGAACTTTAGACTTGGTATTCTTAAGTAAAAATCTTGATTATTTTATTGGTAAGTGCGACTGTCCTCTTACCAAGCCCTGTATGCATCATCTACCGTTAATTATTAAACTAAAATTTTATCATTGTGGTAATACGAACACTCTCTTGGCTAATTTATCTTTTAATTTTAAGTTGTGTGATTTCAGTCAACTCAATAGTCGTCTTTTGGATATAGACTGGGATAGTTTATTCTTAAATTGTAATGTAGACGATTGCTTCTCAATCTTTAAGTCAACAGTGGTTGAAACATGCAAATGTCTGATTCCACTATCAACAAGAAGATTATACAAAGTGCCGTGGCATAATGCGTCGTTAATGCGGATTCGTAACAGGAGGAATAAATATCATCGTAAATTCAAGAGAACTAATAACGTTGACTATTTTCTTCTTTATAAAAAATATTCTAAGGAATTCATTTGCCTAGACAAGTTCCAGCATAGGAATTATATTCTGCGTTTTGAAATAAATCTTAAAACCCTAAATCATTTTGGACTTTCGTTAAATCCAAAAAATCTTCTAACATCCCTTCGTCTCTTTTCTTAGATGATGTAGCGGCTACTACACCAATATTTTCAGCAAATTTATTTGCTAAATTTTTTCAATCTAACTTTGTCTCCGATTCTGTGCCCGATACTTCCGTTAATATTGCTCAGTCACTTGATGTCGGTCACCTAGGGTGATGTTTTATCTCGTATATCTGATCTGTCATTCTCGTCGCAAACAGATGTGGACGGCATTTCTCCCCTCATTCTCAAACGGTGTGACTCTTTGATCTCGCCACTTCTTTGTATCTTCAATAAATCCCTATCTTCTGGTATTTTCCTCGATGACTGGAAACTTTCTTTTATTACACCGGTATTCAAAAATGGTAATAAGAATAATGTTAGAAATTACAGACCCATCTCTAAGCTCACTACAATTTCTAAACTTTTCGAATGTATTCTTCATAAAAAGCTTCTGTCTATTGTCAACAATTCTATCTGTCTTGAACAACATGGATTCGTGTTTTCTCGCTCAACTGTCACTAACTTAGCTATATTTTCTGATGACTGTATTGCAGCTTTTCAGTCTGGACATCAGGTGGATACTATCTATACTGATTTCGCAAAAGCCTTCGATAGAGTTTCCCATGCTATCCTAATAAAAAAAACTCGCTTGCATTGGTTTTCACTCGGCTATTCTCGATTGGTTTAAATCATACCTTTCCAATCGTCGCTCTTCTGTTGTTGTTGATAATGCCCGATCACATATTTTTGCTGTTACTTCTGGTGTCCCCCAGGGTAGCATACTTGGCCCCTTGCTCTTTATTCTCTTTATTAATGACATTACTTCATGTTTCTCCTTTTCTAAGATACTACTCTATGCTGATGATCTTAAGATTTACTCAACCATTACTTGCCCTATGGACTCTCTTAGATTACAACTTGAACTTGAAAACTTAAATAATTGGTGTAAAAATAATTGTCTCTATCTTAATCTTGATAAATGTTTTGTGGTTACCTACTCCAAATGTCTTAATATCTTCCACTACGCCGAGTAAATGAAATCAAAGAGCTTGGTGTGGTCTTTGACTCTAAGTTCTCTTTCTCAAGTCATCTTAACTTAGTTGTATCTAAATACTACGCTATGCTTGCTTTTGTTCGTCGTAATGCTGCTGCATTTACTGATCCGTATACGTTAAAACTTCTGTATACTTCTTTCGTTCGATCAAGACTTGAATACGCATCTTTTATTTGGTCACCCTATCATGAATGTCACGTAACTCGTTTAGAACGTATTCAGAAAGCCTTTTTACACTTTGCCCTCCGCTCTCTTCGTTTTTCGGACCCTGTTCCTTCCTATCAATCTCGCTGTCTATTACTTGGTATGAAGTCCCTCCAAACCAGAAGACGGATACTGTCACTGTCATTTGTCTTTAACATCATCTGTGGCTCCATTGATTGCCCTCCTCTACTTGCACGTATCCCATTTAATATCCCCGTCAGGCACCTTAGAAATCCACTCCCTTTCGATATTGCACATTTTAAATCATTGTGTGCTCAAAATGCTCCTGTTACTAGAGCCTTAATTGACTTTAATAAGCTATCCCAGTCTATTGAGATTGACTTCTCACTACCAAAGGGATTATTCATTTATTCACTTAACATGTTTCTTAAATAATATCTTACTATTTTCGACTGGGTCCTTTCTGGCCCAATGTGCCCTTTATGGCATGCTTGCCCCTTACTGGGTATACTCAATTATTTAATTATACTTTCTATATTTTATTAAGTACTCCCTACTGAGTTAAATTTGTATTCATTTCATTCATTTCTTTTAAATGCAACTATTGTTAATTCTGTTTACATTATTTTTGAAGTATAACAGATAATGCCATTATACCTTAGTTTATGTAGATATATATTTATATATTTGATTAGCCTTTAAGACTTACTTTTGTATATCCTGGGTATTAATAAATAAATACAAATACAAATAGTGTTTTTTGAGTTTTGTTGTTATTGTTGCCTCTATTATTTTGCTGTTGCTATTATATACTAATTATTCTAGGTACCTACTTATTTCATATATTCCCTCTATATTTCCTCTTCCTACTTATTTTTTATAACGTATGTATTCCTTGTCCTTTTTGTTTTTGGTATATTGATTCTGCTTCTTTGTTTATGTTTCTACTACTTTGAAACTACACACCACTTGCAGCCAAACATTTTCAGAATTGCGTGGTTTGGAGAAAGGGCGCCATTCTTGGCCTTTTTGGCTTTAAATCTTTTAAAACTAACATTTTTCGAACTGTGATAGATTTTATGTTTAAATAAAACAATTTTTTTGTGATGGAAAGGCATAACGGGTTCTTTCTTACAAATATCTGTATATTCCTTTGAACCAGTGGGGCTATTTTTGGCTTCCGTCCGCGTGTTATGCTTTTGGATTATATTTTACAGCATTTTCCAACATTATTTCAAAGCAATTTCACATTTCGTCAATTTCCCGGCACGGAAAACACTTATTTTGGAGATTTTTTCTTTTTGCTATAAGTTGAATAGTGCAGGGGTTTCCTCGACCCATTCTGAGTCCCTGATGGTATTATAGGGTTAAAAACCTAGTATATTATAAAACTTTATTTGATATTCAGTTAATTGGTTTTTTATTATCTGTAAAAATCTCCACCCTTTCGAAAAAAAAATTTAATTGAAGTTTGGTGTCCCTATAATTTTTCAAAAGCTGAAACGAACTCACTCTACAAAATCATCGGCCATTATGAATCGACGCAAAAAATTGCCGATTAAATAACTGTTCCTTGCTTCGGAGACATCTGAGCAAGAATTCTGCATTTTTATCGGGCTGTCAAATTTGTTTGTTCTATTCCACATAGATTCCACGCATTTTTTCAGGGTTGCTTGTTCTATTGACAAAAATGTCGCCCTCTGCCCGACCACAGGGCAGCATTTTCTGCCCTTAATATGACCAAGGGGTTGCATTATTTTTGTTTCATACATCACATGAAAAGTGCAACATTTTCTTAGGGCTCAGGGCGCATGTTGATAATGTTGCCTTGTAATAATGCAGCATTTTGGTTCAGAATCGAAAACGCTATAATATATAAATTTTGACCATTGTTTAGAAATTGAAGCAGGATCGATCTTTGAAATATTTCAAGGCAAGTGTCCCTATTATTTTTCATATGACTGTACTACCTAAAAAAATTAATTGAATAAAGAATTTTTAACTGAATTATTTTTAAAATAAAAAAAGTGCTGCTAACCTATTTCTGTGTTCAGGGGATTTTTGTTTATCTGATATGAATAAATAAATTAAATGAAATAATTTTAACATAATCCGTTTTAGTAAAGTACATTATTCATATAATTTTAATTGCGAATTCTGTAAGGCTGCGAAAGAAAAATTTTTACACCTATTTTATTGTCAATATGTGTATATTTGAATTTGATGGATTTTTTTGCATGTTAGAAATAATAAAAAATAACATCGTTACGAAGTTAAAGCATTTTATTTTATATGAAGTTTTAATAGTTTTTCTCTGAGATGATACTTAAAAACAATATACATATATTATTCTGTTTTTGCGATCCAAATTTTCTTGACCTCGCGGGAACTGAACGTATGAAAATCCATTTTGCGGTGACAACACTGCATACTAGTACCTTCGCCCAGGGCTTGTAGTCTCTTCTAAATCTTTTCTGATTCCAGCATATTCGTAACGTTATAAAATTAAACTTTAGGCAAATAAGAACTTTATGCTTTAGTTAAAGAACCGTATTGTTGTTTTTTTTATCGAACTGATTCTCAACGATTGAAAGGCAAATAAAATGCAGGAGCCGAATCAAACCCATTGTAGAAAATATATGTATGTACGAGTATTTTCATTGTTACTACACGGAATTCAGATTTTTGCACTTAAAAGTAAGTTGCATAAAAAATTAAGCGAATAGAACTTATAAGAACAAAAAGAAATACATAGTAAGCATGCAAACAATATGCGGATGTAATATATGTTGTGGTGAGTGGGCGTTCTGCATGAATGACAAAACCGCAAAACTTTAAAGATCGGTAGAGCCCTGAAGATCTAATTGTATTTAGTTTTTAAAACTTGTTTCGTAATTTGCGATCAAAACCGCAAATTTTGGGGGGTCTTGCGTTAAGGAAGTCCAAAAAAAATATTTCGGGACACCCTAATGTACATACGTATGTTCTATGTAATTCAAGTCGAAAGTGAGTGTTGGAGGTCTTGTCTACCCAGCAACTACAATAAAAGGAAAGCTGACTTCCAAAACTTACAAATAAAATAGTGTGATTGAAAATTTTTTTTTTTTTTATTATGAGAAAAGCAGTGAATTTCTCCCTGCTTTACCTTATTAGGAGCACTAGTGTCAACACCTTCGGCTCGCTTATATATATATTACTAGGGCATGGAAATCTATGCAAATACATGTTTTTCTTAGATTTAGGTAGAGCAAAATAAATAAACAATCTTTGCGAATCGTGAAATTGTCTTAAAAATGGCATTCAAATGTTTTTGCATATTTTGGTCATATATGCATATTTTTACATATTTTGCGTTGTTTGCATTTTTTTTTATTATATATTTCGCTTTTTATTGCCTATTTTTGTAATTTGCTAGTTGACAGTTTTATACAAACGAAATTTATGCATAACAGTCATCTGACGACGAATAGTTTCGTGTGAACACGGCTATTATTAGTATTTTCGATACGGTGCATACCTGTCGACAAAGAGCCGTTTTCAAACATGCTCCTATTACCTCTGTGGATGTAGAACGTTCGTTTTCTATGTATAAGAGCTTTTTTCGACCGAATCGGCAAAGTTTTCTTTTTGAGAATATGAAAAAATATTTCATTGTGTATGTTAATGAATCGTTAAATAAGGATTAACCGTTACAAATTATGAAATGTTCAAGACTGAATTTATGTACATATCTATAAAAACATACATACATTTTGCTAGCTTAGAGTGCAAATTTTGTAATTCCTTTTTTCAAACGTTGTAGGAGAGACAAAAAACAAAAAATTAACAAATTTTGAAATGAAAAAAAAAAATTTCTGTTCATGTAAATATTTTGGACTTACACAATTTTCTTCGCTTTTTGGACTTACACAATTTGCGTATCGCTGAATACCAACGATTAGAAATATGACAAGTATCACAGACTTGTTTCTACATAAAAATACAGTTTTTCATAAAAAGTGGACTTACACAGTTTGCACTCTAAGCTAACGATATGTATAAACGTACAACGGAAGAGCAAAATTGAATTAAAAAATGTTTGTACCTAATTTATTTAACTATTGTAACTTCAATAAACATGAATTATCTGAAGTTGAAAAAATTTGAATTAATGCATTTTTTTTTTTGATTTTTCATGCATATTTCTCAGTTTTTGTTGCATTTTTTATGCGCATATTTTTTTTTTTAGTACATGAAATTCCATGCCCTATATATTACATTTTATTTATGCATATGTTTAGGTGATATAATTCTAACTAGCGTATGCCTAGACGAAAGCTAACTCTAGATTAACTTCACCAAGTCTGCTAGATAGAGAAAATTATTTATTTTTTCGATACCTTCCACGTCGGTGATCTTTAATAGATTTGTTGGTACTATGTTTCCAAATATGTGGCGTCTTTCTGAAGTGAAAGTATTGCAATCGTTTAGCAGATGAGTGACTGAGAGTGCGGAGGTGGAACAGTACGGGCACTGTGGCCGCGGCAAACCTTGTAGTAGATGACTGTGTGTAGAAGTTGTATGCCCAATGCGCATTCTGATAAACCTTTTTATGTTGTTGCATTTAATGCTGATAGGGAAATTGGGTTTAATACCACTCGGATTATAGTTGCAGTAAAGGCTGTTGTACCTCGACGAGGCTAGATTGCGATTAGCTAGGTTGTGAAAGTCTTTGTTTGGAACCAAATTTATTGTGAATAAGGGCTGATTTGCTGCTTCCTTTGCTTTGATATCCTCTTCCTCATTGCCGTGAATGCCGACATGGCTGGGGATCCACATAATTTTTGTATGCTCTCGTCCTTTGTACAATTCGTTGCGGATGAGTGTTACAGGAAGGTTGTTGTGTTTGTTCGTGTTAGTGATGGCTAGGACGGTAGACAGACTATCAGTGCAGATAACACATTTCTTTTTTGCCTTGACAGCAAATTGTATTGCAGAAAGTATTGCATTAGCTTCTGCCGTGAATACCGAACAGAAGTGTGGTAGGTTGCCAACCGTGATAGCCTTACCGTTTGCTTCAATTGCTGCGAATGCAGTGACATTATTATATTTAGAGCCGTCAGTATAAATGAATCTGTAATTTTGTTTTTTAAGGTCTGCTTCTATTTGGGCAAAATTTTTCATGTAAACTTCTTTTGGCGTAGTGCTCTTATTGTAGGATGTCAAGTTGAGTATCATGAGACGTTTGGAATCAAACCATGGAGGCGGACGGCTGATGCAAGATATGGCCGGACTAAAATCGATATCAAAGTCGGCTGCAGTTTTTATACATCTCATTATTGTTGACTGACGGCTCAATGATCTCTTTCTTTTCAATGTGGTTTTAATTGCTTCTTGAAGTATTACGTTATTCGATTGTGTTAGCCTCGGTATTAGTTTCAGCATGTTGTATTGGAATCTCTTCATTAGGGAAGGAAGTCCTGTTTCACTCAGAATGCATTTTATTGGAGATGTTGGAAACGCCCGGATACATCTTCTGGCCGCCATGTGGTGCAAGGTTGCTGCGGGAGCAGGACCCGTACATGACCAATCCGTAATCTATTTTTGACAGCATCAGAGCTCTTGTTGTGTTGATTAGTGAATCTGGGTGGACCAGGCAGTGTTTAGATGACAGATACTTGATGATGTTAAGTCTTATATCTAGGCTAGTTCTTAAATGTCGACAGTGCTGCTTAAATGTTAGTTTTTTGTCAAATAAGATACCTAGTACTCTTAAGCTATCACCGTTTGGAATGTTAACATTGTTGTAGGCTAGATTTATTGGTGGGCAGAGTTTTTTATTACAAATGTGTAGGATTTTACATTTGTTATACGAAAGTTTAGCTCCCGAAATATTTGACCAATCTGTGATCTTGGTTAGTATTTGTAAAAAATCGCTCTGAAGCACCATCAAATCTTTACATTTGGAAAACAGTAAAACGTCGACTGCGTATACTACGTGAGATATTCTAGCAAAGCTACCAATTATATTGTTAATTTCGTCAAAAGCAATAATGAAAAGCACCACGGAGAGGGGCGAACCTTGTGGTATGCCATTATGAAGATTGTAACTTTTCGAAAATTTATTATTTACTTTTACTGAAAACGAGTGGTTTGTTAGAAAGGATTTTACAAAATTAAAGATTCTTGGTCCAACTTGCCATCTAATTAGTTGTTGCAGTACCACATGGGCCCCAATCCTGTCATATGCCTTTTCAAAATCAAGGCTAAGTGCAGTAACATGGTTTTTTGTGGCTAGAGCTGTTGTGGAGAAGGGTACGTTCGCGACGGCAATCAGAACCGCAGTGTTGCAAGTATCACGTTCTTCGCGCGTTTGTGGCAACACCTGCAAAAGTCAAACGTTCGTTTGACACATCAACCGTGCAGCTTGTTTGAATAATCGGCAACAGAAAATTTGTGTCTGCAATTTTTGCTTTAAAAAAATGGAAAGAGAAGGGTAAGCATGATTGCTATATATTTAATGGAATATGCAATAATGTAATTTTAATAACACAAATTAATTGCAAATACTTTTAATAATGCTGTTATAGCAATATATCAGCTGAGTATCAGCAGCAAGTGCAAAATAAGCAACGGGGTTGGTGTACTGCTGCAATTATAAATTTTCATGAACGTACCCGTCGCAGATGGGACCCGCATCAGATTCTAAACAGTGTATTGAATTTGGTATGTATGTTCCCGCCAACCTCTTAAAGGCTTTGTTCAGAAACTCAGTTTGAAGCGCAACCTGATTTTGTAGTACAAGCAGAGCGTTCATAAACGTAAATTTTGCATGCAGCGTCGCTCATCACAATCATCAAAATAATAATTACTGCCGCTGTTGCGCTTCATGCTGCGTTTCTAAACATAGGCAATATTTGTCTAGACTTTTTTTGGGTCGGAATCGGCATTTATTGACTCAGTTAGTTTCTCTAAGCTTTTTCTCTTGGCTTCTTTTTAAAGTAGGCATTAGATTTGTTGTATGCCAACAGATTATCAAGCGATATATGTTTCTTGTAAGAATGTCATAAATTTTGTTTACTGTCTCTTAGTGTTTTTAAGTAAGCGGACCAGAAAGGAACCATTCTTTTGTGGGGTTTGTGGAATTGCTGTTTGGGCAGCTGTTCGAATCGAAATGCTAATATTTTTTGCTTCTATGTTGATATTATCAGTCTGGGTACGTTTTGAGCTTAATTGGTTAACAAGGTGTTGAAATTTTGGCCAGTTTGCTACATCTGTTAGAAATTTTGGTTTGGGGGATCCCCGATTTGAGGAGGCTGTGGCTATTTTAGTGAGTAGGGGGAAATGATCGCTGCCATGTAGCTGGGACAGAGTATAGCAGGTGAGTTTAGGCCCTATACTAGTGGAGCATATACATACAGTTGCGGTCAAAATCTTAGTAGTGCACCCACCGTAGATAAAAAATCTAAAAAAAGTTGGATTTTTTATACTAAATGTTTATTTTGGATTTTATTACAATAAACTACTACTAATAACAGATACATCATGCAGAAGAACTTAGTAAGTTAATTATTTGTACGGTTTTAAAATAACATTTTATACCTTTCCCTCAAAATATCAACGGTCAAAATCTTAGTAGTGCGATTTTCTTTAATAAAAATATAGTTGAACTAACTATTTATTCAAAAGATTTTAATTGTGGATTAATAATAAAACTATAATAAAGTGTTTAGTACATCGTAGCGTATCCTTTATTAGATATAACAGGAGCGCAACGCCGATGCATCGAGTTTACGAGTGTTTCCCATTGTTCGCTAGGAATTGCTTTCCATGCCCGCTCTTCCGTTTCCCAAAGTTGATTGTTATTTGTGGGATTGCACTGGGCTACTCTCTGCTTTACGTCGCACCATAATTTTTAAATTGAATTGAGGTCTGGAGACTGTGCAGGCCCTTCCATGACATCAACCCTATTTCTTTCAAACCATTGTTTCACTGATTTGCTCGTGTGCTTTGGATAATTATCTTGCTGGAAGATCCAAAGCAGCGCCATACTTAATCTTCCATGTAAACTATGGACGGATGAATCTAAAATCATGTTGTGTGGGACCAGAGGAGCGAGCCAATATGTAAGACGGCCTATTAACTCGGTATAACCCAAAACACACTAATAAGACAATTAAACAAGTATTATGATTTGCATTGCTTTTCGTTCTATGGAGTTGGGCCAATATATTGTATTAAGGAGATCATGGATCGCACAGTGTATGTTGGAATCATGGAGGGGGTTATGCTACCATATGCCCGGGATGAAATGGCGCTGCTTTGGGTCTTCCAGCAAGATAATTATCCAAAGCACACGAGCAAATCAGTGAAACAATGGTTTGAAAGAAATAGGGTTGAGGTCATGGAAGGGCCTGCACAGTCTCCAGACCGCAATTCAGTTTAAAATTTATGGTGCGACGTAAAGCAGAGAGTAGCCCAGTGCAATCCCACAAATAACAATCAACTTCGGGAAACGGAAGAGCGGGCATGGAAAGCAATTCCTAGCGAACAATGGGAAACACTCGTAAACTCGATGCATCGGCGTTGCGCTCCTGTTATATCTAATAAAGGATACGCTACGATGTACTAAACACTTTATTATAGTTTTATTATTAATCCACAATTAAAATCTTTTGAATAAATAGTTAGTTCAACTATATTTTTATTAAAGAAAATCGCACTACTAAGATTTTGACCGTTGATATTTTGAGGGCAAAGTATAAAATGTTATTTTAAAACCGTACAAATAATTAACTTACTAAGTTCTTCTGCATGATGTATCTGTTATTAGTAGTAGTTTATTATAATAAAATCCAAAATAAACATTTAGTATAAAAAATCCAACTTTTTTTTAGATTTTTTATCTACGGTGGGTGCACTACTAAGATTTTGACCGCAGCTGTATGTATATCTACGTGAGTAAAGGTTTTATGGGTTGAGAAGTGAGTAGGGGCTAAGTCGTTCAAGACCATCAGGTTGTTTGAAAGGATGAAATCTTCTACTACTCTGCCTCTTTGGTTTGTGGTTGCTGAGCCCCATAGAGGACTCCAGGCATTTAGATCGCCTACAATTAGAAAATTGGATGATATGTTTTGTGTTATATTTTGTAAATCGTTCACGCAAAAAGATTGCTGAGGAGGTATATATAGGCATATTAATGTTATTTTAACGTCCAACATCACTTCAATAGCCAATGCTGCTAATCTAGACTGGATAGGTACCTGCCTGTGAGGTATACCATTTTTGATTAGAATGGCGATTCCCTGTTTGTTTGAGAGGTTTTGTGGTAGGTTAAAAAGGTAACTTGTGTATGATTTAGATATTTGTACGATTTGGTGATTTGGGTTTCTTGTAGTGAAATAATCGTGGGTGAATAATCTTTTATTAAAATGATGTGTTAGTTCGGTAATTGGGGACGTATTTGTACTCAATATGTTGTAAAACTTATTTAAATTAGGGGATGTGAAATTTGCGGTGATTGCTGTGCATGTGGATGCGATTTCTCTTACGGTATTATTATTGATGGGTACATTGGAGCTAGATTTGGTTATTATGCTTTCGGATGTGGTGTCAAAGGATCCAGGTTTCTGTACAGATGTGGTAGATGATGGATTTTTGGTTGGGTTAGTATTAGATGGTTGGGTATTAGTTTTGGCAGCTGTAACACTGGCGAAGGATGAGGACAATGAGGTTTTAGGTAGACGGGATATGTATATTTCTCTTGCTTCCTTGGCGGAGCACTTGCGTTGGGTTTTAATCTTAAGGATTTCTTTTTGTTGCTGCAATTTTGGGCATTTGTTCGAATTAGAAGCGTGTTCTTATTGACAGTTTGCACACTTAGTTCTTGTGCATCCTGCATCAGGGTGAGGAGGGAGGCTGCAGTTTTGACATATGGGGTCATTTCTACAGTGTTTGATTGTTTTCCCAGGCGTTGGCAGATCCTGCAGCGCATTGGATTAGGGAAGTATTCTCTTACAGATACTTTACGCCATGCAATATTGTTTGGAACAGTCGCAAAAGATCAAAAGTGAGTAGGATAACCCCACTTGGAACGATTTTGTCTTCTATTTTCTTTGTGAATTTGTAGACGCTAATGACGCCCTCAGATGCTAGCTCTTGGGCGATTTCTTCATCAGGAAGAGAATTGAGATAGGGTGCAAATACAGTGCCCTTTACCGAGTTTAATACGTATATTGTCACTTGCGAAGCGAATGAAAATTTAGGCGAACTTCGCGGTCTCGAATTGTGGGATGCGAATCTGCAGCGAATTCGCCGACAAATTGCAAATGAGTGACGAAAATGAATTTTGCGAATTGCCGGTAGCGAAAAAATTTAATTCGCTTCGCTAGATCTGTCAAAATCTGGCGAATGTCTAATTTGTTCGCTTTTGCACGTCTTTGCATTTATTTCGGTAAAAAAAACTAAAAAAAAGAAAGTAGAAACTATTTAAAAGTGAGTATTTAATAGCATTAAAGAAAACAAAAGAGAGTATATCATTTTTTTTAAACTTCAGGATGAAACGCACAACACCACAGCAGTTCCAAAAGCTGGTTGCTCTTACGAAAAACAATCCATACGTCGCACACTGGGTGATAGCGGCCAAAAATAAAATCGAAATTAAAGTATTAGCAAATCAAATTTTTTTGAAAGTGATTGACAGATATAACAATTTGTAAAAAAAAAGCTTATATAAAATTTTTTGAGTCTCGTTTTGTTTAGCCGTACAGGGTGTTAAAAACTGAGCAAAAAATAGGTCCTTTTATTTCTCAACAATTACACCTTATACAAAATGCTGTAACTCATTCAATTATTAACGTATGTAATCGAGTGATACATCATTACATAGATATTGATTTGGCCTTTTAGAAACAATAGGCCTATTGTAACCAGCGGTAACTCTTAGATTTATATGAACTTTCAAATATTGACAAAAAAAGTCGTAAAAAAAAAATTTTGCTCAACTTTAAACAAAAAAATAAAAAAAATAAAAAATATGACCTCCCCAATTTTTTCATATGTTTTGAAATGATATATTTTTAATCAAACTGCATTTTAATTCTTGAAATCCACCTGCGCTTTTCGCTTAAATAATCTTTTTCCCATTTGACTAAAAGTGCCTTTTTCAAAACGCAATAATTAGGCTACTTTTGACATTATGAAAAATCTTATTCTTAGGCGACTAATCGAATAGTTTGTTCACCGTGTTGTAGGCAATGGTTCACACTTTCAAATTATGAAAGAATTTTTTTTATCAGCGTTATCATTATTTTTTTGCAGCCTTTTTCTTTTCGAACAGAAAAAAAATTGTGTAAAAATTGGAAAATTTCAACATGAAATAAAAAAAAAATACAAAATATGACCTCTCCAAATTTTTAATATTTGGTGCTAGTGAACGTGCTTTATAAACAGGTGAAGAAATCTTAAAAATTCGTTTGCGCTTTTTTGTTTTATGAACTTTTTTATGGAGTGAGTTTTTCTAAGTTTTCATACATTTTTCCCATACAAAATCCCCAAAAGTATGCTTCAAAAAGTATTAATAATTTTATATGGGGAAAATTTGCCAAGTTAATGAAACTTAAACAACAATTTCTCCAATTCTAATAAAGATATCTGAAAAATTTAAACGCCATATTCAGGGGGATGGTTTATGCTTTCTAACGGTGTATTTGATTTTGAATAAAAAAATATTACATACAAGATATTAAGCAGTGAATATAGTCAAAAACGTGTTTTTTTGCCTAATTGGACATGAATATCTCAAAAACTAGAACCAATTTGAAAATTCTGACTTCAGATTCAGATTCAGCACACTGAAATCCTTTAGAAAAGTATAGTTTTCAAATTTTATGATGAATGCTTATAAAATGCTCAAAAGTGTATATATTTTTAATTTGAAAACCATGGAATACTTTGCGCTTTTTCCAAAATGATTACTGTATATTATTTATATTTAAAAAATGTGTGCTCTTATTAAAATTGAGCATTTTAGCTATAATAGTTAACAAAATATTGAAATTTCAAAAATACCGTTATATGGGAGGGGGGTGTATTTGTGGGCCGATTTTGTTCAAATTTTCACAGTTTACTATCTTCAATCAAGAAAGCTTAAGTTCCGAGTTTAAAGTTTCTAGCTCAATTATTACTATTTTTGGCCGCGTTTGTATGGAGGTGCCCCCACTGTGCGTCGCAAGGGGGCAGGAGAATTTTGGGTCCACCAGGAGGAGCGGGGTGATCATCGCTTTATTTATCACGTTTATATTAACTTCTTAAACTTTTGTTTATACACAAATAAATAGATACATATATTGTAAACAAATCAAAACATATGTAGTAAGTGATAGAGTTGGGAAACTATCGATGGCACTATCGATAGTATCGATATTTTATTTTTTTCAGACTATCGAAGACCATCGATGGTTTTTTCAAAACTATCAAAAACTATCGATGGTAATGTGTACTATCGATAGTTTTACAACCTTTACACACTTCCATATTGCACATTGCTATTTCAGAGTACCAGCTATTGAAAGTTGTATGAATTTAGTGTGTACATATTTACAAAATGTTTTGATTTATACATTTGCAGACTGAATAAAAGGCGGTTCCAGTTTTGTAGATTTTTTGAAAGAAACAGTTTTCGAAACTCGGTGCGGTATCGGATCGACATTTTTGGTTTTTACCGAAAGTATACCGAAACCTTACCGACCACATGTATTTCAATTGGCACTTTCACATTAGTGTTGCATACATGAAATCGGAGCGGATTATTTTCGGTATACCGCAGCGCGGTAAGACCGGTCAGTAAAATTTGAGGAATTACTGCATACATTTTTGCGGCGTAATAAAAGAAGAAGAACAAAGTCAGTAAAAAACTCGTTTCGGCTATAAATGTAGCAAGTTATAATGTCTTCGTCTTCCCTAGAAGACATTATTGTTATTATTGAGTGATTTGTTGAAGTTAAAAATTTTGTTTTGCAAATTTCGATGTTTGTTTTCCTATTTTCTGCCGATAACGCACCGAAAGTATTCCCACAAGTGTGAAAAACACAGCAATGCGGAATCGTTTCGGTAAGCTGGAAATACCGAGCAAAAAATGTCGATCCGATGTGGTACCGAGTAATGTGAAAAGGCCCTAAAAGTGACGGAGTTATGGCGAACCAAACATTTTTTTTGTAATTTTGTATTAATTATTTTTCCGGCATTCATCTTCCTTTTTCATTATTTTAACGAAATATTAAATATCATCCTGATTTTACACTGTGATTTAATAGCTGTTTTCAGTAGAAAAATGACAATGTTATAAGAGATTCAGTGAACAAATCTATATTTATTTCAATACGATAGTACTATCGATAGTGCTATCGATGGTTTATTTTTTTAAGACTATCGAACACTATCAATAGTTTTTTTAAAACCATCAAAAACTATCGATGGTGGGACTATCGATAGTTTCCCACCTCTAGTAAGTGACAGAAACGTCAAATTCGGATGAACTTATTCAATTTGTTTGAATGGCAACATTACAAGGCACGCGAAAAAGTTCATTCGCCACTCACAATGCAAATTTTAGATGTGTTCGCTAACCTGTTCGACTCGCCAAATATATTCGCTTCGCAAGTGACAATATGCGTATAAATTTACGTTGAGTTTACAGCTTATTTCACATATTCCTGGAAGTTGCTTGCATGTAGTAAATTTTTCAGCGGTTTTTTATCCTTAGCTAAGATGAGTAAGCTGCCATCTCTCAATTCTGATTTAATTTCGATATCCTTGCTAATGATCTTCAGTGGCCTATTGACAGCGAAAGTAGAGTAATGAGAAATTGGCTTCTTTTCGTTAATGGCTGACACCACCACGTATTTGGGGTTAGGGAGAGGGGTATTCGGAGTTATTAAATTTGGGAAATCGCTGGATGTCGTAAGTATGCGTTTTTTCTTTGCTTTGGGACTGGCTGCCAGCGAGGCGAACCTATTGTCCCCGAAATTGAAAGCCCCTTGGGGCATTTTCCATTATTTTTGTTATACCTAGCAATCAAAGCACGTGTGTTCGTAGGTACTAGTTTTTGTTGGGATATAACGGTAGAAAACGTAAAAACGAAAAAGCTCTAGTCAATAGATAAGCGAAAGAGAACCCTACATGGTGAATGCTAATCGGTGACTGATTGAAAATTATAGAGATCATTTTCATACTATGTATGTATGTATATTTCTTTATTTATATCTTCCATTCCAGATGGTACAGAAGTGTTATTAGATTACAAAATAAATAAATGGAATACATATATGTACAAGCAGCGATGACTTAACTTATAATTGTTAGAATATACGACTTACAAAAGGTGTGAAAAGCTAGTGAATTTCAGAATTATTTAAAGCCAATTTCAACGGTATATGCAGTGCGAATTGATTTTTTTAAAGAAAAGTAAAAATATCCAATAACCTAGAGCTACACTTTACACCTACTGCTAAACCGGCAAATAACAACCAGCACCTGTTTAAGCGACATGAGAAGAGGTCTTAAAAGTAAACAATAAACGATTAATAACATCACATTAATTTACGATTATCTTTTAAATCAAATTTGGAAATAAATCATTGAAATTTTCTGGCCAGCCAAAATCTTCAGTACATGTATCAAATTGTTCGGTAACTGTTGATGTGGGCGAACCAATAATTGATTCGTAGCCATGATCTGAGATGGCTGAATGTAGCGATGGGGCGGGAGATTTTATTAGAGGACGTTTGGGCCGCAGAAAACGTTCAATTGGATCAAAGTCTTCAATATCATCATCGGAATCATCGACAACATTAAGGAATACATGCGATGGTGATGTGGCTGATGAAGGGCATAGAATTTCATCATTTGTTGGTGGTTTTATACCATCACAATATATTTCTTCTACAGCTTCATTTACCGGTACTACATCATCATCCAATACAATCGTTATGGAATTAGTTTTAGCATCATAAGTACCATACACAGTATCTGGGTCGAAAGAAGTATTAATAATGTCTTGTTCTTTATCGCATGTCTTCGATACAGTGACAGATGCGGTGGTGCTTTTATGAATCTTATTCGCTTCTGATATCTCTGCAGGTAATTTATTTTGTAATCGAATACCATCATCTGTAACGTGTGATGGAGATACATCATTGGTGTTATCTATGCAATTAGTTCGGGCGTTTGTATGATGGCTGGATTCCAAGCATTCTGCTTTGGTCCCCACCACTGATCCAGACAATCGCTCTGAGCAGCTTGTAATTTTGGCATCATTTTTATTGCACGCTCCATTACTGTCTTCCAAGTCTTCTGCGATATCAGCCAGGAGGCTTTCGGCAAGCTCTTCAAGTTTGCTGGCATCGAGTTCTTGGTCGGCGAAGAGTATATCTTGAAGAGTAGGCAAAGTGCTATAATCCTCCAAAGGGCTGCTTGTGAGTTTCTCTTTTTCAATTGTTCTTCTGTCGACTGAGAGTCCATTTGAATTGATCCCTGCTGCAGAGGGTCAGTATATATGGATACTGCAGATCCATTGAGTATGGACTCACAGCCGGCACAAGTACTAACTGTTTTCTTAGATTTTAAACAAGCCGCATTGCTAGATAGCTGTTCTTGTTGTTGTTGTACTTCTATAAGTTGCTGGCGCAAAAGTTCGACTTCATTATCAAGTTTCTGATTCTTTTCCAGAAGTGATTCGTTAATGGTTTGCAAACTCTCACATTTATTCTGCAATATTTCCGTTTTTTGATTTAGCTCATCAATTTCCCTTTCCATCTCTTCCATGCGTGCCTTTTTACGATCACGAGACGTTTGAGCTGCTACACGGTTTTTCAATTTTCTAAAAATGGAAATTGGGAATCGTGAACAGGTCATTGCTTAGAAAAAAAGAAAAGTATTAATGTACCATAGAATTTATGTTTCAAAATTAATAGTATTTTTCGCAAGAAACTTGAGAATATTATAATCATTACCCTAACGGCCTTATTCCGGCGTGGTAACATAATTTACTTTACTGGTGAAATAAGAATCCGGTACTATAAACACCCTTTTCGTATTCTGGCAGCAGGAAAATTAAGTTACCACCTCAATACGTGGTAACATGTTGTTACCATTTTCATTCCGTTCGTATGGAAATGCTTTGACAGCGCACAGTGCTGTATGAGCGGGAAAAAATCAAAAAAAATTTTGTCACGTATGTCAACGTGTTTGGTATCGTTGGAAAGGTAATTTAACCTAGATTAAGGATTTGGACTTAGTTTTTGTTTTGAACTACTAAGGTTCTCACAAAAATCTCTTAAAGTTGTGTGTTTTATATCTTCTATACTTATATGTATATAAAAATCTCATGTAACATTTTTTTTTGTGCGGGATAAACTTTTAAACTACTGAACCAATTTTGATAATATTTGGTAGTAACATGTAATTGTGCTCCGATTGAGTAGTCAAATAGTTTTTATTTAAGTTTTTGGTCAAACAGCGTAAATTTATGTAAAAATGTGTAAAAAACAAACCAAAATTAGCTTTATACGGCCATAAATCAATACCGGACCAACCGATTTAAATATTTCTTCTTGGAAATGAAACTTTGAACCTTTTACTAAAGTTCTGCATTCAAAAAGTTAATAAATTCTCTTCTTAAATAACAAAAATATTATAAAGAATAGTATCAATTTTTGAAAAAAGAGTCATGCGCATGGTTGGTCGACACAAGCAATCGGTAAAGCAGAAGACAAAACAACGAGAACAATACATACCTACGTGCATATGTATGTACATAAGCAAAGAAATGACACGAAGATATGTACAAACATATGTATATACGACCAAAAGTAAAGTAATTCTTTTAAACTAGGAGTTCCCGCTACTGTCGAAAGTCGACAGTTTTCTAGTGTATATAATATATTATATTTTTTTTTATGAAAATGCCTTTAGCTGGAGTCTTTAAAAAAATTGCTAAAAATAAAATTTATCATACTTTATCTTTAATTAGAAAATGTGTAAGGAAACCACTCTATAGAGCTTTTTAAGAAAATTTTAAAAATTCCTAAGTTTACAAAGGGATAAAAAAAGTATGTAAAAAATTTTTTTTTAATTTTTTTATTTGAAAGAAGGGGCATTTTTCTTTGAAATAAAAAAAAAGTCTGCAGACTCATTGCGCTTTTCGAAGAAAATTGTTTTTTTAAGGTTATAAAATAAACTTTTGCAAAAAACAAATTTCATTGATTACAGTTACTACAGTATTTTCCATTACTTAAATGTCAAACCATTTTTTAAAAATAGTAAAGTTTATTACTGTAGACACACGCGGTAGTGTTCTGTGCTCTGTAGTGAAGCGTAAAATAGTGAAAAAACCAGGGACCGATTTTAATCGTTATTTTCATTTCTTCGAATGAAAAAATCATTATGAAAACTTCGTTAACAATAAAATGCAAGTATGCCGATACAGTAATTTTAGCACATTCTATCCAAATATGAGCTCATCTTTATTCTAAAGATTTTTATTTTTTAAATAACCATTATTTACGATTTTTATTTTTTCGATCAAAAATAATTTTTATTATTGGATTTAAATTTTTCCGATGAAACTTGATCGATATTTTATAATTTTTATTTTTTCGATCAAAAATAATTGTTATAATTGGATTTAAATTTTTCCGATCAACTTTAATCAATATTTTTTTATTTTTTCTCCGATCATAGTAAACTTTTTCAAACGTTAGAGAATCCTATATTTGATGGCTTGAAGTTGACGATTGTGCCAACATTGGCGCAGTTCTATTTGAGAACAAAATTTGCAAAAAAAAACAAGTTTTTAGAGTTTATTATGATCGGAAAAATTTAAATCCAATAATAAAAATTATTTTTGATCGAAAAAATAAAAATCATAAAATATCGATCAAATTTCACCGAAAAAATAAAAATCAAATTATAACGATTAAAAATGATTTTTTTTATAAAAATGATAATCGTTACGGTCCCTGGAAAAAACTAATCTTATATTATAAATGTGAAATGGAAATTGTGTTTAAACACAATTGGCGAGAAAACCACTAAACGGATCCTCACGAAACTTTGCACGCCTAGGTATTTTCACCCGGTAATTACTATAGGCATATTTTTAATCTGATTAAAAGGCAGGGATGGGCACCTCCCATACAAAATTTTCCTTTTTTTCAGGGACCCAACCAGTTATGACTTTTATGATAAAAGTTACGATCAAAAAGTTATTTTTTGACTTTAATTTTTTTCGGCAGACTAAAACTGTTAAGAGTTGACTTTTATTTTTTCAGTCAAATAATAACAGTTAAAATGTGAATTTTATCTTTTCCGGCAAAAATAAAAGGCAATTTGAAATTACAAAGAGACCGTTAGCCCAACTAGGGTAAATTTGGTATCAATGGACTCGTCGTAAGTCCTAGATTCCAACGACATATAATACATGTATATATATACAATTATATACATATATTATGACCAAAGATGTAATCTATGTTATTGTATGATGAAAATATCAAGCACTTCTTAGAAAAAAAAAAACTGCCAAAAATCAAAACGATTTCCTAGAAAGCTAAAAGTTACACTTTCTTAGGCTAGAATTATTTGGTCTGTACGACTGTATACTCAGAAGTTTGCTAAAAAATCAAAAAATTAAATACAATTTTTTTTCTAGAGTTAAACTCTCAAAAACAGTGATTTACGACAAAAATAAAAGGCAATTCGAAACTACAAATAGACCGTAAGCCACACTAGGGTAAATTTGGTATCAATGGACTCTTCGTAAGCCCTGGATTCCAACGACATATAATACATGTATATACACAGAATTATATACATATATTATGACCAAATATGTAATCTATGTTATTGTATGGTGAAAATATCAAGCACTTAAAAAAAACTGCCAAAAATCAAAACGATTTCCTAGAAAGCTAAAAGTTACACTTTGTTAGGCTAAAATTTTGTGGTCTATTAGACTGTATGCTCAGAAGTTTTCTAAAAAATAAGAAAATTTTTTTTCGAGTTGAAACTCTCGAAAAGAGAGAAGAATAAAAGGCAATTCGAAACTACAAAGAGACCGTAAGCCCAACTAGAGTAAATTTGGTATCAATGGACTCGCCGTAAGCCCTGGATTCCAACGACATATAATATATGTACAGTCTGTCAATTAGTTCTTTGAAAAATGAAAACAGTTCAGAAATTTGTTTTCATACTGGTATTTGGTCAACTAAGATAACTTTTTAATTTTTTTTTTTAAAGCTAATATTAAACTAAATATGTTTACAGCATTTGGGGCCAAAAAAATCCAAAACTTAAAGCATTGACCCAACAGAAAAAAACAAAAGTTCAAAAAATTAGAAAAGACACATTGTGAATTAATTCTTTGGAATTTTTTACATGTGACAAAAACTGAAAAAAGCAGACCTGTAGCTGGATTCAGTAACATTAGACGACAACGCAAATCGAGTTGTTAGCTTAACAACAATGACGTTTGCAGTGACAACAGTAGGATTCGCTAACTTATTTTTCACGACATAAAACAGCTGACTTTTAGTATTTATTCAAAATGACAAAAAGCTGAAACTCTGCTCACCTCAGCTGTTTGAAACGTTTATATTTACGAAAAGCACAAAAAGGAATGTGTGCACTTTGAAAAGTAAACTTTCTTAATATAAATTTTCTTAATAAATATAAATAAATATGTAAGTAAATATAACTAGTATTAATATATATATGCATTAGTCAAATATTGAGGCATTTTTAAGATGTCCCCACGCGTGTGTACCAATGCAAATGCTTGCGAAAACATTTGTAAAATAATACATACGTGAGTTAATTAATTTAAAAAAAGTGGTTTAATGCGAGTAATTTACTATCTATTTTATATGAATATTGATTCAAAATCAATTCCGAGTATGTTTTAATCAAATACTGAGGCATTTATTAAGATGTCCTCACGGTGGTGTACCACTGCAAATGCTTGTGAAAACATTTGTACAATAATACATATGTGAGTTAATTAATTTAAGAAAAGTGGTTTCATTCGAGTAATTTATTATCCATTTTATGTGAATATTGATTCAAAATCAACTCCAGGTACGTTGTAATCAAATACTGAGGCATTTATTAGGATGTCTTCACGCTGGTGTACCACTGCAAATGCTTGTGAGAACATTTGTACAATAATACATATGTGAGGTAATTAATTTAAAAAAAGTTGCTTAATTCAAGTAATTTATTGTCTATTTTATTTGAATATATATTCAAAACCAATTCCGGATATCTATTTATCAAATATAAGAAAAACATTTGGCTTTAAACCTTTCTCACAAGTTTTCTCACAAATAAACAACACAAAACTACAAGTCGTCAAATCACTGACGTTGACGGCAACAGCTGTTTGTTCGATCGCAAATGTTGTTAAGGAAATAGCTAACGAATATCCAAGGTGACAAAAATATCGTTTAGTTCGCTAAACGATAACGCATGTTGTTCAAATTGGGTAGTGAATTCAGCTACTGCTGATCGTTGAAATTTTGGTATGATGGCCACTAACCTCAACCACACATTGTACACGAAAGGTCATGGAATGAATCAGGCCCTTCAGCCCATGAATTTCGCGAAGTTTATGCTATTTTTCCTGAATGGCATTAATTACAGCCTTTTTCGCTAGTAGACCCTCGTTTTCTGTCTTGTTATTTCAAGAAAGGCCAAAAGTGTTTGACTGGGCTTAATCTGGGACTTTGGGCAGGTGTATCCATTGCTTTGGTGCAATTATGCAGTACCCAAGTCCTGCACAGCAACGATTTGTTTTTAGGATCGTTGTTCAGGTACAGCTTGTACTTTAATTTATTGGCGTTTTTTGGTTAAAAAATGCAAATTTTTATTGCGATCTTCGACTACTCGTCAAGCTAAAACTACTTCATCATCAGGTCATTAAAAATCCGCAGTCCGCCAAAACCCTTGGAGGATAAACAACTCCACATTATTGCAGACAATTTGGTCTAATATTCTTCTGTAGCAGAGCTGTGTTGGTTGTTCTCGAAATTTTTCCGTGTCCATAGAGATGCATCGTGCGTATTTTTGTTTCATCGCGAAAAAGAACAGTCCATTGATACCAAATTTACCCTAGTGTGGCTTACGGTCTCTTTATAGTTTCGAATTGCCTTTTATTTTTGTCGTAAATCACTGTTTTTGAGAGTTTAACCCGAAAAAAAAATTTTATTTAATTTTTTGATTTTTTAGCAAACTTCTGAGTATACAGTAGTATAGACCAAATAATTCTAGCATAAGAAAGTGTAACTTTTAGCTTTCTAGGAAATCGTTTTGATTTTTGGCAGTTTTTTTTTCTAAGAAGTGCTTGATATTTTCATCATACAATAACATAGATTACATCTTTGGTCATAATATATGTATATAATTGTATATATATATATATATATACATGTATTATATGTCGTTGGAATCTAGGACTTACAACGAGTCCATTGATACCAAATTTACCCTAGTTGGGCTAACGGTCTCTTTGTAATTTCAAATTGCCTTTTATTTTTGCCGGAAAAAATAAAAGTCACATTTTAACTGTTATTATTTGACTGAAAAAATAAAAGTCAACTTAACAGTTATCTAATATCGGACTTTTTCCGAAAAAGTTAGAAAAATAAAAATCATGTCTGATTCTTGGAGAGGAGGTCAAGAGGATTTCAGAAATATCAAAATTTTTTGTCTACGGCGATCTTTTGATTCTGATTTTTTTCTCTAAAAATATTTCGATAACAGTTATTATGGGTCCCTGCTTTTTTTCGTAATATCTCTTGAAAAATTTGTACTGAGTCAAGTTTCCTCAAGTGGGCCAACTAAAATCGATTTTTCGATATTGTATGGTTTATGGATCAATTTTGAAAGCTAATATGATCACAAAAGCGTTTTTGCTAGTTTTGATTTTTCAGCGAGTTATTCGCGGTCAAAGTTTTCTTAACGGTTTTTTTGAATAACTCAGTAACCAATGCTTCGATTCTATTTATTTTTTCGGCATTATTTAGGAAACTTATTTAGCAACAAGATGTAGTGGTCAGTTTTTGAAAGTGGCATAACTCAAAAGTTCATTTTTTGAAAGTAATCGCGCTTTTTCCCCGTTTTTTTCCACGTTCTCATATGTTTAGGAAAAAACACCAATCAGCAGTCTATGCGCTTAATATCAGGCTTAATTTTTAGTGAAGGCCGGTTGGGGGTTAAAATCAATTTTTTATTTTTTTATTTTTTTTCCACTTTACAGCTCAAGAGAACATTAGAGGGAAATATAGTGCATCCCAAGACTAATATAATGACGTATCAATTTTAAAAATAAGATGTAAAATAAAAAAGTTAGAATGAAAAAACTATTTGCGCGGAATTTGGCGTGATAAAACAAAACCAAAAATTCGTCCCTTAACCCCCTCAACCATAAGCTTCAAATTTAGGGGCTGACTTTTGGAAATTTTTTCGATTTAACATGGTTGGGTCATCTAATCGGGTTATTCGTCCCTAAAATGTCCCTTTGTCTCACCTGAAAAAAATTTTATTTTTGTGTTTCTTGAGTATCATTGCATTCAAAAATATTTTGCGCTAAAGTTACAAGCGATAACCACAAGCTATACCCTGTTCGAAAGACAATGAAAATACGCTTCCAAAGACGTACAACTTTCGGTGGTAGAGCAAAAACTTGCTGAACTGTAGCTCGTCAAAATAAAAAATTTGTTAATTTTTTGCGATCGAAAGCAAAAACTTTGGTTTTAAAAGTAGGTCTTTTATAAGAATTTGTAAAAATAAGAAAAGTTTTATTTTTCCAAAAAATTAGCCTGTTAAATTGCAAACATTTTAAGCATAATATTACTAGGATCTGTTGAATACTTTATTTTTGGTAATTTTTTTCAGGTGAAACAAAAGGATATTTGTGAACGAAAAACATGGTTAATTGACCCGACCACGTTAAAACGAAACGAATTTTTAAAAGTCCGCCCTTAAATTTGAAGCTTGTGGTTGAGGAACAATTTTTGTTTTTTTTTTATCACGCGAAATACCGCGGAAATAGTTTTTTTATTGTAACTCTGTTATCTTACATCCGATTTTTAAAATTGATATGTCATTATTTTAGTCTTGTGATGCTCTATATTTGCCCCTAACGTGCTTTTGAGCTGTAAAGTAGAAAAAAAAAATAAAAATATAAAAAAATTGATTTTAACCCCCTGTAAAGTAGAAAAAAAAAATAAAAAAATAAATAATTGATTTTAACCCCCAACCGGCCTTCACTAAAAATTAAGCCTGATATTAAGCGCTTAGACTGCTGATTGGTGTTTTTTCCTAAACATATGAGAACGTGAAAAAATACGGGGAAAAACGCGATTACTTTCAAAAAAGAACTTTTGAGTTATGCCACTTTTGAAATTTCAAAAACCGATCACTACATCTTGTTGCTAAATAAGTTTCCTAAATAATGCCGAAAAAATCAATAGAATCGAAGCATTGGTTACCGAGTTATTCAAAAAAACCGTTAAGAAAACTTTGACCGCGAATAACTCGCTGAAAAATCAAAACTAGCAAAAACGCTGTTGCGATCATATTACAATGTTTGTTAGATTTCAGAATTGATCCATAAACCATACAATATCGAAAAATCGATTTTAGGTGGCCCACTTGAGAAAACTTGACTCACTACAATAATGAAAATTTTTGTGAATATATAATACATAATTATTAGAGCTCTCGATTTTTTTTGAACATTTTCGAGTAGCCCGAACAATTGTTGTTCAAATGCTCGAACAGTCGTTTGTTTGTTTATTACCCGTATGTTTGTACGGACATTTGAACAATTCGGGTATTTCGAAGTTTGTTTTTTTTCTTTTGTTTATATATTTTTTCTTTATATCGTCGTACCATACGAAAACTAACATCATATTTTTTGTGGCTGACGAAAAGTAAAAAGTTCGACTTTTGGCCGACGAAAATTAACATTATCGAGTTTTGGCTGACGAAAACTATCAATTTCGTTTAAACAACAACAATTTTAATGTAAAAACAGTATATAATTACTGATACTTTTCGTCAGCCAAAAGTCGAACTTGTTACTTTTCGTCAGCCAAAAGTCGATTTTGTTAATTTTCGTCAGCCAAAAGTGAAATATGTTACTTTTCGTACAGAATTTTGTTTTGATAGCTTTCGCCAGAAATTTTAAATATGTTAGTTTTCGTATGGTACGACGATATGTAGTTTTTTTATTTTCCGATACACATTTTTTTGTTTGTAAGCTCGAATGCTCGAATGTTTGTATGGGCATTTGAACAACAAACGGGCCTCAAACAAAAACGATCAGATCGAATTGCTCGATACCCGGGTATCTAGAGCCCTAATAATTATATACTCAACAGATAAACAATGTAGGTAAAGCAGGGATGGGCACCTCCCATACAAACTGAAACTTTCACAGCGAATATCTCTTGAAATATTTATAGTAGGGTACTGAAAATTGGTGTGGGAAATATGAGATAATCACCTACTCTACGGAGAAAAACAAAATAAGGACACTATCTTTGGCGTCAAGAATGATATTTTTTCTATGTAGCTTTTTAGACTACATAGCTCAATATGCTAATAGTTTTAAAAGCACGTTGTGTGAAACCCGCGGGTAACCTCTAGTATTACTATGATTTCATTAAAAAAAAAATAAATTTTAGCTGATATCTGGATTTCTATGCTATAAATTCCATTCACAAAGCAAGACTTGCCGATAACGAATGCTTTTTACAATCAATGTTTATCTTTAGTGTCACTTTTGCATACACCATGTGAAAATAATAATAATATTCTCTGAGCATCCAAGAGTTCAAAATCCTCCAGAAGGCTTTTGAGTATTTAGTGACGTCTTGAATGAATCAAATTTTTTAAGCGTATGACATCCACACCAAAAGATATAATCAATTTAAAAAACCTTTTGTAGTCAAAAAGGACCAAAATAAAAGTAACTGACATTCCTAGAGGGTTTCCGTAAGAGAGATATAGGGAATTTTATTTGCCATGGATTAAGCCATAGAATGAAGCCTTGACTAAATAATAAAAGAATACCCTGTATAAATAATAAAAGAACCACTCAGTATTGGAACTACTTCCGAATATTAAATTTTGCAGTTTCAATCTCAGTTCCATGAACACTGTAAGAGCTAGATACAAAAAAAATTGATTTTTGAAATCTCTGTACCTTTAATCCACCTAGAAACGAATTTTTACTCAAATCCGTCCATTATTCTATTTTTTCCCACTTTTTGCATGGAGACACAGCACTGTGCAGCGTTACCATTCGTGCCAGAATACCAATTGAAAAGATGGTAATAATTTTCAGCAACATAAATTACCAGTAAACTAATTTTGCGGTAACGCTCAGAATAGGACTGTAAATGGCACCTTTACTGATACTTCCCAATATATTTTTATGAAAAAAATCAGAGATGTAGAATAATTATTATTTCATTTTGAAAATATAAAAAAGTCTTAAAAATTTTCTTCAGAATCATAAAAGTCTTTTGATAATATTTTTTTCATATAGTTGTTTTGGCGACCTATAACTTTAATAATTTTTTGCTTCACTGGCTTCAGGTTACCTGGGTAATACTGAGTAGTAATTGGACTATTACGTACTTAAATACTTTATATTTTGATCTTGAAGTAATGAGTCATTTGCTAAAAATTCAATTCTTTTTCAATTCTTTGTACTTGTACTTGTACTAGTACTTGAATATTCTGAAAGTACTTGTACTAGTACAATTCTTTTAAAATGTACTTGTCACAAGTCGTACTGGTACTTGATATTACCCAGGTCTGATTGAAACACAATGTTTTCAAATTTTAATATTCCCAATATATTTCGACCACACCACGGTGATCGAAGCCAGTGAAGCAAAAAATTATTAACATTTTTTTCCTGATGAAAATGATAAAAATCTTCTATAATTATTATTCAGAAACTTATATTTTAAAACTCTTTCCATAATAGAGTTGAATTTTTTGAAGTGGGCCACCTAACACTTTTTCGACGGCCATGTATTTTAATGAAAGTGGGTAATATGGCTCACAGCGCTTAAAAAAATACGTATTTAACAATTTTTCGAAATTCGAATTATTTTCAAAGTTATAGCTATCAACACTTTTCGAAGTTCCTCAGTTTTTGCCGATTTTCTCACGATTGGCCAAACCGATTTTGCTAATTTTAACATATATATAAAAGATGATATCTTCTAGCAAACTGCATTTCTTATTTTTGCAAATAATTTTTTTTGCAAACACGGTCGGATGGCGCTTTTGTATGATGTTGTTGGGCATTCCATTAGTAACTATTAGCAAAAAAAAATTTTGGGGCACTTTAAAGGCGCGGGAGTTATTTACTTTTTTACACTTGTTATTTTTGTATGCAATTTTTTTTGTTACTTACTGAGTACTACGAATAATGAATTAAAGCATGCATAAGTGGCTCACTTCAGAAAATTTAACTCAATAGTTATTTCAAATATATTTTTTAAGTCTTCAAAGACTTTTATATTGAGACAAATTTGAAAAAAGTCTTTGCGTAATTATTATCAGTAACAAATTGCTTTTTATATCTTCAAAGACTTTTTCATTGAGGAAGTTCAGAAAATTTTCAATAACTTTCATATAAGTATAAAATAAGAATAACTTTCATATACATAAGTACTTCAAAATTCAAGCAAATTTCCAATTTGAAATTGTATGAAAGATTTTTATCGAAGATATAAAAAATAAATTTGTTACTCAAAATAATTACTTAAAGATATTTTTAAAATTCGTCTCAATGAAAAAGTCCTTGAAGACTCAAAAAACAATTTGTTACGGATAATAATTACTCAAAGACTTTTTTCAAATTTGTCTCAATATAAAAGTCTTTGAAGATATAAAACAGTCTTAAAAAATAAGCTGCTCCTGTTCTGCAAAAGTTGTCATTATTTTTTAGAACTTTTGAATTTTGATTTCTTTTGAAAATATCTACATTCGAAGCAGAGAGCATTCGAATCATTTTTTTTTTTTTGTTTCTCTGTGCTGTTGCTTTGCTGTGTAATTTCAAACAGTTCGGTTAATAGCAAAGCACAGATAAACAAAAATTTCAATTTTCAGTACGGCTTTTTGAAATTTGTTTTTTTTACCTTATAATTTCGATTGTGTTCACATAAATAAAAAAACAAACAACAAAAGTCCTGTAAAAACAAAAATAATGTTTGCATTTTGTTGTTGTTTTACTGTGCTGTAAAAATTTCCACAGTACAGCAACAGTAATTTTTGGAAATTGAAGGCTGCATAGTTACAGTACAGTAGACTTTTTTATTTTTTTTACTTTTGTTGCGCTGTTCATTTTTTAATTTTGAAATGCAAATGAAACTCAAAGTAAATGAAAAAAAGTTGAAAGTAATTTCAAACCCTGGAAATAACTATTATGGAAAGACTTTTAATAGTCCGAGATACGGCAGAACAAATATATCCCCTCATCTGTTATTTACCAATGGACAGTGGTAACTGACAGTTCCTAAGCATATTAACACATCGCACATGGGTTGCCTAGCTAAAACGCGTACGAAAGGTACTAAATATTTAAAACAAAAACTAAAATTTTTAGGTATACTCCCCTTTTCTGTTATTTAAAAAAATGATACACCAGACGAAAGACGGCAATTAGGAGAGTTCATAAAACATGGGTTGCCTATCGAAATCTGGGGCAAACTGGAGGGTTGCCAGCTTTGAAAAGTTCAAAAAAATAGGTTTTCTCCCCTTTTCTGTTATTTAAAAAAACGATACACCGGACGAAAGAGGGCAATGAGGAGAGTCCAAAAAACATGGGTTGCCTATCAAAATCTGGGGCAAACTGGAGGGTTGCCAGCTTTGAAAAGTGCAAAAAAATAGGTTTTCTCCCCTTTTATGTTATTTAAAAAAACGATACACCAGAGGGCAATTAGGAGAGTTCAAAAAACATGGGTTGCCTATCAAAATCCGGGACAAACTGGAGGGTTGCCAGCTTTGAAAAGTGCCTGGGTGATTTCTAAATAAAGGAAAAAAAGGGTGAAATACATGTCGTATAGAAATATGTTGTTAGGAAACATATAGTAAAATTTCACTAACTTTAATTTCGAGGAATACGTTAACCCGCTAACACCTCTACGAAAGGGTCGTTTTGACCCCCCTTTTTTAAAGTCCGAAAAAAATACTATTTTGAAGGTCGATAGAGGGTTTAAATATTCTAGAAAATTATTGGCCATAAAATTTCACTAGGGGTCTCCTCAGACAAAATCTTTGTATAAATAACCCAAAAAACCACAGAAAGCAAAAACATATTCCTTTGTATTATTTCAAGTAAAAAAAAAATTTTACTATATGTTTCCTAACAACATATTTCTATACGACATGTATTTAACCCTTTTTTTCCTTTATTTAGAAATCACTCAGGCACTTTTCAAAGCTGGCAACCCTCCAGTTTGCCCCGGATTTTGATAGGCAACCCATGTTTTTTGAACTCTCCTAATTGCCCTCTTTCGTCTGGTGTATCGTTTTTTTAAATAACAAGGGGAGAAAACCTATTTTTTTGCACTTTTCAAAGCTGGCAACCCTCTAGTATGCCCCAGATTTTGATAGGCAACCCATGTTTTTTGAGCTCTCCTAATTGCCCTCTTTCATTTGGTGTATCGTTTTTTTAAATAATAGAAAAGGGGAGATAACCTATTTTTTTGCACTTTTCAAAGCTGGCAACCCTCCAGTTTGCCCCAGATTTTGATAGGCAACCCATGTTTTTTGGACTCTCCTCATTGCCCTCTTTCGTCCGTTGTATCGTTTTTTTAAATAACAGAAAAGGGGAGAAAACCTATTTTTTTGCACTTTTCAAAGCTGGCAACCCTCCAGTTTGCCCCAGATTTTGATAGGCAACCCATGTTTTTTGGATTCTCCTCATTGCCCTCTTTCGTCTGGTGTATCGTTTTTTAAATAACAGAAAAGGGGAGATAACCTATTTTTTTGCATAACTTTTTGGTTGCTTGTTCAAGAAATTCAAGAGTCAGAAACCAAAGAAGAAGAAGAGAAGAAATGGGCAGTCCTATCATATACCGGAGCAACATCTTACAAGTTGGCTAAAGTTTTCCAAAAATATAACATTAATGCAGCATTTAAAACGAGGAACAATATGGGAAAACTTCTACGAAACAACATGAACAAGGAAGACCTCTTTGACAAACAAGGCGTATACAAATTGACTTGCGAATGCCAAAATAGTTATATAGGACAAACAGGACGCCAAATCAAGACGAGATATCGAGAACACATAAGGGATTACAATAAGAAAATAAGAAAATCATCAACGACAGTGGAATCAAATTTCGCCAACCACATGGCAGAAAACAAGTGTACACCCATGAAAATAGGAAAAACAGCTAAAATTCTCCACATACAGCATAAAGGAAGACGACTTAACATATTAGAAAATATGGAGATATACAAACAAAAAACATTCGTAGGTGAAATAATAAATGAACAAATAAACACCGCATCGGATACATTATTTGAACCGCTGAAGCTACTATACCCGAAAGAGGACAAAAGACCTAAAATCGACATAAACAAAACAACACGCAAACGGACAATAACGGACTTTTACCTACTTGGTTAATGAGGGTACAATAATGAAAATATGACAAACAAGTAAGGAAGCCTAAGTTCGAGTGGAATCGAACATTAGATACTCAGCTGTATGTTTTCATTGTTTGTTTGCGTTTGATGGATTTTATATAAAGCGAGTGCTGCATAAAGTGGGCGTAGCCACGCCCATTTTCAAAATTTTTATCAGTCATCCAACTAAGCATATGAATATTATTCTTTGTGCAAAATTTCATTCCTTTATGACTTCTAGTTACTAAGATGTGACGTTACAAATTCCCAGATGGTGTTCCAGAAATATCTTTGTGAAAAAGTAGGCGTGGTCATAAACCGATTTTAATAAATTTTTGCGTGTCTATTAATACAAGTTATAAAAGTGTATAAACCAAGTTTCGTCATAATATCTCAATTATTTGCCGAGTTATGGGCTCCGAAATCTCGTATATTCCTTTGTCTAAAAAGAGGCGGTGCCACGCCCATTTTCCAAAATTTTTATATTTTTTGTTTCCGGTCTATTGTGGAACTCATGCCACAAAATTTCAATGAATTATCTTTATATTTGACAAAGATATCGCTTACAATGTTTTTATTAGGCCACTTTATAATACCCATATATAAAAGTGGGCGTGGTCGGCAACCGATTTCGATAAAATTTTTAACATATATTACCACAGGTAATAAAAGTGTACACACCAAGTTTCGTCGTTATATCTCAATTATTTGTCGAGTTATGGGCTCAGAAATCTCGTATATTCCTGCTTCTAAAAGTAGGCGGTGCCACGCCCATTTTCCAAAATTTTTGTATTTTTCGTTTTATGTCCGCAGTTGGACTCCTGCCATAAAATTTCAATGATATATCTTTATATTTGACAGAGATATGGCTTAAAATGTTTTTATTATGCCACTTTATAATACCCATATATAAAAGTGGGCGTGGTCGTCAACCGATCTTGGCAATTTTTAATCCAAACATTTACCTAAGTAATTATATCACGCGTACCAAATTTCATCGATATATCTTCAACGGTTTCTGAGTTATGACTCATAAAACTTGAAATGTTTGCCCCTTAATAAGTGGGCGTGGCACCGCCCATTTTCCAAAATTTCACCATATTTCTTCATAAGGGCCTGAGCTCAATACGTGGGTAAAATTTTATCACTCCAGCTCTATTAGTGACTGAGATACAAAATTTCCGATTTTTACTATATAGGGGAGGTGGGCGTGGTCATGGTCCGATTTCGCCCATTTTCAATACCATCCGTTCCTGCCTTGATACCAACTTACATTTCAAATTTCATCAAAATATCTCAATTTTTGCGCGAGTTATCGTGCTCACAGACGGACAGACGGACAGACGGACAGACGGACAGACGGACAGACGGACAGACGGACGGACATGGCTCAATCGATTTCTCTTTTCACCCTGATCATTTTGATATATATAAGTCTATATCTATCTCGATTATTTCATTCTGTTACAATCCACCGTTAGGAAATCAAAACTATAATACTCTGTGTACTAGTACAGCTGAGTATAAAAATAGATTTGCATACCTAAACACACAACACAGACTCACACACACACACACGTCACCCGAACGCACGGATGCACGAACACATCACATGAACACGAAGTACCTGAACAAAACGACGGAAGTTAGTTACTATAAATACTATCGAACTTAAACAAAATAACTCAGAACGAAAGAAGACACTGAAGATGGCGCATATTAGCCGAAACCGGTTTGTCTCCAAACCAAACTTGACAAGGGATGACGGAAAATCGTTCCACAATACATCTTATTTTTTTGCACTTTTCAAAGCTGGCAACCCTCCAGTTTGCCCCAGATTTCGATAGGCAAGCCATGTTTTTTGAACTCTCCTAATTGCCGTATTTCGTCTGGTGTATCGTTTTTTTAAATAACAGAAAAGGGGAGTATACCTAAAAATTTTAGTTTTTGTTTTAAATATTTAGTACCTTTCGTACGCGTTTTAGCTAGGCAACCCATGTGCGATGTGTTAATATGCTTAGGAACTGTCAGTTACCACTGTCCATTGGTAAATAACAGATGAGGGGATATACATATTTGTTCTGTCGTATCTTAGACTATAAAATATGTTTCTTTCAGAGATCCGCAGCGGTGCACCGCATTTTCTAAAGCACCGCAAAAATACTTATTTTTTAAGCCACTCAAAAAAGAAGTACCCAGAAAAAAATTCACCGCCACCGCATTGATTGAAAACCTAAATGATGTTGCGGTATTTGGTGTTGTTTACACCGCATACCGTAAACATCGCATAACGCAAACACCGCATACCGCAAACACCGCATATCGCAAACACCGCATATCGCAAACACCGCAATCACCGCAAACACCGCATTTGTTTATTTGTATACTATTCAGTGTTGCCGGAAATTTTTCACACTGCAAAGGTATAGGCAATTGAAAATTCATTTTTGTTTGTACATAAATACATATGTAGATATGTGTTACTGATTATAAGATATACAGCAAATTTATTCTCAAGTATTTTTTATATTTTTGTGTGCTTTGTTTTTTGTGGCAGTTTTTTGAATAATAAAATATTTTTCAATAATGAAATAATCAAAAAATTTCATTTTTGAAATCCAATACGACTAATAGGGCCGTCAGAATGAATACTTTTCCGTCAAACTAGCAATCCATTTAATTGACAACATAGTTGAATTAAATGTATATAAATGACTATCGACACATTCAGTATCTCAGCTTTGCCGTAAAAAAGACATCTAATTCAAGGCAGATCTGGGAAGGTAAGCTCGGTGGCGAATTGAGAAATTTCCCATGTATTTTGTTAATGTAATCGGTAGAGTGTAATGTCAAAATGAATGAATTCGCTTGGGGCTCGTCCATTCCTATTGGCCATGATGTGAATTCGCTTGGATTTTGACATTACACTCTACCTTTGCATATAAAAAAAAGTAGTTTCTGAATTCGCCAGAGGGCCTACCTTCCTAGATCTGCCTTGATCTAATTCAACTATGTTTCTCAGTTAAACGAATTGCTAGATTGACGGAAAAGTATTCATTCCGACGGGCGCATAATAAAATGTATAAAAATAAACATGTGTATTGTTGTTGCTCCAATAAAATGACAAAAACTTCGGTTTGAATCAATGTATCGTAGCCAATTTTGCCGCTTGTGAAAATTGAATGAATGCCTCGTTGGAAAATAAAGAATTATGTCACAGACAAACAAAAATGTGTAAATAAAACTTATGTGTATTACTAAGAAGCCAAAAATGTAATTCAGGGATTTTAGGAAAAAACTATATTTCATGTAAATAGTACATATTTTTATCTTGAAACTCATTAGTCAAATTATTTTGAATGTAAACAAACTCTAAATTTTAAGTGACCCTTTCAATGAAAAAATTAAAAAAAAAACCACCCCTAGAGTTTTCCTGTATAGATATTCTTTGGTTAAAATCAATTTGTAATCAGTAGTATTTTTCATCAGAAATCCATAAGACGGTAAAAATTACAAACAAAAATCACACTGGCATCATTGTAAATATCTCTATTTGGGAAATGCGGTGTTTGCGGTATGCGGTGTTTGCGATATGCGGTGTTTGCGGTATACGGTGTTTACGATATGCGGTGTTTGCGGTGTTGTGATATCCATACTACCGCATACCGGAATTGATCAAGAAAATGCGGTACGGTGTTTATTATAATCGCATATTTTGCGGTTGCGGTCATACTCCCACCGCATTTTTTATGAGTATACTCTAAATCACAAAAAATGTATCGCATGCTGATCTCTGGTTTCTTTCAATAATAATTATTTTTTGATTTTTATTTTTTCTCTTATAATAATTACAACTCTGAAAAAATCTTCTCTGAAATTTCATATGCATATTTATTACTTTAATTTTTTTATATGGTATTTTCGCTATTTTGAAATATTGATAAAACTTTGTTGATATAAAAAATTTAATAAACATTTCTTGTTATATATGCAACTTGAAAGTGCAGCTTTGCATTCAGAATTTTAAGGGAAATTAAAAGGTAGCTAAAGGTTAACAATGGGTGAGTTTCTAAGACAAAGCTGCTCCGCAACTGTTGAGCTCAACAGTTGGGTAGAAGTTGAGTTAAACAGCTACGTCTTAGAAACGGCTTGATGAATTTATCAGCTGCTTAGCTTTACACAACATGTTGAGCTCAAGTAGCGAACAAAATTTGTGATGAAAAAAATGGCGAAAAGTTGCCAACTGTTGAGCTGAGCGGAACTACTCAACAGTGCATTTCTAAGACAAACACTCAACAGTAGTGTAGTAGTTGAGTTAAACAGCTACGTCTTAGAAACGGCTTGATGAATTTATCAGCTGTTTCGCAATACACAACATGTTGAGCTCAAGTAGCGAACAAAATTTGTGATGGAAAAAATGGCGAAAAGTTGCCAACTGTTGAGCTGAGCCGAATTACTCAACAGTGCGTTTCTAAGACAAACACTCAACAGTTGCACACCCTGCAAAAATTGTTGGACCACTTGTTACATTTGTGCCACAGTCAACTAGCTACGAACTTGTCACATGTAGCCAACCATTGGGCCAGTTCACGTATATGATACATTTGTGCCACAGTCAACTAGCTACGAACTTGTCACATGCAGCCAATAATTGGGCCAGTTCATATATATGTATGTATGTAGATTCGTGTTTGAAGTTCTATTTTAACGATCGTAACCGCTGCACGATGTTTATTAACAGTCTTGCCAAGAAGCATTAATCTAAATATTAAAAAAAAAAAGAAAATAAATTGTCTTGAGAGCTCAAGAATGAAATATTTATGAAAATAAAAACGACCAAAAAACCAAAAGTAAAATTTAACCGGATGAGCCAGCCGATAAACAAGCTCTACTAATTAGCACAAAGCATTGCTTGTGCTAAAAATAGAATTTGTACAAACCAAACAAACGCACAACCACACCAACATACAGGAGACAAATGCCGAGAACGTCGGCAAGGTCACTGTTGCTGGATGGTAGGTTGTAAAAAGGAAAAATCAAAAGAAAAATTAATACAAGCAAAATGCAAGGCGGCGGTAGCATAGTGGTGATGCCATTAGATTACCAACCGGAAGATCCGAGGTTCGATCTCGGCGGACGCCAGAGAATAAAAATGTTAAAAAGAAGTCTGATGAAGAGATGTTGTGGTCTTCTACGAAAAAATATTAATTTTTCACACCAAGTTTTCCTTAAAAAAAAAAATTGGTATTGAGAGCTCAAGAATGAAGTAGTTATGGAAATATTTTACATTTTTAACTCCTTAGAGTAGTTTAAAAAGTAACTTGCCGTAGCTAGTTTAAAAAGTAACCTCTTGTAGGTGGTTTGCAAAGTAGCTACGGCAAGTTAGTTCTTAAACTAGTTTGATGCGATCGAGCGATGGACCATGTGGTCCTGTGCTAGGACATTGCAATGTTAATTGGACCAGTATTTTTATATGGAATGTGGCAGGTTTTGGGCTAGTTGATTGCCACAAGCGGCTGGTTTGTACATGCATGTATGAACTAGTTCCGTTTTCTGCAGGGCATAGCGACGGATTGGCAAAAGTTGAGTGTTGGGAACTTTGGATCAGGAAGAAAATTTTGTAAATATTTTTGTTTTTTAAATTTTGTTTCGGGAGTGTTAAAAATAGTAGAAATATCAACCACAGAACATTTCCTGAAAGTTTCATTTAACAATTCCCAGTAGTTTGAAAATAAATTTGACGGGCGCATTATAGCGAAGCCGACCTAAAAGTTTTCAAAGGGGTACGACACCAACTAATTTTATTCAGCATTGGGCAGCGGGTTAGGGGGCTTAGAATATACCCGTGGTAAGGAATGCCTGTCGTAAGAGGCGACTAAAATCCACCGGCTTAGAAGTTTTGATAATGGCAAAAAAAATCGTACGAAAGACTGTAGGGCTAGCGTGAGAAGGGACTAGTGCCCGAGTGTATCGGATTTATCCGGCAAAGGAGTGTCACTTCCGCTACACTTCCCAAAACCTTCGAAGAGTGTCTTGGTGGCAATAAGAGGTAGTGATGGTTGACAGGGAGTAATTAAGTTAACTTACTTGCGCTGTATTTTTTCTTCCCATGTCAAATGATCTAGACGACGTTTTTTTCCTCGGGCTGCAACACTGTCACCAATCCACATATTTTGATCAACGGCCGTTGTGGCACCTTGCATAGACGTACTCGGTGAGGGCCTTATTTTCGCTAACGCTGTATTTGCATTCGGATTTGGCGTTATGGCCACAAATTTGGGCACAGTTATAAAAACGGCTGGCTTTGTTTCCGCCATAGCTAATTTGATTTCTGTTGAATCGGTTTCACCTTTACAAGTACTCAATAAATATATGTAGAAATTATTACGTAAGATCTTAACAGGAATAATTTTATTTCATTCAGTGCGGCATAACGCTTGTTTCAATATAATTGCTTATTTCATGTTTTCACATTCACTTTGAGTTCCAAACTGACGTGGCGTTTTGTAGAAATTTGTATCCAATTGGTTTTTTTATTTGCATTGCTATATACATCGTAATACTTTTTTCTCATGCAATAGGCATTATTATAGCGCAACAGCCAAGATCCACCACCACATCTACGTATAAATTAAAAGTTGACGTGTACAATTTTGGTTGGCAAATTTTAACCATCCCTTTGTCGACGTCCAAACAAGGAGACACGAAGTTGAGCAACTCGTCGCATAAAGGCCCGGTTATACTTGCATAGCATAGCAAAGCAGGGCAGCGCAAAACATAAGCGCATAGGGCTGATTATACTTCGCACAGCCGGCAACCATGGTTAATTAATAAAAGTTTTCGCATCCCGACATTCGTACATATATACATAGACACTCCATGTAAATTGTTTGTGTATTCTGTGGTGCTTCTGTCAAAATCACAGTTCGCCTTTGTAGAAATCATATTGTATGCTCAAAATTGACTCAAGTTTGATATAAGCACAATAATTAAAGTGAAAAAGTAGAAAAAAGTTAGAAAGTTAGCTGTTTAGTAAGTTAACCTGTATAAATTAGCCTTGCGTGCAACCCTTCGCACATTCAACACACAAATTCGTCATGATCCAAATAAAGAAGATTGTGCATTCAGCGGTTCCGTTATGCATTCATCCAAAATTTGACAGAATCAGCTGATTTAGTGACGTAGTAACATAAATTCTCTTTTCCCCAGTTTCGTTTCCGGTTATCTAAAAACTAAAGATTGTGTGCGATAAATGTGAAATTTATATTATCATCTAAAGTGATAAATTAGTAAATTGTTAAGCCGGAATTACAATAGCGCTGTGGCTGTGGCAGCGACTGTTTTTCGAAATCAGCTGATTTTTAGAAACTACGGTTTGCAATGAAGCGGCACATAATACAGCAGAGGCAGCTGGCAGCACCGCTCCGTTTAGCCCAAATTCTAAATTCGCTGCCGCTGCCTTGAATCGCAGCCATCTTCAAGTGTTGATGTGAACTTATGTCTGTTTCCGTACTATCCAATGCAATATATTTTTTACTAATTTTGTGTTTCCGTACTTTGATGCCAGCAAGCAGGAGAGAATTTAACTTTTACTTAATTGATTTCCACTAGCAAATATTGCTGGCGGGATGCAAAAGCAAAGAAGAAGAAAGAGCAGAGGAAAAAATTAAACAAGATTGATTATTTTAATTGAAAAAAGTGGACATGAAAATGGTAAGTAAATTTATGTCACCACGTGTCCAAGGTAAAAGGAAACAGCCCTAATATATAAAGAAGTCACTGCCAAATACTGCGAACGCTCTATTGTGTTTGGTCTGGCAGTCACTGCTCATATTAGACACAACAGCTGATTTCGAAAACCGTCGCTGCCCGCTGCCACATCGCTGATGTAATTTGGGCTTTAAAGTTTATCCGTTTATCCGCATTTTTACATGAACGCACCTCGGTAAATAATTGTTTAATAGCATGTTCATGGTGAGCCTGCGTTTTGCGTTTCGGACGCAACATTAAATGTTACATTTTTGAAAGAAGATAGAAATGCCACCACCAAAATGCAATTTAACGCAACTATTTTTTTGCGCTTTAAATGCTAACGCAGAAAGCAACCCTGAAATCTTCGAAAAAATTTGCCATTCGAATGGAAAATAGTGGCAACACTCTGGCAGCGCAAGAACGAAATACCTACAAGATTACGCATATAGAGCAGCATGAGCAAGGGCACACGAGCTCCATGATGACGTCACTCTAAATGGAATGAGCGAAAGTAAACAAAACAGAGATCAAAATTGATACCAAAGCGGTTGGTACATTTGGATTGTAAAATTAGTGTATAATTAGCTTTGTTCAACAACTTTACTTGCAAGAAAGCGTCAGTGACAAATTAAGAGTAAAAACGAGAAAAAGAGAAAATTATCAACCAAAGTTATTGAACACAAAATCGTAAACATTTGCAAGTAAACAGCTGATGCGCTGTTTTCACAATTTGATTTTTAGGTTAGGTTGTAATTGAAATCTTTGAAATTGAAAATGAATGTAAATAACTGAATTAGGAAGACGAAAATCTACTTTGGATATTCCACAACATCGTCAAGATTCCTTTTTGCGCTAATTTATTTAGTATGCAATTAGAAATTTGCGATTAAAATGTTTGCATATTTCCAATTGAAATTTTTGTGATCATATGTTTTTGACGCTTCTATTTTTTTTTAAAGCTGCAAGTAGTTGCAAATGAAAATTTTACTTGCAACTATTTTCAACTCTCTCGAAGTCTTACTCTCCCAATTCGGCTCTCTTTTGCAAATTTTTTGGGTTATTGAACATAAAATTCGTAACTATTTGTAAAAGCAATTACAAATTTTGAGTTATTGAACAAAGCTGTTATTATTACATATTTTGCAAATTCTTGTTAGATTTTTTTATTTAGACAAAACAAAAAAATAAACCTCAACACCTGCTTGCTATTTTAAATAAAGAAAAATGAAGTGCCGCGTATTTATTTGTGTCAATATTTGTTCAATAAAGGTATTTTTCGCATGTTAGCAAATTTTCGTTCTCGTCGATAACGTAGTTGATGACGTACTAACCAAAATGAACCCAGTCTCTGGATGAATATTTTACTGAATATGGCTGAGTGCACAATCTTCTCTATTTGAATCATGCCATGCATGAATTAACAAATAACAAGATTGTGCATTCAGCGGTCCCGCTAGGCGTTCATCCAAAATTTGACAGAACCAGCTGATTTAGTGACGTAGTAACATAAATTCTCTTTCACCCAGTTTCGTTTCCGGTTTTCTAATAACTAAAGGTTGTGTGCGATAAATTTGAAATTTATATTAAAAAAACTATTTTAAATAAAGAAAAATGAAGAGCCGCGTATTTATTTGTGTGCATAATAGTTTAATAAAGGTATTTTTTACATGTTTGCAAATTTTCTTTCCCGTCGATAACGTAGTTAACGACGTACTAACCAAAATGAACCCAGTCTCACGGATGAATATTTTGCTGAATATCGATGAGTGCACAAACTTCTTTATTTGAATAATGCATGCCATGAATCAACCAACAACCAGATTGTGCATTCAGTGGTCCCGCTATGCGTTCATCCAAAATTTTACAGAATCAGCTGGTTTAGTAACGTAGTAACTCTTTCACCCAGTTTCGTTTCCGGTTATCTAAAAACTAACCGTAGCCATACACGCTGCGGCCGTTGACCCAACTCGGTTGCAATGGAGTTGGACTCATGAATTAACAAATAACCGCTTGTAGGAAGAAGGAAAACGTGCAGCAAAAGTACGATTAATTAAAAGGAAAAAATTGCAAAAAAGTGTTTCACTTATAACTTCTGTTTGGATTGAACGATCAATACTAAAACTCGACAATATCAAAACTAGGGTACTCTTTATATGAAACCGTAAGAAAAAATAAAAACTAAGGGCCGTTTACTCAACCTCTGATTAACGCTAACCGGAGGATAAAGGTCCGGTTAAGTTGTTGACTGGATTATCGACCATATGATAAATGTATGATGTGATGAAGTCGATAATGATGTTTAACCGGACTTTTACCGTGGTTAGCGTTAATCAGCGGTTGAGTAAACGGCCCTAAGTTGTTTTTCATGGCAAGCTCTCAAAGTTGTATGTACACTTTTGCTTATAACTTTTGATTGCATTGTCCGATTGATACCAAAATTTTACAGCATCTAAATTAACCTTTTCGGAACTTCATTTTTGTTTTTGACCTTAAAAATCTATATTTGCATTTCTTACTGTTAAGAGCGCTTTCACATTACTCTGTGCGGTATCGGATCGACATTTTTGGTTTTTACCGAAAGTATACCGAAACCTTACCGACCACATGTATTTCAATTGACACTTTCACATTAGTGTTGCATACATGAAATCGGAGCGGATTAATTTCGGTATACCGGAACGCGGTAAGACCGGTCAGTAAAATTTGAGGAATTACTGCATACATTTTTGCGGCGTTATAAAAGAAGAAGAACAAAGTCAGTAAAAAACTCGTTGCGGCTATAAATGTAGCAAGTTATAATGTCTTCGACTTCACTAGAAGACATTATTGTTGTTATTGAATGATTTATATTGTAAATTTCGATGTTTGTTTTCTTATTTTCTGAAGATTACGCACCGAAATTATTCCCACAAGTGTGAAAAACACAACAACGCGGAATCGTTTCGGTACACTAAAAATACCGAGGAAAGAATGTCGACCCAAACCCTGCAAAAATTGTTGGACCACTTGGTACATTTCGACGCTTCCAAACAAAACTGTACTAAGTCTGAAAATTGTGTTTTGCAGGAGAAGCTCTCAAAGTTTGAACTCGATATGAAACTTCGGTTGTATGCTAAGTATATTTTCACTTGTAACTTCTGTTTGAATTGAACGTTCTACACCAAAATTCGACAATATCAAAGTTAGGGTACGCTTTATATGAAACCGTAAGAAAAAATAAAAATTTGCTACGTGGTTTTTCATGGCAAGCTCTCAAAGTTTTTATTCTGTAAAAATCTCGAGTTGTATTATATGTACACTTTTGCTCATAACTTTTGATTGGATTGTCCGATTGATACCAAAATTAGACAGCATCTAAATTAAGGGCCGTTTACTCAACCTCTAATTAACGCTAACCACGGTTAAAGTCCGGCTAAACATCATTATCGTCTTCATCCAACCAAACATTTAGCGTGTGGTCGATAATGCAGTTCACAACTTAACCACGCCTTTATCCTCCGGTTAGCGTTAATCAGAGGTTGAGTAAACGGCCCTAAGACACGCTCTACTTGAAAACGCCAAAAACGGCAAAATGTACTAAGTCGACTTAGGGCCGTTTACTCAACCTCTGATTAACGCTAACCGAAGGACAAAGGTCCGGTTAAGCTATGGACTGCATTATCGACAACATGTTAAATACATGGTTTGGTGAAGTCGATTATGATATTTAACCGAACTTTAACCGTGGTTAGCGTTAATCAGAGGTTGAGTAAACGGCCCTTAGTACAGTATTCTTTGGAAGCGTCGATTTGTGCCACAGTCACATGTAGCCAACCATTGGGCCAGTTCACGTATATGATACATTTGTGCCATGATTCAAATAAAGAAGATTGTGCACTCAGCGATATTCAGCAAAATATTCATCCGTGGGACTGGGTTCATTTTGGTTAGTACGTCATCAACTACGTTACCGACGAGAAAGAAAATTTGTAAACAGGCATAAAATACCTTTATTGAACTATTATTCAGACAAATAAATACACGGCACTTCATTTTTCTTTATTTAAAATAGTATTTTAATATAAATTTCACATTTATCGCACACAATCTTTAGTTATTAGAAAACCGGAAATGAAACTAGGTGAAAGAGAATTTATGTTACTACGTCACTAAATCAGCTGATTCTGTCAAATTTTGGATGAACGCATAGCGGGACCGCTGAATACACAATCTTCTTTATTTGAATCATGCATTTGTGCCACAGTCAACTAGCTACGAACTTGTCACATGCAGCCAATAATTGGGTCAGTTCATATATATGTATGTATGTAGATTCGTGTTTGAAGATCTATTTTAACGATCGTAACCGCTGCACGATGTTTATTAAGAGTCTTGCCAAGAAGCATTAATCTAAATATTCAAAAAAAAAAGAAAAAAAATTGTCTTGAATGAAATATTTATGAAAATAAAAACGACCAAAAAACCAAAAGTAAAATTTAACCGGATGAGCCAGCCGATAAACAAGCTCTACTAATTAGCACAAAGCATTGCTTGTGCTAAAAATAGAATTTGTACAAACCAAACAAACGCACAACCACACCAACATACAGGAGACAAATGCCGAGAACGTCGGCAAGGTCACTGTTGCTGGATGGTAGGTTGTAAAAAGGAAAAATCAAAAGAAAAATTAATACAAGCAAAATGCAAGGCGGCGGTAGCATAGTGGTGATGCCATTAGATTACCAACCGGAAGATCCGAGGTTCGATCTCGGCGGACGCCAGAGAATAAAAATGTTAAAAAGAAGTCTGATGAAGAGATGTTGTGGTCTTCTACGAAAAAATATTAATTTTTCACACCAAGTTTTCCTTAAAAAAAAAATTGGTATTGAGAGCTCAAGAATGAAGTAGTTATGGAAATATTTTACATTTTTAACTCCTTAGAGTAGTTTAAAAAGTAACTTGCCGTAGCTAGTTTAAAAAGTAACCTCTTGTAGGTGGTTTGCAAAGTAGCTACGGCAAGTTAGTTCTTAAACTAGTTTGATGCGATCGAGCGATGGACCATGTGGTCCTGTGCTAGGACATTGCAATGTTAATTGGACCAATATTTTTATATGGAATATGGCAGGTTTTGGGCTAGTTGATTGCCACAACCCTGCAGAAAACGGAACTAGTTCATACATGCATGTACAAACCAGCCGCTTGTGGCAATCAACTAGCCCAAAACCTGCCACATTCCATATAAAAATACTGGTCCAAATAACATTGCAATGTCCTAGCACAGGACCACATGGTCCATCGCTCGATCGCATCAAACTAGTTTAAGAACTAACTTGCCGTAGCTACTTTGCAAACCACCTACAAGAGGTTACTTTTTAAACTAGCTACGGCAAGTTACTTTTTAAACTACTCTAAGGAGTTAAAAATGTAAAATATTTCCATAACTACTTCATTCTTGAGCTCTCAATACCAATTTTTTTTAAGGAAAATTTGGTGTGAAAAATTAATATTTTTTCGTAGAAGTTATAGATCCATTTCGGAGACCACAACATCTCTTCATCAGACTTCTTTTTAACATTTTTATTCTCTGGCGTCCGCCGAGATCGAACCTCGGATTTTCCGGTTGGTAATCTAATGGCATCACCATTATGCTACCGCCGCCTTGCATTTTGCTTGTATTAATTTTTCTTTTGATTTTTCCTTTTTTCAACCTACCATCCAGCAACAGTGACCTTGCCGACGTTCTCGGCATTTGTCTCCTGTATGTTGGTGTGGTTGTGTGTTTGTTTGGTTTGTACAAATTCTATTTTTAGCACAAGCAATGCTTTGTGCTTATTAGTAGAGCTTGTTTATCGGCTGGCTCATCCGGTTAAATTTTACTTTTGATTTTTTGGTCGTTTTTATTTTCATAAATATTTCATTCTTGAGCAGTGTTGCCAGGTTAGCCTTTTCGAGGCTAGATTTAGCCTTTTTTTGTCCTTTAGCCTCATAATTTTCGGTTTAGCTTCGTGGCTTTTTTCTAGCCTTTTTTACTCAAAATGTTACTTGTACTAATTTGTATAACAAGAACTTGCAGTAATTCATGTGAACGCCGTTGTACGTATGCGACGCCATGAATGTGTTCTGACCGTAAGGTTTTTATAGCAACCTTGTTACATTGTTGTCAAAATATAGTAGGCCTGGTTTTCCCCGAAATATATACATGCATACATATGTTCTTTTATTTCGAGTTGTAGGAGTGAGTAATGACACGATTTTTTGGGAGTTGACACATAAGCACTGACTCACTAAAAAGAGTCGACTCACTAAGTTGGCACGATTGTGCTACAACACGTTTGTGTTACAGCACGATTGTGCTACAGCACATATTACTTTCGTGCTATTGTCAACCAAAAAGTGTTACTGTGTGCTATCAGAGACTGTGTCAGTGAAAGAGTCGCTCCGATGATGAATTGATATTTGTACGAGAATGGCATATAAATCAATAATAGAATTGAAGTGATAGGTGTGGGTGGGCAAATATATGGAAAATTAATTAGTTAATTAATGTCGTTGTGTGCCAATATAAACTTAGTTGATAAGATCAATTACAAATTTCAAATGAATGTATCTTTTTATATATGCACGATATACGATAATGGGTTAAAATCCAAAAGTTGGGAAAAATCATCTAGTTTCTGAATATCATAACAAAATTTACCAAAATTAGGGGGAACAACCGAAAAAAAACCAAAATAAGTGTCCAAACAAAAACGGGTTAGTGTCCAAAAGTTAGTGCAATTCATGCAGAATACACCAGGTTGAACGAATTTTTAGTGCAATGAACATTTTAAAAACTAAGCTAAGGAACAGATTAAAAACCAAAATGCTTCATTCGCTGCTTAATATTAGATGTTCATTAAAACGCGTATCCAAATGCTGTGATGATTTTGAAATTTCTGATGATCTCACCTCTATGGTAAATGCGCGAAATTTATACGAAACCTCAAGCTCTTCTGGTTCATCAGACGAAGATGATATTATTTAATTAACTAGTTTGGAGTAATTTTTTGTTCTATGTATAAGTATTTATTTAAAAAACAAAGTCATGTACTAGTCAAGAAAATGTGCCTGATATGTGTTCAAACATGAATAGTTCCTTTAAGTAATGTTTATAGTTTTTATATGCAAATGAACAAAACTTAAATAAATAAAATTTGAATGAATTTCTTAAAAAAAATGCTGACTTCTTTTTAGCTTCGTTTTTTTTAGTTTCAGCCTTTTCTAACTTTTTTTTTTGCCAATCTAGCCTCGTTTTTCTTCATGACCTGGCAACACTGTTCTTGAGCTCTCAAGACAATTTATTTTCCTTTTTTTTTTTTTTTTAAATATTTAGATTAATGCTTCTTTGCAAGACTGTTAATAAACATCGTGCAGCGGTTACGATCGTTAAAATAGAACTTCAAACACGAATCTACATACATACATACATATGAACTGACCCAATTATTGGCTGCATGTGACAAGTTCGTAGCTAGTTGACTGTGGCACAAATGTACCAAGTGGTCCTACAATTTTTGCAGGGAAGCGGCTGGTTTGTACATGCATGTATGAACTAGTTCCGTTTTCTGCAGGGAAGTCGTACCGAGTAATGTGAAAACGCACTAAAGGGGTTGTTATGAATAATCAAAAGGAATTTAAAATAAAATATTTCAAAAGTGGTTTTTTGGCACTATGCCATTTGGCATAGATTTCACTCAACGGAAATAAAAATATGTATAGGATGAAATCAAGCCGCAGAGAATTTATGTCTTTTGATAACAAAAGCAAGCAAAATTGTTGTCCATAAACTAGAGTATACTTTCCCGAAAGTGTAAATATTTCAATTTACTTTAGTTTTCGAGATATCCTTATCCAAAATTGTAAGAATTAAATTTTTTGTCAGTTTTCGAGATCAGCATCAAAGTTTTTCTTTCAGTCAAGAAACTGTGAAAATTATCTAAAAGTTTGAGTTTTTTCCTTCCAAAATCCGTTGGGCGTTGTAAAATATCATTTTTCTTCACTGAGATATTGTATTTTTAAATGTGCATGGCCTTTGCAAAGGATATTCGAGATACAATTTCCATTTAAAGATATAAACTATTTTTTTTAAGGTAGAAGTCATGTATAGTAAGATACATTGACATTAACCTTCATAAAACAAAAAACGTTAAAGATAAAAGCTTAACTTCGCTTTAGAACTGTGGAATTATAGTCTAAACGATTTCAGCTCTTGTTCTAGTAAATTACTAAATCCACCCCTGTATCTGTCCTGAAACAAAGAAGAAAAAAGATAAAAAATATATATACATGTCTCTTGGAAGCAAATATAACTTACTTTATCTTTTATGGTATCCTCTGAAACAGTTCCTCGAGCCATTTAGAATGCGCAACACGAATATCCTTCGCATCCTTTGCAAACATGCACATTTAAAAATGCAATATCTCAGTGAAGAAAAACGATATTTTAGCAAGCTCAACGGAATCTGGAAGGTGATAACTCGTACATTTAGATAAATTTAATTTTCTTTACTGAAAGAGACATTTTATGCTACATAACCTCAAATACAGGGAAAACCCCCAATGCTTACTCTTTTAGGTCAGGATATCTCGAAAACTGGAGTGAATTAAGATAGTTGGACCTTCGGAAAAGTATACACTGGTTTCCGGATGACAATTTTGTTGGTCTCTGTTCTCAAAAAAAACACGCAATCGTTGCGACTAATTTTATACCATACACTTTTTTATTTCCGTTGAGTGAAATCTATGCCGTAGTCCCAATTCCATTTTTTTTTTTTTTGGCATAAATTCAACTAATGCAGCTACGCAGTTGAAAGTTGACAAATCCTATAGCAAAGGCATATGGAAGAAAAATAGCAAATATCTGATCCATCAGACCACGCCCACCGTGACTGTCAGTAGGGTGTCCCTTCCAGGTATGAGATGTCAAAATTAGCGTAATTGAATACAGAGCTCTATATATTTATGTATGTTAAGGTAAATTTCAAATAAATAAGCGAATTTAAATTTCTAAAAACCAAATTAGACACTAGTAGGGTGTGTCGAAATACTTTTTTGAGGGTTTTATTAACGCAAGACCGCGTGTTTCATAGCAGATTACGAAATAATGAGTAACGTCCGCAATTCACTTCATGTGGTTAATAGCATGTTCATGGTGAGCCTGCGTTTTGCGTTTCGGAGGCAGTTTTGCGTTAAGTCCAAAACGCAACATTAAATGTTACATTTCTCCATACAAATGCCACCACCAAAATGCAACTTAACGCAACTATTTTTTTGCGTTTTGAATGCTAACGCAGAAAGCAACCCTGAAATCTTGGAAAAAATTTGCCATTCGAATGGAAAATAGTGGCAACACTCTGGCAATACAAGAACGAAATACCTACAAGATTACGCATATAGAGCAGCATGAGCATGGGCACACGAGCTCCATGATGACGTCACTCTACATGTAATGAACGAAAGTAAACAAAACAGAGATCAAAGCGGTTGGTACGTTAGGTTTGCAAAATTAGTGTATTATATTAGGGGTATTCGCTATCCATAGCATAACCCTAGCACGTAGCACGGATTGCAAAGTTTTACAACGCACAACAACAAAATACAGGCGCAAAGAAATATGCTAGACCTCAAAAATATGCTACACCAAAACCTATGTATATTTATTTGCTATGAAGTGTAGGAAATTAATTGCGACCCTGCGTCAGCTGACATTTGCCAATTGCTAATTTCAATTTCAATTTAAGTATCCAAATTTTGCTTGAAATGTTATGTTTTGTGTGTATTTCTTAAATTTACTAAAATAAAATGATTTATTTATTAAAAAGCAGTGATGAACGCATCCCTTTGGCTAAAAAGAAAAGCTGCTTCTTAAAATTTCCTACGACTGTGCAATGGGGTGCTCTCGATGTGTAGGATATTTGCAATCCGTGCTATCTTGCTATTATTACATATTTTGCAAATTCTTGTTCTATTTTTTTTAATTAGACAAAACAAAAAAATAAACCTCAACACCTGATTGCGTAATCTGGGATATTAGCTCCGTTTGTTTCGAACTTCTCAAATGCGCATTTACAAAACGCGGCAGCATGAACACTTTTCGAAAAGCCATCTTCGAAAATGCAAAATGTTGCGTTTCAAATCCAGCATGAACATAGTATTATACTAGTATTATACTTTATTTTTTATTTTTTATTTTTTTATTTTTTTGTTTTGTCTAATTAAAAAAATAGAACAAGAATTTGCAAAATATGTAATAATATAATACACTAATTTTGCAAACCAAACGTACCAACCGCTTTGGTATTAATTTTGATCTCTGTTTTGTTTACTTTCGTACATTACATGTAGAGTGACGTCATCATGGAGCTCGTGTGCCCATGCTCATGCTGCTCTATATGCGTAATCTTGTAGGTATTTCGTTCTTGTATTGCCAGAGTGTTGCCACTATTTTCCATTCGAATGGCAAATTTTTTCGAAGATTTCAGGGTTGCTTTCTGCGTTAGCATTCAAAACGCAAAAAAATAGTTGCGTTAAGTTGCATTTTGTTGGTGGCATTTGTATGGAGAAATGTAACATTTAATGTTGCGTTTTGGACTAAACGCAAAAATGCCTCCGAAACGCAAAACGCAGGCTCACCATGAACATGCTATAAGACAGCGACATCATATTATATTAGTGCCTGCAAATGTCGAAAAATTCGGAATTGCTGAGATAGTTCACTGGAAAAATATCGAATTTTTTAAAAACGGCAATAAACGGCAATAATATTTTTGCATGACTTTATTAAATACACTTTACTTAATAATATAGCGTCTTTACTTTTGTGAAGAATTGTGTAGTTATATAACTTTTTGTCTACAAAATACAAAAATTATAAATTTTTTTTTACAATAATATACCTTTCGCAAAGCACTTCAAAGACACGCTAATACACTTAGAAACATGGAAAAACTTGGTAAGAGTAAATTATTCTTACTTTTTCTTACGATATCCATAAAAATGTGCACTTGTTTTCAATCAAACTTAATTTTCCAATATTAAAAAGTTCACAGCAAAAAAATACACAAAACTTTAATATTATTGTAGCGAAACAGCTGACTTTGTTGGCTTGTCAGAAACTAATGGTTGCCAGATCTATTGAATTAAACTGGTTTTTAAGTGCAATAGTATATGTATTATAGGAAAATGCATGCCTTTTTTGAACACTTAAAAGTTTAAAATTTCGTTTATGCCACAAATTTTGGACCAATGTGACCAATGTGGCATGGTAGGAAATAAAAAAAAATTCTAAAGCCTTATTAAAAAGTCCAGAGTCCTAATTTTTTTCGAGATGCTAAAATCAACAATTTCCTACTAATATATGAACAAAAATTTGCCAAATAAATTTTTTTTTCGTGAAATAACTGAATTTATGAAGTTACTTTTTCTTGCAAAAAACAAAACTCAAAAGAGATGATTGCTTTTGCAATTATCGCGAGTTACTAGCTGCAGTAATCAACAATTTTTCAATGCTTTCTTATTCAGAATTCTTCAAAGAAAAAGAAAATATTAAAAAACAAATTGGATGTTGAAGTTGTATATCATAAATCTGCCACTGAAGTGCGACTACGCCGTACGGCATAGATTATCCGAAAGCGTTAAGACACGCTCTACTTGAAACCACCAAAAACGGGAAAAACGTACTAAGTCGACTTAGTACAGTATTGTTTGGAAGCGTCGAAATGTTGAACAACAAGCCCCCAAACGATACAACCAAGTTGTACAACTTGCCAAAAAGTCAAAACTTTTTGATTTTTCGTACAACCGATACACAACTTCATACAACAGCCCCAAAAATGGTGCGATTTCGAGCGCAACCCGCTCAAGTTGTATAAAAAATTGCAAGGTGTGTGGCTAGCATAAAGATTGTATGCGATAAATGTGAAAATTTTATTATATAACTATTTTAAATAAAGAAAATTGAAATGCCGCGTATTTATTGTGTTAATAATCATTCAATAAAGGTATTCTTTATATGTTTAAAAATTTTCTTTCTTGTCGGTAACGCAGTTGATGACGTACTAACCAAAATGAACCAAGTGTCACGGATGAATATTTTGCTGAATATGGCTGAATGCACAATCTTCTTTATTTTCTTCTTTCTTTTATTTTTATGTTACTACGTCACTAAATAAACTGATTCTGTCAAATTTTAGATGAACGCATAGCGGGACCGCTGAATGGACAATCTTCTTTATATGAATCATGGGTTAGTACGTCATCAACTACATTATCGACGAGAAAGAAAATTTGCTAACACGCAAAAACTACATTTACATTACTATTTATCACACAAATAAATACGCGGCACTTCATTTTTCTTTATTTAAAATAGTTTTTGAAGTTAACTTCTTAGGCGGCGATACAGAGTTTTTATGGAGAGTGAAATTTGAAATTTGATGCAACGGAAGTTGCCCCCGGAAATAGCAGCCATTTTAGTTGATTATTAATTTAAAACAAAATCAACCTTGATATCTCGCGCGGTTCGAACTCACAACCCCTCGCTTCCAGACCAGACGCAAAACCTCTGCGCCACCACACCACTTGCGTTGAGTATGTCAAATACTGCACTTAAGTTGAACTAACCAGTACAACTCACTCACCTATTGAAAGCAACGAGTAACAAGTTTGATATTTGCAAATACATATGTACATATTACAATGAAAGCAACCACCCGTTTTGTTAGTTCAGTTTAAGTGCAGCGTTTGACATACTCCACGCAAGTGGTCAGGTGGCGCAGAGGTAGTGTGTCTGGTCTGGAAGCTAGGGGAGGTGGGTTCGAATTAAAGGCCTGCAATTGTTGAACTATTTAACATGCCACATTTGCGACATCATGCAAATATCATGCCTTGCCATGTTGCTCATACATGTTTAACAACGACATACAAAGACACTATCGAAAAAATTCAAATCAAACCTATACATTTTTTTTATAATTGTTTGGCATGCATGAACAGAGAAAAACAATTTTTCAATACATGCGACAAGTGCGACACATGCGACACATGCAACACTTGCGACATATTGTGGCAGCATTATTATTTATACTACAATTCCGTAAAAATTAACATTGTGAGCGAAATCAAATCAAATTTTGCAAGTGGAAGATGCGCTGAATATGAATCTGGTTTTAACAAAGAAGAATTATAATAGTTATGTACCTACATACATACATATGTATGTATAGATACATACCCCAGGAGCCCAAATTGACATGTACACTAGACTAGACATGAAAAATCTTTAAAAGTCCGTCCCTAAATATAAAGCTACACTCAGAGAAAAAGCAAGCTAAATTTCAGTATAGCGGGCTTGAATCAAGCCGAAAACGTTATGAAAGTCTGTTAAGCTCGGAAATGCTAAAATCAAGAATACTTATATTCTTATTTTTAGGACGATATTTTTGGTAATAAAAAGCTTATATTAAGAATTTTTCAGTTTTGAAATAAGCCTATATAAACTTATTTTCAGCATTACCCATGATTGATTTGAGAATGTAAAATCTTATTTGAAGATTGTTCAACTTTGTTTTTATTTATATTTATTTTCGAATTTTTCGAAATTCGAAATCATTTAACCCACCTAACAAAATAAAAAAATAAAATTGTTTATTTCAATGCATTGTATTTTATTTTGTTTTATTTTCGGACATGTACATATGTATACATATATATATATATATAGTAATATATGTATAAGTAATATATATAATAAAAAATTCAATTTTTACATACATATACGTATATACATATATTCTGCAAAACATTGTATATTATAAAAACAGAAATATGTATTTATGCAAAAAATTCTTAAGGTATAACTATAACTACAACTACTTATAACTATAAGTATTACAAATATTTAATTCTGATAAGAGATTTTCCCTTGTTTATATAATATACATGAAAATGTTTGCGAAACTTTTACATTTATTTTATAACATATTACATAAACATTTTCATTTTGATGCAAAAATTCTTTTATTTTAAATATCTGAAGATGGTTGTTTTTTCCATGCAAACAATTTCGCACGAAACTCCACTCTCAATCCTAGCTGGGGAATGACTTCTCTCGTTTTGCACATATTTTAAACTTCTTATCATCACATCGTGCATCTAAAATAATATAATATTTAATATTGCAATGCCATTGCGAAGAAAGGAAAGCGTTTCATATTCGTGTTGTTTAAGAAGTGCAATCAAATTTCCGACTGGTCATGTACACAAGAGTTCCTGGGAGTCTTGTGTGTACGCTGCTAGCAATCAATGAATGCTATGCCAGTGTACGCACAATAATCCAAATGTGTTGCGCGTGTAAAAGCAACGCAGTCCACGCTGTGCGCCACTGATATATGTACCCTGCAGGGAACTCAATAACTAGTGAGCAAAATTTCTAGTTCCGAACTAGCGAAAAGGTGTCAAAGGGGAACTAGATCAATTGTAGTTAGACCCTCACCAGTTCAGAAGGAGTGAATTGAGTGACCATTACAAGACACACTTTGATTTGTGTGCAATTTCGAAGTGACAAAAATTCTATGAAAGTTTTTCGTTCGTTCAATTGCCGTCGGCTTTGTATATTTCTGCAATTCTCAAATGTTTAGTGAAGCATTTTATATAAAGAGTTTTCTATTTGCATCTTGTGTGAAATGAAATGTTCCCCTAATTACGCTTTTCCGATCCCTCAGGCTTATTTTTATTTTTTTAATTTTATTACTTTTTAAATATTATTGTAAATTTTTATTAAATAAATAAATAAAAAAATATTAGTTAAAAAAAAAAATAAAAAAAAATTATCATCCACCTTGACACCGACAGGATTCGAACCCGCGCCCCTCAGATTGAAAGGCACATGCGTTAGCCAATCGGCCATCGCGCCACTTGCTTGAAGTGTATCAAATGCTGCACTTAAGCTGCAGATGTAAAACTAGTATTTTTAGGTACCTGTAGCTAGTTCAGAACTATCGACATTGTGCCAATAAACGAACTAGTGTAAACTGTAGAATTTAGTACTAGTTCGGAACTATCGAAAATGTAGTGCAGAGAGGGACAATTGACACCGCCTAGGACATCGCCGTGTTAAATTCGCCAGTTGATAACATGCAAAAGAGATTTAGCTCGCACTAGTAGTGTCGAAAAATGTACTAGAAGCGACCTAGTTCGGAACTAGATATTTTCTCTACAGGGTATATGTATGTATATTCATACATATCTATGTATATATGAATGTACATATGTACATACATATATACATACATATAGCGAATGAATAACTCACCATTTTTTTTCATTTCCTCAGACTTTCGTAATCTTCCTGCTTTGTTATGTATTTCATCCGATTCCCTGGCGCAGCGTCTGTATACTATATGTATGTACATACTCCTTCGACGAGCTCCATCCAACCCTAGATGTATGTATGTATACAGCTGGGACTCGTCCAATGGAACGATGCTCAATATTTTAACATCTTTTGCGTTGTACGAGTATGTATGTATGTGATTTTTATTTTTATTTTTTTGTTAAAAAATATTTTGTTTGAACAAAAAAAACAATGATCGAATATTGAAAATTATGTTATTCTTAAGTTTGGGATTTCATTCTTAAAACAAGATTTTTTCAGATTAATATCTTGCTTCAAGAATGACATTCCTGTTTCACGATAGGAGAAACTTAAATTTTACATATTTTTCCTTAATTTCAGTAATTCTTAAATCAAGTTCGACACAGTTTGATTTTAGCCCGCTACTTTTCTCTGAGTGTAATGTTAAGGAGGTCTCCGGACAACATTTTTTTTTTTTGGTCCCGCAAAAAACCACCGAATTTGTTTTTTTCTATAACTTAGTTATTTGAATCCGATTTTTAAAATTGATATATCATTATTTTGGTCCTATGAAGCTCTATATTTCCTTCTAATGTTCTTTTGAATTCTGAAGTCGTTTTCACATACATAGCTGGGTCTGCTATCTATGTTGTACGTCCATAAATTATCCTTTTTTTAGAGGTCTAATAACAAAGTTACAATAAAAAATCTTTTTCGGAGGTGTTTCGCGGGATCAAAAAGATGAAAAAAAAAAACTATATGGTTCCTTAAACATAATCTAGCACATATCTGTGTTCATATCGTATAGTAGCTTATGTCGAAAGGCAAATTTTCAAAATACTCGTAAATTTGTGTAATTTTCTAGCAGTTCCCCGCACAGGTTTATTAAGTAAAATCATTGAGACTGAAGCCGGTTTAAAGCCCGAGAAGGAGTTTAAACATCATATGATATCATAAAATTAAGAAGGCCGGTAAAGTCAGCAATTTCAAAACCATTAAAATCTTATAATTTTTCTGTTTACTGAGATTCTGAATTACGGAAAAGATGCATTCAGATAGAGAAACGAACGATCAGCTGCTTTTATGCGTAAGTAATTTCACCACGAACGTCGCGTTTTAAAAATTTGGAATTTGATTGCGGAAAATATATATTAGGTGCGATCATATGAAAAATTTATTCATATTTATTTCGTTCATAGTTTTTCTCATTGTGTGCACAAAAACAAATTTATGGGTCAGAATTTTTCAAATCAGCACAAAAAAATTTTTTTTCTTTGATTTTTATGATTCGCGTCTTAATCGATAGCTCTCCGTGTCAAGAATTAGTTCCCGAAATATTTTTGCAAAATGAACATTTTTGCAATAGTTATTCGCCAAGAAAGCTTTACATCAACTTCTTTAAAAAAAATTATTTGTTGTTATCAATGTTCTCCGCCTAGGAAAAATTCGGAAAAAATATTGTAGATGTAATGATGCATCGTAAGCTGAATTCCGAAGAAAAAAAGATGGGGACTCTTACCGTTTAAATGCAAAATGCGATTGAACGATTCCCCTCTTCAGCTTAGTAACATTACACTACTCTAAAATTATTAATTTGAAATAATTCCAAGAGATTCAGGTATAGGGGAGTTGGTCCGGTCTTCCTGATCTCAAAAATTGTTTTCTTTATATTTTGTATGGTTAGTTTTCGAGATAACGGTAAATTTTTGCAGTTTTGGGTATCACTACATTCAAACCTATTCTTCGCTAAGGTTGCAAGTGCGATAACCGCAAGCAGTACCTTGTTAGAAACATAATTAAAATACGCTTCTAACGACGTGCAACTTGCAGTGATTGAACAAACCCTTGCTCGTCAAAGTCAGAATTTTGTTGGTTTTCTGATTCATTTTTTTATTCAAATATTTATCGTTTTTATAAAAAGGATTATGCACAGCATACACAGTAGATTCTCTACATTACAAAGTTTTGGCAACGGTTGTTATGAACGAGTGGTACGATCGAGTTCCAACTATGGTCACAGTTGATAGTAAGTAGATCGTAAAAGGATAAATAAAAAAAGTGAGACAGAAAATGTAAAAAAGTGGTAGGTATTTAAATGCTCACTAGAGGAGCATAAATCGAAAAGAATGCTGAATATATTTTGAATGAAAATGAGGCAAGTGGATATTAGCAAATGGAATATATAATACAGCTTTTTAATTTGTAGTGGTCTGACTTTAAACATTTGCATATTTTAGGTAAAAAAAAACTTGATTTCCTATTTTTTCTTATCACCATTTCAGTGTTTACATTTTTCCAATTGGATACTCGGCATAATTCCATATCTGTGAATATGCAAATTTCTCTCGCGGTAAAAATGGTTTTGCATTTTTGGTTATGAATTATTGGAATATTAACTATGCCATAATTTACTTACTTTTCCCAAATTTTATTTTCATTACAAGTAGTTTTGTTTTGCTTTCAAAAAGCTTGCGAATTTACAAGTCAAAAAAAACTGCGTACTTGAAAATAATATAAAATTTCTACTTAAAAAGTTACAGATTTTACTGAAAAATTGGCGAATTTTCCAGAATTTTGCACAAACTTTTTAACTTTAATATATTTGGTTTCTGTTATAAATATTTTATATAACAAATTAAAATTATTAAAAACACATAAATAAATATAGTTTACAAATAAAATCACTTTCTATTCTGGGTTTATTTCATCACACACCACTGTATGTTTATTTAAACTCAAATTTTTGTAACATGATTAAGAACTTTTCTAATAAAATCTTCACCCACCATATGTCACCCCTTCATATTTAAATTTTAATCCCGCCACTGAAAACAAACAAAATTTAAAACATGTAGCATATTTTGAGGTGCTTGATTTCACCTATTTTTCCGAGCTCTACTTATAACAGATGTAATAAAAACATTTGTAATGAACATTCAACAGCTACAAAAATGTGTGAAAATTGTAGTTCATTATTATCCCCCTATTTTCAGAAATTACCTTTTTCATCTTTATATAATAAAAAAATTGTCCTAAAACTTTATAAGAATGTATAAAAATGCTTCTGAATTCATTACTGCATAAATAAAAGTTAAAACCATATACCAAAATAATGTGTTCCAAAATTTCCCCATAGGTGAGCCTCAGAGTCTCACTTTCGGTTTTACGTAACTTTTTAAAATTCGGTGATTAGGGTTAATGAAAAATTATAGCTTATATCCTTATCCCTATCTCTATCCTTAAAGTGCAGACATTGGTGACTTATCTGTAACCTTATAAAACAGCTGATTCAACCAACCTTACGACAAGCTGTGTTACTAGTCATTGGTGCCTTATCGTAATTCTGTAGCTGTATCGTTAACTTACAGACCAATTGTATTTTGGTTAGCAACCCTAAATCCGTAAACAGCTGACACTTGTGAAAGCAGATATAGGAAGGTAGGCGCATAGGCGAATTCAGAAACATCTTTTTTTATTTACAAAGGTAGATTATAATATCAAAATTAAAGCGAATTCACATCATGACCAATAGTAATGGGCGAGTCCCAATCGAATGCAGATTTTAACAAGGAGAAGTATTATTTTGACATTACAATCTACCAATTACAATAACAATATACATGGGTAATTTCTGAATTCGCCTATGTGCCTACCTTCCAAGATCTGCCTCGACAAGTATCAGCTGTTTACAGATTTACGGCACCACTAACAGCTCACATGGATAGCGATAAAGTTACAATAAGGTTAATGATACAGAAATACTTATAAGTCACCAATGTCTGAACCTTTATCCCTATCCCATTTCGTTTTTATATATGTACATACATAGTAGATAAATGTTTTCTTAATAAAAAAATAATAATCTACATATGAATGTATGTACGTACATACGCACATATATTTTCATACAACAGCATGAAAACATATTGCAGAGGCATGCTATAGAAAACAAAATCGAACAACAGTATAGGTAACAACAATGGGTGAGTTTCTAAGACTGAGCTGTTGTGCAACTGTTGAGTGTTTGTCTTAGAAACGCACTGTTGAGTAATTCCGCTCAGCTCAACAGTTGGCAACTTTTCGCCATTTTTTGCATCACAAATTTTCTTCGCTACTTGAGCTCAACATGTTGTGTAAAGCCAAACAGCTGATAAATTCATCAAACCGTTTCTAAGACGTAGCTGTTTAACTCAACTGCTACACAACTGTTGGCAACTGTTCAGCTCAACAGTTGCGGAGCAGCTTTTTCTTAGAAACTCACCCAATGACATGTTACAACAGTATGTTTGAGTTCGAACAACATGGCAAGACAGTATGTTTGAGTTGGCACAACATGGCAAGACAGTATGTTTTTGATGACATGGTATGACAATGTATGAAATTTTTGAAAAGGACAATTTTACAGAAAATGTTGAATTTTGCAGTACTTTAGTTCGAATCCAGCCAGGTTACCGGTTTTTTTTTTTTATTTTTATTTTTATTTTTTTTATTTTAATAATAAATAATAGCTTAAAAAAGAACTAAAAAGCACGCTTTAATCTTAAAATTGCACTAAAAATTGAGAAATAGTTTAATATAAAAACAAAAAGATGATATAGGTATGTACGTATTTAAGGAAAAGCATTAGGGGCTCAGTATGTCAAAAAAATTTAAAATCGGTATTTTTTACTAATACATATTTTTATTTTAAATTCTTTTGGAGATTTGTATGTCCATGTATATATGTACATATGTGTACGTGTAAGTACCTAAGAAATTCTAACCAGCGCTGTGGTGAAATAAGCGAGGTGAGAAGCAGAAATTAGAGTACACCGTTTGACACAACTTACGTAACTAGCGCGGTAGCTCAGTTGTAAGATGCTAGGCTTCCGATTCAAATGAAGCTGGCTCAAGTCCAGGTCGAGTCAGTTTTTTTGTTGCTTTTTTTTATTAAAAAATTTTCTTGGTCATTTTTTATTAAATAAAAGTGCCACCCGAATATCGGGGATTACATACTAGTTAATTATTAAAATAAAAACGATCAAACAACCAATATAAAAACCAATCGGATGAGCTTGCCGATAAAAAAAATCTAATAACAAGCACAAGCATCGCCTTTTATATAAATAGAATTTGTACAAACAAAAACACACAACCACATGTATATACATGCGATAGTTTTCATTGTAATATCCCTGCAAAAACATTTGCGATTAATCCCGATATACATAAGGGGTATACGCTATCCCTAGCAAGATAGCAAGATATCACGGATTGCAAATATCCTAGACCAAAATATGCTACACATCGAGAGCACCCCATTGCACAGTCGTAGGAAATTTTAAGAAGCAGCTTTTCTTTTTAGCCAAAGGGACGCGTTCATCACTCACTTTTTAATAAATAAATCATTTTATTTTAGTAAATTTAATAAATACACATAAAAAATAACATTTTAAGCAAAATTCGAATGATCAAATTGAAATTGAAATTAGCAATTGGCAAATGTCAGCTGACGCAGGGTCGCAATTAATTTCCTACACTTCATAGCAAATAAATCTACATAGGTTTTGGTGTAGCATATTTTTGAGGTCTAGCATATTTTTGTGCGCCTGTATTTTGTTGTTGTGCGTTGTAAAACTTTGCAATCCGTGCAATCCGTGCTACGTGCTAGGGTTATGCTATGGATAGCGAATACCCCTATAGATTTGTCACTGATTAATCGCATTTTTTACAGGGATGTATTTGCAAATTCTTTTCTCATATGATATATGAAACTTGTTACTTGTTGCTTTCGAGCGAATATAAATTGATGTCAGAAGTTAACTTCATCACGTGTACTGTGCTACACGCGGGTTTTTTTTTTTTAATATAAATTTTACATTTATCGCACACAATCTTTAGTTATTAGAAAACCGGAAACGAAACTGGGTGAAAGAGAATGTATGTTACTACGTCACTAAATCAACTTATTCTGTCAAATTTTGGATGAACGCCTAGCGGGACCTCTGAATGCACAATCTGGTTATTTGCTAATTCATGACTAAGGGCGGGTTTCACCATCACCGGTTAACACTAATAATCGATTTAGGGCCGGTTTCACCATCTCCGGTTAAGCAGTTAACCAGAGATTTTTGCCCGGTTAAGCAATTTATTTGACAGCTCGCCATACAATTTACGTCAAACTAACCAGCGATTAAATTAACCGGAGATGGTGAAACCGGCCCTTAGTCGCAAGTGTGTATAGGCGCTTACCTATACTTTGTTTTGATTTTAAATTCTTTCTAGTGTTATTCGTGGAATGGTTGATGGCTGAAGTATCAGCTATAAGGGAGGCGGTTAACCGTATAGGACATGAACTTATCCACAGGTATTTATTCATCTTCAGTAACAGCCAAGCAGCAATTATGTAAAAGACGGCGGCAGAATAATAAAAAGATAAACAAATTTATTTTAAAATGTATGTAAGTTTACTTTATTAATTATTAAATGTTATAAAAGTGCGCAACTGTACATTTTACAACATTACCGAGTCCAACTTTTCTCTGTCCGTACGTGTGCGTTTTAAAACTGGTGTGCCCTCTTTGAACACTATCTTTTTCCTTCTTCAATTTGCAAAATCATTAACCAAGTCGTTGCCAAAACAAACGGTATTTTCCCCATGCATTTATTAGCTGCTGCGTGGTGTTACCAGATGTAGTACAAATTACTGTTACCAGATTATTAATAAAAAATTGAGGAATTTCGCAGGAATGTTTCTACTATGAAATTATATCCCACCCACCGGTGGATCCGCTGGAGGATTCACTAACCATCAAAGCGGCTAGCTTACTGGCTGGACAACGTAGTGAGCCAGATGCTGTGCGAACGTGGGCGCTTCTTACCTGACCATATTTAGCGGTGAATACTTCCGTCACCCGGCCTCGTTCCCACTGACTTCTTGGTCTGGTCGGATCACACACTATCACCAACTGACCCGGCTATAACGGCGTGGTTCGCACCCTCCATTTACTACGTCGCAGAAGTTGTGGCAAATATTCCACGGTCCATCTCTTCCACAGCCGGTCTTTAAAATTTTGTGCTATACGCCACTGCTTACGGAGGCATACTCTCTCCTCCTCTGGGTTAGGCGTTTGCGTGGAATTCAGACAGCCAATTACGAAATGGTTGGGCGTCAACGGCTCTTCGTTTTGTGGTGTCACCGGTAATTCTGTTAGTGGGCGACTGTTGATGATGTTTTCGGTTTTATCAGAACACTTCTGAATGTTTCTAGCCGTGGAGCCTCTTCTCTCAATACTCTATGAATCAAACGTTTCACGCACTGCACAAGTCGCTCCCAGAAGCCTCCAGCTGATCGATTAGCAGGGCAATTGAACACTAACTGAATATTTTGCTTAACGATTTTTTGCTCGATTCGGTCAAAATCGAACAGACGGTTTTCCTTATTAATTTCCTTTTGGACTCCCACGAAATTCCTTCCATTGTCGCTTCGAATTCGTCCGCCGATTAACAAAGTTTCTAAAGCAGATTATAAAAGCGTCGGTAGATAAATCTTCGGCTATTTCCAGGTGTACTGCTCGCGTTGTCAGGCATGTGAATAGGCAGTGGCGTAGTAAGAGAATTTTTCGGGGGGGGGGGGGGGGGTCACAGCCAATGTAAAAAATTTACCAAAATTAAAACAAAAATTACCAAAAAACTACAATTTTTTTTACAAATGATAAAAATGTATTTTTTCAGACTATAATTTAACATTTTAGTACACAAATATCGCTTATTATACATATATCAAACTCTTAAGGCCCTTGGCCACTTAAAATCTGGACTGCCAAGCAGTGTATATGTGTGAGTGTCGGGTGATTGACGCAAATATCATCAACGCGAGCCCAACAACAAGAACGTGTAGCACTACGACTGCCGATTGCACTAACACACACAAAAAAACTCACACATACACACTGCTTGACATGCCAGATTTTCAGTTGCCAAAGGCCTTTAACTATACTTCAAAAGTAAGGGCCGTTTACTCAACCTCTGATTAACGCTAACCACGGTTAAAGTTCGGTTAAACATCATTATCGACTTCATCCAACCAGGTATTTAACATGTGGTCGATAATGCAGTCAATAGCTTAACCGGACCTTTGTCCTCCGGTTAGCGTTAATCAGAGGTTGATTAAACGGCCCTAAGTCACATATTCTCTTCTGGAAATCTACGGTTATAAATAATAATTTTCTAATACTCCATTTTGGCAGATATTAAGTAAAATCTCAAGTTCAGATACTCTTATACATTGCATATTTATTCCCATTGTAGTTAATACTAACATTATTATTTGATTAAGATGATAAGTAATTGAAAGACAACTTGAAATATGAATAATTGTATGTTGGAAAAAATAATTACATTGGGCCGTAGTCATAGTCGTTCACTAAAATCGGTTTTAGTTAAAATCGGTATTAAATTTAGAGCGACGTTTAAAATAGTGGTGTGTTATAGACAAGGATGGGCATTTTTCAACTACCACTCATTTTCAACTCAAATTGAGTGGTAGTTGAATTTGAATCAACTACCACTCAATCTTAGTGGTAGTTGAATTTTGAATCAATTACCACTCAAATTTGGTGCTCGAAACCTATTTAGGCAGTGAAATTATTGAGAAGTTAATCAACACATCAGCTTAAGGTGAAATGTACATACATACATATCGCACCCTAAATCAAAAAGTGGCACAACTCAAAATTCAAAAATTTTCAGGAGAGCCAAAAAAATTTTTTTCACTACAAGCAATTGTATGGCAAAGGGCCAGGTATAATGGTTATTTTTCGGTCGAAAGAGACAGTTATTGAAAAGTTTTTTTTGGCAATAGCTAGAGATATGTTCCGTATACCCGTTTATGAAAAAAACTCGATTTCGAAAAATTTTGAGTTGTGACGCTTTTTGATTTAGTGTGCGATATGTATGTGAGTATATGTGAGTCGTTAGTTTTGAAATTGGCATAAGTCCATTTTTAGGCGTGTCGAGATATTGAAGGGTTTGCGTTTTTACCAGGGACTTGTAACAAAACTCGTAACGAAACGAAACTCTCGTTTCTGGCGTTTCTGTTCCAAGAAACATTAAAGGATAGAAACTAAATTCGAAACCAAAAGATTGTAACGTTTCAATAAGTAACAAAACCTGTAACGAAACTAAATTAATTTTGTTCCTTGTAACAGAAACAGAAACAAAACTCCTTTGTAACAAAAGTCGTAACAAAACTCCGAAACGTTTCCAGCAGAAACAAAACCTGTAACGAAACTAAATTAATTTTGTTCCTTGTAACAAAATCCTCAGCTCAGAAACAAAATTAATTTTGTTCCTTTCAACAAAAACAAAACCAGAAACGAAATTAATTTTGTTTCTCAGTAGCAAAACTATAAAAATTATTATAATACTATTTGCCGTACATTAGGATGGACTTTTTATTTTTAGGTATATAATATGTATATGTATTCCTGTGGCATTTTGATGTGCAAACATCTTTGCTGTAGCTACGAGTAATTTCGAAAAACAGGTAAAGTTTACGCGTATCTAATGAAAAGTTTTGGGCAGGGCTTCTAGAGGGAGCCCTATTCTTTATGATTCCTAGGTCGGGTTGCGAGATATGGGTCAAAACGAGGACCCGGATGATCTTGTGTGTTTCTGAGTAATATTGGTATCTAATGAAAGGTTTTGAGCTGGCCTTCTACAATATTGGTATCAAATGAAAGATGCTGAGCGGGGCTTTCGTATAGAGCTCTATTCTAGACCGGGTATCCACATATGGGTCAAAATGAGGATCCGGATGATCCTTGAATATTTCTGAGCAATGTTGGTATCAAATGAAAGGTTTTGAGTAGGACTTCTACACGGAGCCCCGAGATATGGGTCAAACGTGGATCCGAATGATCTTGTATGTTTCTGAGCAAAACAAAACAAATCAAAATCAGAAATCAAAAATCAAAAATTAAAAATCAAAAACCAAACACCGAAACAAACAAAACAAACAAAAACAACAAAATGTAGCAGTGACAATGGCAACAAAAAATTATAAAAACGATAGTCGCATTTTAATCGATAGAAAACCAGTGAAAAAATGAATAAGGGAAAGGGAATAAAAGTCCTATTTCGAAACTGATTACACATCAATGTTCATGAGTACTCCTTACTCCCGTTTCCTTTTTTTTAACTCAACTGGAGTTAGGAAAATATGTGAAAATTTACTAAGGCGAAATTAAAAAAAAACCCTTATAATTTGCTTTATTAATGTTTTCGGACTATAATTGGCTGCGAGAAATGATAAATTGACAGAAATGTAATAAAGCTTGATTTATTAAGCAAATACACAAAAAAGAAACGCAAGTCGGATATCCCATTATCCATACGAAACGATATTACACCCGCCAAAGCATCCTGTACTGCTTCGACGTCTTACAAAAATCATGATGATGAAGAAATTGCACTACAAAGTAGTCTGAATGAGCTATTATTAGAAAATTAAATATTTCTTGATAAAAATTAATGTATACTTTTCACAATCCGTTGTTCTATGCATATGAAGCGTTTTTATATATCATTTAAAAAAATTAATATAGACAACCCTAATAGTCACCCAGTTATATTTTTCTTCATATCGACCCCTTTGTGCGACTTTATCGTAAGGGACAAAAGCAAATTTTACAGGAGAGCATTTTTTTTTTTTTTTTCACTGTTTTTTATTGGTATATTTAAATGAAATTGAACACGCGTTTAGATGGTTAATTAATATATTGAACCTGGTATCTTTTTTCGTGAAAAAATTTGCAGTTTGCGAAAAAATCATAATTTTGTCCCTTACGATAATTTCGCTCTCAATGTTTTATGAGCGTATTTGAATAAATGTCCCTTACGATAATATTTAAAAAATATAAGTGTCTTATTCCATACTTTAGTTGGTTGCCACAGACATACATATATATGTATGTATGTTATATACCTAAAAATAACAAGTCCTTCCTAATGTTCTGCAAATATAGTTTTTCTACTGAGAAACAAAATTAATTTCGTTTCTGGTTTTGTTTTTGTTGCAAGGAACAAAATTAATTTTGTTTCTGGTTTTGTTTTTGTTGCAAGGAACAAAATTAATTTTGTTTCTGAGGCTGAGAAACAAAATTAATTTAGTTTCGTTACGGATTTTGTTACAAGGAACAAAATTAATTTAGTTTCGTTACAGGTTTTGTTTCTGCTGGAAACGTTTCGGAGTTTTGTTACGACTTTTGTTACAAAGGAGTTTTGTTTCTGTTTCTGTTTCTGTTACAAGGAACAAAATAAATTTAGTTTCGTTACAGGTTTTGTTTCTGCTGGAAACGTTTCGGAGTTTTGTTAAGACTTTTGTTACAAAGGAGTTTTGTTTCTGTTTCTGTTTCGTTACTTAGCTGTGTAACAGAAACCGAAACCGAAACGCGTTACAAGTCCCTGGTTTTTACTGATTCAAAAATATTGAACTTGAAGTGAGCTACAGGTAAACTAGAGATGAACTAGAAGTGAACTAGAGGTGTAGGCATGGGTAACACTGCGCTTCGCGGCGCAATTGCGCTAACACCAACCCTGGCGTTATTGCGCTAACTCCGATTTGGGAGATGCGCCAACTCAATATAGCGCCAACCCAATATAGCGCCAACTCAATATTGCGCCAACTCAATTTTGTAATATAAAACCGACTCAATTTCGTGCGCTAACAGCAGCACCAATGTAGAGCTAGTGTAAAATGGCGCAACCACAACGCCAATAACAGCACCGTAGTATATGTATACGTATGACACCGTCACAATTATGTATGCTTGATAGTGATCTAAGTGACTCTAATTTCCAGCATATTTTCACAAATATACGGAATATGTTTCCAAATGATTATGAAAATTTAAATTAATTGTGCCCTCGTAAATGTAAGCAGAATTGCGCCAAAAGAAATAAAACGGGGATGGTAAACAGTAACAAGCGAAAAAATGGTATTTATCGATTATTCCATGACAATTGCGCTAAAGGTGTTATTGCGCCAGTACCGTGAGTTGGCGCCACGAGTGGCGCTGGAGTTATTGTATCAGCGCCAAAAAAATTGCGCCATTACCCATGGCTATAGAGGTGTACTAGAAGTGAACTAGAAAATGAACTAGAAATTGAACTAGAGGTGAACTATAAGCCAACTAGAGGTGAACTATAAGTCAACTAGAGGGGAACTAGAAGTGAACTACAGTTGCACTAGAAATTGAAATAGGGGTGAACTAGGAAGTGAACTAGAAATTTAACTAAAACGAACTAGTAGATGAACTTGAATATCTATACTATTGCAATGCACATGTCCTTCCCTTGAATTTTGTATATTTAGAGCGCTTTCACATTACTCGGTGCGGTATCGGATCGACATTTTTTGGTTTTACCGAAAGTATACCGAAACCTTACTGACCACATGTATTTCAATTGGCACTTTCACATTAGTGTTGCATACATGAAATCGGAGCGGATTAATTTCGGTATACCGCAACGCGGTAAGACCGGTCAGTAAAATTTGAGGAATTACTGCATACATTTTTGCGGCGTGATAAAAGAAAAAGAACAAAGTCAGTAAAAAACTCGTTTCGGTAATAAATGTAGCAAGTTATAATGTCTTCGTCTTCGCTAGAAGACATTATTGTTATTATTGAGTGATTTGTTGAAGTTAAAAATTTTGTTTTGCAAATTTCGATGTGTGTTTTCCTATTTCCTGCCGATTACGCACCGAAAGTATTCCCACAAGTATGAAAAACACAGCAACGCGGACTCGTTTCGGTAAGCTGAAAATACCGAGCAAAAAATGTCGATCCGATGTCGTACCGAGTAATGTGAAAAGGCCCTTAATGTACATACATATGCATAAGTTATACGCATACATATATATATGTATGTATGTAAGTTTTTCCATAAAGCTTAGTATCGACCTCTCAAGAAACGCAAAAGTTCCATATAAAATGACGTACAAGAAATGCTCAAGAAATTTTTCTTGTGAAACTTTCTTGAGCGAGTATCGACCTCTCAAGAAATTTAGTACACTTTTTTAATACTATTTTTCAACGTTATGCGAACACAGCAACACAGGTTTTGCCAAGAAATATATCATCGAGCATTTATTTCTTAAAGAAATTTTGACGTTTGTTGCGTGTTGTTAAAAATCGTGGAAATCGTTGGTGAAAATGGAAAAAAAATAATCGAAAAAATAAAATGCACAGCTTTTCTAATGATGCAAAGCAGAAGTTGGCGTCGATTTCTTATATCTTCTTCCATTCCGGCCATCAGTACACCGCCAGTTTAGCAGTCACATAAAGTCATTCTCGTCGCTTTCCATGATTTTCTAAAATAACAACAAAATAAAACTATTGAAACTATTTATTTAAAGCTTTTATTTAATATTTTTAAGAACTTACCAATTGTTTATGTTTACAAAAAGGTTTCTTTTGTTTACATTTTTGATGCTCTTCTTCGTTTTACTTGGTATTTACGGTGGATTACTAAACGTCAAAATTTCTTGCCTACTACTATTTTTCACTCAAGAAATAAAGCGAAAAATTTCTTGAGCTGTTTCTTGAGAGGTCGATACAAGCCTTAAGCTTTTTTGGGGTTTGACTAACTTCCTTGCACTTTTGCTACCATCACTAAAGTTAAGTGGTAGTTGAAAATTTAACTACCACTCAAGATTTAGCTACCACTCAAATTGAGTGGTAGTTAAAATCAGATATTTAACTACCACTCAGGTTTGAGTGGTAGTTGCAGGCTGAGTGCACTCAAAATTAGTTGAATCATGCCCAACCCTGGTTATAGACCAGTTAGAACAACGTTTTTGTTAAAATGAAACGGAACAGGGTTACCCATATAAAATAACAAGAATCGCTCTGTAATTTTAAGAAATTTCGAGTGTTTTAAAAGTTCACCGTGTGTCAACTACAAGTAGTACTCAAAAAAGTAAGCTTATCTACAAGTGTATGTACATACATATCTCTTCGCTATTTTGATTTTTGCAAATTTTATTTTAATCGTGTATTTAAAATATGGAGCAGCTAAAAGTGAATTAAACTTTGAGATACAAATTTATTGTGGAAGATAAAACTACTGGAGATAAAACTGCACACTTCATATATGTATGTAAATCAAAATAAGCTTGTGATTTTAGGGAACAAAACGAGCTCCTGAATCAAAGTGGATCGCGGGAGAAAAAGCTTGTTTGCGGGAAAGCATTGAGTGTCACCCGATGAGCATTTCGCTCTAAAAATCGTAATGTAGTCAGAACTTGCAATCCGGGTGAAAGTCCCCTATTACTGACAGGCTCTAAAATATCTATATGATATTCTACTGTGGCCTTATCAAAGCAATATCTCGAATAACATTCCTCTTCCTCCATTTGCAACGGATCACATCGGTTTCTATATACATACCTTTGTTCTCCGTTCCGGCATAGCATAGTCTATAATGGCAAAATCTTGAAAAATTCTGCCATTTCCAAACATATTTATTAAAATGTCTTCTTTATATGTTTTATTTATTTTTTTTTTATTGAATTCACGTACTCTCTTTCTATTTTCATAGTTTTCATGACGAATTCCCAGCTTAGAACAACATTTTAAGTTTTTAAAATGACATTCACCTCATTTTAAAGTTAGGCACTCTGCACACGGAGCGTACTGCTTTAGACGCGTATTAGATACTACAGACGAAAGCTGTACGCTTTGATGTCGCGCACGTATATTTCAATTGAGGGCTGCACACGAGTCGTCAGCTTCATGCATTCGTCAAAGTATGCTGGCTACATGTCGCTTGGCGTAAAGCAGTGCTAGAAGCTAGGCGTACTACGCTTAGAAAACAGGAAGAAGAAGATGTTTGTTTACATTTTTCCACTTGGTGAAATTTAAGAAAGCAGTAAAATTTGTGTAAAAAATCGGAAAAATGAGTGTAAAATTAAAGAAAATGGAAGATTCCATAAAAGTTATCATCTTTTCTATTTAAAGCTTCGAAATTTAAAGCAAATACCGTATTATTAATTTGTTTGTTTGTTTGTGCAGCGAAGTTTCATGTCGCTTCGTGTGCAGATCTTGAGGCGTAAGGAAATCGACGCTACATGAAATGTCTCGTACGCGTCTATGACGATACGCCTCGTGTGCAGAGTGCCTTAGAACGCTGTTTTAGTGATAAAACTGATTTTAAGTCGACTATGACAGAGATAAAATGACGTTTATGCTAGCATCATTCTAAGGCACTCTGCACACGAGGCGAATCGTCATAGACGCGTATCAGACATTTTATGTAGCGTCGATTTCCTTACGCCTCAAGATCTGCACACGAAGCGACACAAACAAACAAACAAATTAATAATACGGTATTTGCTTTAAATTTCGAAGCTTTAAATAGAAAAGATGATAACTTTTATGGAATCTTCCATTTTCTTTAATTTTACACTCATTTTTCCGATTTTTTACACAAATTTTACTGCTTTCTTAAATTTCACCAAGTGGAAAAATGTAAACAAACATCTTCTTCTTCCTGTTTTCTAAGCGTAGTACGCCTAGCTACTAGCACTGCTTTACGCCAAGCGACATGTAGCCAGCATACTTTGACGAATGCATGAAGCTGACGACTCGTGTGCAGCCCTCAATTGAAATATACGTGCGCGACATCAAAGCGTACAGCTTTCGTCTGTAGTATCTAATACGCGTCTAAAGCAGTACGCTCCGTGTGCAGAGTGCCTAAGTGTGGTAAAACACTGTTTTAAATCGACTATGCCTACGGCCCATTAATTAATACTAGAGCGCTGCCTACTGTCGACAGTTCTTCTAGATGTTTTCTTATGACTAAGGTGCAACTATAGTTTTTGTATAATTGTTTGTTGTTATTTTCACTGTTAGTATTTTGTTGTTAATCCTCTTGATGCTGCTCCTTTTGTTGCTACTTTGACTGCTAGATAATATTTTTTTTTTTGTTATTGTTGGTAAATTGTATTTATTATACTGGCATTTTGTTTTTGTTTCCGCATCGTTAACTGTCCATCATGTTTCTATGACATTTAATGTTCGCGTTGCTGCCTCCTTCCTAATTATTTCATGGTTACAAACGTCAAATGAAGACAGTTGGAAAATTAAAAGCAGTGCTGGGTGATAAAAATGAATTTTTTTAGTGTCGGCTAAAAATCAGTACAAATCAGTACAAAATCCAAAAAATCAATATTTCTTATGGTTTTTAAAACCATCAGTACGGGGCACGAAAAATCAGTATTGTACTGATCAAATCAGTACGTCTGGCAACCCTATTGTTGGTGGTGGTATTGTTGTCGTTACTTGCTTTCACAATTCTCCTACCTACTTCTTTCTTTCTATTTCTGCTCTTTTATTTCCTTAATTTCTTTCGTACTTATTCTTTTTTATCATTCTTATTACTTGTCTTTGTGTTTTTATTTTAGTGTTTTTGCTACTTTTTTATGTTTCTGCTTCTTCGAAACTACACACAACTTCCAGCCAAACATGTTCACAATTGCATGATAAGTTTGGTGATCACGCACACACTCACCTATGCATGCAAATTGATATCGCTGTGGTCTGTTGAAAAGCATGCAACAACAACTACACGGGAATTTTCCAACGACGATTGTGGACGCGCGGTACTATTTGAGAGCAATACCTTTCCAATGGTGTTCTTAGTTTTAAAATCGGTTCAGTAGTTTCGACGGAGAAGATGGAACAAAATTTATGTTAGCGTATTAATAATAAAGATAATTCAATTTATTGAAATAGCAGATTGATTTTCCTATGTTTTTGTGCCAATCTGTGAATAACTTCTTCCATATCGATATTTCTGTTAATACTCATTAGGGCAAGTCCGTTCAGCCTATCTTCACCAGTTGAATTTCTTATCCAATTTTTTATTGACATTTTTGGCGTTACTTTTCTGTAATTAGCAAGTTAATAACAGCAATACCGTATAATAATTATAGCGTTTGTTGAGCCGTAGGAAAGTGCAGAAACCGTAGGAATTTTAACTTAAAAGAGCGAATATGAGTACAAAGAATGTAAATTGTGGTAAAATTCCTACGGTTCTTGCACTTTCCTACGGCTCAAGAAATGCTACAATTATAAATAATACTTCGTGAAAAAGCGCTAAATTTCGAATTACCAATTTCGAAAAATTACTATTCTCATTGATTTTTTCCTGAAAAAGAAATGTATGCTAATAAAGCATCTCTTAGGTAAAGATGGTTTTATGGTCAGATCAATTTTATACAAACCGAATCTTTCCGGGGGGAGGGTTTTGTCCCCCAAAACCCCCCCCGTTACTACGCCACTGTGAATAGCCCAACCCTTCGTTTCTCTCGCATTCGACCAATCGCAACTTGAAATGGACCACAATAGTCAACTCCGGTGAATGAAAATGGCCTAACGTACGGCGTAAGGCGATCTAGTGTGGTAATTGTCCCATGAGCGGTGTCGCTGGTTTGGCGACAATCTCGTGTAATTGACTTCAGTAAAACGTGTGCCTGAGGCACCCAGAATTTTTGTCGTAACTTTTTAATGGTCAAATTGTCATTTTGATGATGTAGTTTATGATGGTATTGTTGGCCGATTAATCGTGTTACATAATAGCTGAGTTCCCGTGGCAGTGATCCAGATCCGGATACAAATTTTGCAAGCAAATGCGACAACAATTTTGTGATCCTCGTATTTATCTGAATCAAAACAACCTATTACAATCTATACGGCTCCGAAATTGATACAGATAAACGCCAGGATCACAGAATTCTTGTTGCATTTGCATGCAAACTTCTTATCCGGATCTGGATCACTGCCACGGGAACTCGCCTAATGGTTTTGAGGCAAAATAGTCGGATGTCGTGCCGTGTACGGCAAACAATAAGAGCCTATACACACTTGCGACTCAATCGATTTGGTCGAATTGGACTGTTGTATTCACACTACTCCAACTATTTAGTCGAATCGGTGGCAGCTATTCACACTTGAGACTAAATAGTCGTGCGATTGACAATGACATAGTGTTGCCAATGTTCACATTTTACTCAGCAAATTTTACATTAGTGGTCTTCATATAAAGTGATGAAGTATTATATTGTTAAAGTTTATCTGCATTCCTACATGAAAGCACCTTCTTGTCAGCTGTCAACTTGATTAATAAATAAAAAACAATAAAATAAACAAAAAGTGCATACATTGTTTGGCTTTGTTTCTTATTAAACTAGCAACTAGCTGTCAAGTAAATGAAAAGAGAAAAACGGAAGGAATTACGCTCATAAAGGCGAAACGAACAGAAGTACAAGAAACGGAAAAATAGTAAAAATCAGCCATTAATAATTTTCATGAAATTTCATTTTCATTATTTCTATTTTAAAATGCGATTAATGACATTTGAAGAGAACAACAATATCAAGAAACATATGAAAACGGAAGTAAATATCCTTAGTTAGATAATTCTTGTCTATAACTACACCATTTCCAGATGGATTTTAGAAAGCGTCAACTGGATTTTAGAAAGCGTCAACTGGATTTTAGAAAGGGGAAATTGGATTTTGGAAATGTCGATTTGATTTTAGAAAAGGGAAATTGGACTTTAGAAACTGTAAATTGGATTTTCGAAAATTTATATAATTATTAATTTATACTTTCATACGCAATAAAGAATTTGTATTCGAAAAATTCTGTGTAAAATTTATTATAAACGCACATTCTGAAATCCAATTCACGCTTTCAAAAATCCAATTTTGTTTTCTAAAATCCTTTTAACGCTTTCTAAAATCCAATTGACATTTCTAAAATCCAATTTCCCCTTTCTAAAATCCAATTGACATTTCTAAAATCCAATTTCCTCTTTCTAAAATCCAGTTAACGCTTTCTAAAATCCATCTGGAAATGGTGTAGTTAATAAGAAACGAACCTTTTGTTTTTAAACATTTTGAAAATATTAATTGAAATATTCAATCTCTACAATTTACCAAAAGTGAAATAAAAGTAGTTCTGTCAGCATGGCAACTCTTTCCACTACGAATATCACTGTTGTTGTTGTAGTCGTTCGACGAAATTGTCTCAAGTGTGAATACGTAGAAGGGCGCCTTGCTGATCAAGCAGTTGTACAACTGTTTCAGTTGGAATGAAATTGGGCTGCAAATCCAACTGTTTCAGTTGTACAACTAATTGAATGTAGTGTGAATGCTTCCATACATTCCCATGCAAATCAACATTCGACTAAATCGATTGAGTCGCAAGTGTGTATAGGCTCTAAGCAGCATCGATCCTTCCGCTGATTTTAATCAACCCATCGCCATCTATGAACGGCGTTAACTGGAACAATGATGATGATTTCGCTACAAGTTTGTTACATTTCAGAGCTTCGATTTCTTGTGCGAATGTTTCTGATTGTACTCTCTGAAGGATTACCCTTTCTGCATTGCGATCTCTGACTTTCTGTTGTGCACAAACATCAACACATAGGCAATAAATCTCACAATTTTATATTATTCTCCTTTGCTCGACAACATGACTATTTTGGTAATTTCTTTTTTTTTTTTAGCATCCAATATATTTTGCCAACTGTATAAGTAAAATACATCTAACAATTTTGTGGTTCGTTAAAAGTAATTAGTAATTAACATGATTCAAATAAAGAAGATTGTGTATTCAGCGGTTCCGCTATGCGTTCATCCAAAATTTGACAGAATCAGCTGATTTAGTGACGTAGTAACATAAATTCTCTTTCACCCAGTTTCGTTTCCGGTTTTCGAATAACTAAAGATTGTGTGCGATAAATGTGAAATTTATGTTAAAAAACTATTTTAAATAAAGAAAAATGAAGTGCCGCGTATTTATTTGTGTGAATAATAGTTCAATAAAAGTATTTTTTTGCTTGTTTGCAAATTTTCTTTCTCGTCGATAACGTAGTTGATGACGTACTAACCAAAATGAACCCAGTCTCACGGATGAATATTTTGCTGAATATGGCTGAGTGCACAATCTTCTTTATTTGAATCATGAGTAATTAATAATAACTTAATAAACATGGTGGGCATGTATGGATTGCTCTCAGTAGCGCATCCATTTATTGCAGTGCATCAATAAAGATCAGTAATTTTTGAGGTTATATATAAACGACAGATTATTTTAAAAAAAAAAAAAAGCACACATAGCATCTTAAAGAAGAAGTCTTTCTCTTAAGAATGGCGTTGAGTTTGCTCAGATATCTTTTTTTTTTCGCTAAGATAGAGCAATTTAAAGTTTATATGAATTAACGTAGGTATGATGCAGTAGAACACATACCTCTTACGATAAGTCTGCAAATTTCAATTGCTCCATCTTATCGAAGAAAAAAGATATTTGAGCAAACTCAACGCCATTCGTAAGAGAAAGACTTCTTCTTTAAGATGCTATTTGTGCTTTTTTTTTTTAAATAATCTGTCGTTTATATATAACCTCAAAAAGAGGCAAAAATGGTGTTTTTTGCACATTTAGGTTAGGATATCTCAAAATCCTGACGTGATAGAGCAATTCTGCGTCCAGATTTGAATTCAGCGCATCGAAAACCTTTAGGAAAGTATGGTCTGGTTTGTGGTCAAAAAAATCGGTCTCATTTTGTCGGCCTGTGTAATCTCATTTGGTATGATGCAGCATACTTTGTTGTTCTTGAGCGATAGTAGGTAGTTGGTCGTTCGTGACGTAGTAGGGCGCATTTACAATCATTCTAATGGTTTTCGATTGGAATCTTTGGAGAATCTCTATATTTGAGTTTGCTGCTGTTCCCCACAGCTGTATGCCATAAGTTCAAATGGGTTTTAAGATAGCTGAGTAGAGCAGGAGTTTGTTGTCGATTGATAGTTGGGAGTTTCGATTCATGAGCCAATAAAGATTTCTCAGTTTTATACCAAGAGCTTTTCGTTTGGTGAATATGTGTGTTCTCCATGTTAGTTTTCTGTCGAGATGCATACCAAGGTACTTTGTTACGTCACTTTGCGGTATATCAATGCCGTTGAGTTTTACGCGTGGGCAAGTGTTACGTCGAGTGGTAAACGTCACTTGGACAGATTTTGATTCATTTGACTTTATCCGCCAGTCTTTCAGCCAATGGGTAATTTTATTTAAACTTCTTTGAACCTTGAGTGAGGCCACGTTACGGTTGAGGTCTGCAGCCAGTAGTGCAGTGTCATCGGCAAAAGTGCCGATAGTGACTCCTTCTGCTATTGGGAGGTAATATGTGTAAAGTAGGTACAGTATTGGACCCATTACACTACTTTGCTTGACGCCTGCTAAGCTCTCGTAAAGCTCAGACTGCTCTGCTCCTTCTTTGACGAAAAAGTAACAATTTTTTAGATAAGATTGTATAAATAGAAAGTAATTTGTACGGAGAGTATTTTTTATTTTATAGAGGAGGCCGTCGTGCCATACGCGATCAAAAGCTTGGGATATATCTAGAAAAGAAGCTGTACAGTATTGTTTTTGCTCAAAGGTAGAGTAGATTTTCTCGGTAAGTCTATGTACTTGTTCAATTGTTCCGTGCCCTCTTCTGAAGCCAAACAGGTGATTAGGTATAAAGTTACGCTCTTCGATTTTGGGTAGGAGTCTTTTAAGGAAAAGAACTTCCAAGACTTTTGAGACAATGGGCAGCAGGCTAATGGGTCTGTAAGCCGCTGCCGAATCGGGGGACTTTCCTGGTTTCAGAATCATTTTCATCTGAGCGACTTTCCATTGAGGGGGTATGAATGCAGTTATTAACACTGCATTAAACAGTTGGGTGAGAAATTGTATGCCTTCGTAAGGTAATTGTTTTAGTACATTGCCATTAATAATATCGTACCCAGGAGCTTTCTTTGGGTTGAGTTTCGCTATTACGGTTTTTACCTCCGATATTGCGAATCTTTTTATGTGGAGGTCCATTTGATAGGGATGGCTTAGAGTATTTTTCTCTTCTGTTGTTGTGCTTAGTGAGGGTTCAATATCATGTGGGGTGAATACTGATTTTAGGTGGCATGCAAAAGTATTTGCTTTCTCTGCGTCATTTTTCGCCCATTCGTTATTTTCCATTCGTATAGGAGAATTGCAGAGAATCGGCCTTTTTAGCTTACTAGCAGCTTTCCAAATGGAGTAATCAGTTGCAGCTGTTGCATCAATATTACTGAGATATTGTTGAACTTCTCTGTTGTGTTCAATTTTGAGGATATTTTTGAGTTCTTTGGTGAGTGCATTCAATCTTTTCTTGTCGTCGGGGTGACGGGTTTGTTGCTTTTCTTTGAGCTTAGCTTGTAGGTTGTGTGTAACGCTTGTCCTTTTTTGTCTGATGAGGGTGGGAGTTGATTTCCATGCAGCTTGTTGGATGCAGCTGTTAAAATGTTCGACTGCTGCCTCTATATCTTCAGCAGATTTCAGGACCTAATTTCAAGTCAAGATTAGACGTGATGTGTCGGAAGTATTCCCAGTCAGTCTTCCGATTGTAAAGGCTGCATTGATCCACTGTCGGTGTAAAATTTTTATCAATTGTTACCAGGATTGGAGAGTGGTCGGAAGACAATTCAAAGCACGTTTTGCAAGTTATATCTGAGGAAAGCACGCCTTTCACCACGCAGAAATCGATTAAGTCGGGTATTTTATTTTTATCTGTTGGCCAATAAGTGGGAGTTCCAGTAGAGAATGGAGTTAAACTGAGCTTGCTAATAGCATTATATAGTTGTCTTCCTTTAGGGGTAATGAGACGAGAGCCCCAGAATGTGTGTTTGGCATTGTAATCGCCCCCAGCTAGAAATCGATTTCCAAGAGTTTCGAAGAAATTTTTATATTCTGCAGCGCTGATAGAGTGCTATAGATAGCAGAGAGTGTAAGCTGGCCGCTCGGGTCTTCAATGACAATATTTGTGGCTTGTATAGCATTTGTACGGAATGAATTCATGCTGTAATGTTTAATACTTTTCCGTATCAAGATACCTGAGCCTCCATGAGCGTTGTTACTCGGGTGTTTTGTGTGGTAAAACTTGTAGTTTGGTACTTCTAAAGCACTCTGCATACGGAGCGTACTGCTTTAGACGCGTATTAGATACTACAGACGAAAGCTATACGCTTTGATGTCACGCACGTATATTTCAATTGAGAGCTGACACGAGTCGTCAGCTTCATGCATTCGTCAAAGTATGCTGGCTATATGTCGCTTGGCGTAAAGCAGTGTTGGTAGAAAGGCGTACTACGCTTAGAAAAGAGGAAGAAGAAGATTTTTGTTTACATTTTTCCACTTGGTGGAATTTATGAAAGCAGTAAAATTTGTGTAAAAAATCGGGAAAAATGAGTGTATAATTAAAGAAAATGGAAGATTCCGTAAAATTTTTCATCTTTTCTATTTAAAGCTTCGAAATTTAAATCAAATACCGTATTATTAATTTGTTATTTTGTTTTGCGCAGCGAAGTTTCATATCGCTTCGTGCGCAGATCTTGAGGCGTAGAGAAATCGACGCTACATGAAATGTCTCGTACGGGTCTATGACGATACGCCTCGTGTGCAGAGTGCCTAAGGCGCTATTCTCGGACGACAGCTCTGGGGTCTCTTGCGGCCAGCAATTTTCCTCTTCATACAGAAATGATGACACTACCAGCTATTTTGATCCTGATTCGTGTTGAAATGTTGGGGACGGCCTTGTTGCTGCGTCGGCTGCATTCATACTTGTGGAAATCCAACGCCATTGTTTCGTAGTTGTAGTGCATAAAATTACTGCTATTCGGCATGCGACGAACTGTTTATAGTTTCGGCTGGTCGAACGAATCCACTGTATTACTGTTTGGGAGTCGCTCCAAAATGTCGTTTTATCGATCTTGAAGTCGTCACAGCGTTCTAACGACTCTTTAAGTCGACATCCCAACACAGCAGCCTGCAGTTCCAATCGAAGTATTGTCATACCTTTGAGCGGTGTGCACCTTGGCTTAGCACACATCAACGTCACATCGATCTTGCTTCCCCTCTTTACGCGAAGGTAAGCGATGGCAGCGTATGCAGAAGAACTTGCGTCAACGAAAATGTGCATTTGAATATTGGGTCATATTAATAAAAGCCAAGCATTTGCTTTTGCTTATTATTTCAGACCTTTTACTAAAATTTTAAAATTTGTTTCATAAAAATTAATGTCAAATTTCCGAAATCTTGAGTAAAAGCATTTGCTTGGTTTTTATTAATACGGCCCAATGTCGGCAACCGCTAGGTTTGTTGAGTAACAGCGTGGAACCGTAAAGTGTTTTATTGATTGAAAGCTAGTCCACCACGACATCCATTGCTCTGTCAGCTCGTTAGGTATTGCTTCATCCCATTCCATCTTCAAGCACCATAATGATTGCAATATTATTTTCAAAAATATCGTTCTGTTTGCCAAAAGGCCAAAGGGCTCGTAGATCGACATTGATATACCCAATAGTTCTCGCTTGATTGGCCATCGTTTTCCACTCAACACATCTCGAGCAATTTTGTGAAACATAAACCGAAATTCTAGCCCATCGCTGGTGGTGTTCCAGTACATACCCAGCACCTTCTCCGTTGCCGTTTGACGATCCATTTTGACTAATTCGACGTTGGTTTCGGCATCTTCTCCATTAAGTTCACGCTGCACATTTTTGTTGTTTGATATAAAATTTCGTCACCTTTAGTGCCTCCTCGGCGCTGTCAAAGCTGATAACTAAGTCGTCTACATATGTACTAGCAATAACGGCCTGGCTTCCTTTTGGTATTCTCGACTGGTTAATATTCTTTATGTGCTCGGTACAACACGGTAAAGATATGGCTCCAAAAATCATGGATGTTATTACGTAGGTGTAAAGGTAGGCTCATCTGGCTTGCCATCTAGCCACAAGAATCTCTAAGTCCTGGTCAACATTCCTTATTCGTACCTGTGAGAACATCTCTTGAATATCTCCTGACACTTCTAGGATATATTGACGAAACTTATGAATGATGGTTATTAACGGCTGCGCCTTTTCTGGACCTTTAAGCAAGACTGAATTTAATGATACGGAGTTTGTAACGGCGGCTGCGTCAAATACGATACGCAATTTCTCTGGCTTAGATAGGTTAACTACTCCGAAATCTGGCAGATACCACGTCCTTGGTCCCTCACGAGTGCCTTCATATGGCGTCAGTTTTCTAGAGTAGCCCTTGTCAACATATTTGGCAATTTCCTAACTCTCGGCATAAGCGGCATCTCTGCATTCGTGACTCAATATTCAATAGACGTTGTTTGGCTGTAGCATAACTTGACGGCAGTTCTACTGAGTTATCTCTGCAAAGCAATCCAACTTCGTATTGCTGACCCAAGTCTTTTGTAGTCTCAGCTAAAACTTTTCGAGAGCGTTGATTTTCATCCGATTCCAACATAAGTTTGTTATTGACACCAAAATTCTCCATGACAAAATATTCCTCCATCATCTTCGTTAATTGCGTTAATGATTCCGACTTACGAACATCAGGCACAGTGGTAATTCTTTGTTTATGTGGTCTGTATACAACCCATCCTAATTTTGTGTTGATGGCGACTGGCTGATCATGGCGCGCGACGACTGTTGCGTTAGGTACTCCCAAGTGGCAATTATCTAAGCCCAACAATAAAACAGATTTGGCATTCACGTAATTAGATATAGGCAGTTCTCTCAAATGTGCGTATTTCGATTTGTCAAATGTCTGCTTCGGCAAATTGAGGCTTCTTATAGTATGTACTGCTTTGAAAGAGTATTTGTCACCCGTTAACCCTTTTATGTCGCAAGACACCATTCTCGACCTCTCAGTTGTTTGACTGTCACCGTACCATTGTAACGTCAGCGATTTAGTACGTCCTTTTAAACCCAGCTGTATGGCGATCTCTTCTTCTAATAATGACACCGATCAACCTTCGTCGTACATCGCATGTTTATTGAGACTACAATGTGGACCAGATAAAGTCACCGGGAAAAGTTTAAAAAGGCTAATTTCAGTTTCTTGGCGGCAAATGAGAATGCATTCTCTCTCGGCAATTAGTTGAAACGGCAAATTGGCTTGGGCGACATCTTTGTGTAGCAATTGATTGTGCATGCGTTTGTACCCATTAAGACGGCATGTTTTACGACGATGGCAGGTAAGTAAGCTGTGACCTTTCCGTAGACATGGGAAGCACAGACGTTGTTGCTTCACCAGTGACCACTTTCCTTCCAAGTCGAGGGCTTTGAACTTGCGGCATTCCAGTATGACGTGACTTTGATTACATGACGGACATTCCGGCTGTTAATTACTGTGCAAGACCCGACGGGCTGGCCCTCCACTTGAATTAGACTGACGTTTGGCATAAGTACTGCTTCTCTGTGGTTGTACTGCTTGTTGACTTGAACGTATGCATTTTCGCTGACTCTAGGCATAATAGCCACCACCTTTGCCAAATCACTCAACTAATTTGCGAATGTTGTTACTGTCGGGTACGGGCATACTTGTTCAACTCAAATTGTTTGGATGTTGGGAGTTTCGAGATGAGCTGTTCCAGCAATGTTGGGTTCGCTAGGTGATGTTCGCATTTTGCCGATTTAGGGCCGGTTTCACCAACTCCGGTTAACGCTTACCGGAGGTCCAAGTGGCGGTTAAAATGCCGACTACATTAACGACTATATTCGTTCAACATGTGATCGATAATGCAGTAGAGTTGGCGAGCATGTTCGTCGTCTGTGGCCAGCTTAAATGACTCTGACGAAATTGACTATCGACGATTACGATGAATATTTGAACGAGGGAAACGACTATTACAGCCATGATCCAATTAAAAGGTCATGTCAGTTCGCTGGCCGCCATATTTCTTTCGGTTTTAGAAAAAAGTATCAAGTCCTCATACGTCATTTTGCAAGACTTTTGCAATTGGCACAGCTGTTTGTTTGGTTGTTCGCGGCTTTATTGGTCCTGTGAGGTAAGCAGTATTTGACATTTCCGCCTACTGGCATTACCGTCTCAATATATATACCGTGATTACAGCCTCATTCCCTTTGACGATATCGTGTCCAAAACGTTGTCGTTCGTGTGTTGGTATTATGAATGACGATGTGACAAGCAAAACGTAAGCCAAGACGATAACAGCTGATTATTACGTTGAAAACGTAAAAAAATTGGTATTCCCAATCACGAACAGAAGTTGTGAATGCGAAAACGAACTGTCAAAATCAAACGATAGGTTCGGAGGTATCGTTTTGGCAGAAAAGTTGAAAATAAGTAAGAGAAAGTAAGTATATTTGGAATAATGTGCATTTTATATTATCAATGTGTGTTTTTATTGTTATTATAGATTGCTAAAAACAACAAGTACGCAATTTCTTCTGAGATCTAAGAAGGTAGGCGCAGTGGCAAATTCAAAAAATTCTTTTTTTTTAATTACAAAGGTAGAGTATAATGTCAAAATCAAGGTAGTATACATGATGGCCCAATAAGAATGGGCAGATACATAATTGCTCTTCTTCTTTCTGTTTAACAGGTTGTCAAATTATTATATGTACTTTGTTTTGATTTTATATTTTTCACGTGTTATTCGTGGAATATTTTGTGTGTTGGCATTTTTCAAGTGAAACATAATTTTGTGGCAACTTTCAACGTTTTATTTGCAAAATAAATGTCAAATTGTATGACTATGGTGTTTCGTCAAATATGCAAGGCGAGTCCCAAGTGAATTCATATTTTAATCAAGGCAAAATACCATTTTGACATTACACTCTATCAATAGATGTGTGTTTTCTACCCACTAACGTTAATTAACACTAATTATATAGATTAGGCAGAAAAGTAATGAAAATAAGCTAACTGCAGTAACAAAATATATGAACTCGCCACTGCGCCTACCTTCTTGAACGATGAATCATATGAGCACAGCGTTGCAAATTTGACATTTCTTTTCGTGTTGCTGGCGATCAACGTAACGCTAGACGATATCGTCTTCACGGCTATCGTTCGGCAAGGCTATCGTTCGTGAAAGGGAATGAGGCTGTTAAGAGCCTATACACACTTGCGACTCAATCGATTTAGTCGAATGTTGATTTGCATGGGAATGTATGGAAGCATTCACACTACATTCAATTAGTCGAACAACTGAAACAGTTGGATTTGCAGCCCAATTTCATTCCAACTGAAACTGTTGGACAACTGCTTGATCAGCAAGGCGCCCTTCTACGTATTCACACGAGACAATTTAGTCGAACGACTACAAAAACAACAGTGATATTCGTAGTGGAAAGAGTTGCCATGCTGACAGCACTACTTTTATTTCACTTTTGGTAAATTGCAGAGATTGAATATTTCAATTAATATTTTCAAAATGTTTCAAAACAAAAGGTTCGTTTCTTATCAACTAGTTATAGACAAGAATCATCTAACTAAGGATATTTACTTCCGTTTTCATGTGTTTCTTGATATTGTTGTTCTCTTCAAATGTCATTAATCGCATTTAAAATAGAAATAATGAAAATGAAATTGCATGGAAATTATTAATGGCTAATTTTTACTATTTTTCCGTTTCTTGTACTTCTGTTCGTTTCGCCTTTATGAGCGTAATTCCTTCCGTTTTTCTCTTTTTATTTACTTGACAGCTATTTGCTAGTTTAATAAGAAACAAAGTCAAACAATGTATACACTTTTTGTTTATTTTATTGTTTTTTATTTATTAATCAAGTTGACAGCTGACAAGAAGGTGATTTCATGTAAGAATGCAGATAAACTGATAAACTTTAGCAATTTAATACTTCATCACTTTATATGAAGACCACTAATGTAAAATGTGAACATTGGCAACACTATGTCATTGTCATTGTCATTTAAAAATCGTTTCCGTTGATCCGAATTCATCGTAATCGTCAGTCATTTACTCAACATCTGATTAATTTAACCGCTGGTTAGTTAGACGTAAATTGTATGGTGAGCTGTCAAATAAATTGCTTAACCGGACAAAAATCTGTGGTTAAGTTCTTAACCGGAGATGGTGAAAACGACCCTAAGGGCCCTAATCACGGTAAAAGTCCGGTTAAACATCATTATCGACTCCATCAAACCATGTATTTATCATGTGGTCGATAATGCAGTCCATAAGTTAACCGGACCTTTGTCCTCCGGTTAGCGTTAATCAGAGGTTGAGTAAACGGCCCTAAGGGTCGTTTACTCAACCTCTGATTAATGCTAACCACGGTTAAAGTCCGGTTAAACATCATTATCGACTTCAACAAACCACACATTTAACATGTTGTCGATAATGCAGACCATAGCTTAACCGCACCTTAGGACCGTTTACTCAACCTCTGATTAACGCTAAGAGCCTAAACACACTTGCGATTCAATCGACAATTTCCACTTCACTTCTTTGCTTTAATTTATAAACCTGATTTTTGGTAAAATATTTGGGGAATTTGCTTTTTTCTGCTTATTCGAATGTTATTTTTTACTTTTCTCTGTGCACTTCTCACCAGAGATGCTTAAAGCTTAGTATCGACCTCTCAAGAAACGCAAAAGTTTCATATAAAATGACGTACAAGAAATGCTCAAGAAATTTTTCTTGTGAAACTTTCTTGAGCGAGTATCGACCTCTCAAGAAATTTAGTACACTTTTTTACCACTATTTTTCAGCATAATGCGAACACAGCAACACAGGTTTTGCCAAGAAATATATCATCGAGCATTTATTTCTTAAAGAAATTTTGACGTTTGTTGCGTGTTGAAAAAAATCGTGGAAATCGTTAGTGAAAATGGCAAAAAAGAAACGAAAAATAGAATGCACAATTTTTCTAATGATGCAAGGGCATAGTTGGCATCGATTTCTCATATTTTATTCCATTCCGGCCATCAATATACCACAGTTTATCAGTAATATAAGGTCATCCTCGTTGCTTTCGATGATTTCCTGAAATAACAACAAAATAAAACTATTGCAAACATATATTTAAAGCTTTTATTTAATATTTTTTAAGAACTTACTAATTGCTTATGTTTACAAAAAGGTTTATTTTGTTTACGTTTTTGATGATCTTCTTCATTTAACTTGGTATTCACGGTGGATTACTAAACGTCAAAATTTCTTGCCTACTACTATTTTTACTCAAGAAATAAATCCAAAAATTTCTTGAGCTGTTTCTTGAGAGGTCGATACCAGCCTTAACGACGAAACGAAACGAAGTAAATCAACAAAAAGATCGCCTGCACGAGGCGCATACATACACAAATGTCACTCAAATCGTAGCAGTTCGTGTGCATATGCATATATGTATGTATGCGAGTACTCGGCCGATTGTTCGCGATGGCATTTCGAGCGCACTAAGCATTTCAACGTTATAAATTTGGTAATGATAACGCTAATAAACGAAATGAAATCATTTTGATAATTTCTTTTCGCTAATCAACGAAATGGTATTATTTCGATAATTTCATTAACGTTATTTTGCGACTATAAATTATTTTGATAATTGTGTAAACGGTAAAAACCTGAATAGTTTCAACGGAAACGATTGCTTTTTTTTCGGTAAACGATAATATTAACGTTACGATGCATCCGTGCCTCTCACGAAATTGCGCGAAATGGCTTAAATAAGTGTACATATACGAACATACACACAGACACACAAGGGGAGATGTTTGTCAAAGTGTAAAAAAGTTGAAACAAGGAAAACTTTATACCCAAGGCAGATATACCAGGTAGGCGCAGGGGCGAATTCAGAAAATCCCCATGTATTTTGTTATTGTAATTGGTAGAGTGTAATGTCAAAATGATATTTCGCCGTGGTTAAAATCTGAATTCGCTTGGGACTCGCTCATTCCTATTGGCCATGATTATAATTCGCTTGGATTTTGACATTACACTCTACTTTTGGAAATAAAAAAAGTAGTTTCTGAATTCGCCCCCGAGCCTACCTTCCTAGATCTGCCTTGTTTATACCTTGCTTTACTCGCTTCACCTAAATTGTGAACATGTCCCTTTGAAAAGCACATGCTGAACGGAACTGTCAAAGCAAAACTCTGAAGCAAAGCGAGGTAGAAGTCAATTGTGCACGGGCTCTAATAGTTTCGAATTGTCCCGAGAAGCAAAAAAACCGGATTACTGCAGCAACCATATGAAAAAGCAACAACTCAACTCGGACTACAATCTCAGCTGATTTCAACGCGGATAGCGCAATCCGAGTTGAATTTGCGTGCTGCCTAGTTCAATTATAGCCCTATCGTGAATGGATTTCAATAAACCAACTACGAGGTTGTCTTATAGCACTGACAGACGGCAGCGATAATCCGGAATATCTAGCTAATTCGGACTTAACTTGAGAATTAACTGGAGGTAATCCGGAATATCTCTTGAGTTAGTCCTCAAAATTTTAGCGGATTAGAGCATTTTGTAATGACATACCTGGTGAAAAATGTCTATTGTGAATGAAAGAGAAGAAAAAGAAGAACCCAAGGCAGATCTAGGAAGGTAGGCGCATAAGTGAATTCAGAAATTTCGAATGTAATTTGTTATTGTAATTGGTAGAGTGTGATGTCAAAATGATATTTCGCCTTGGTTGAAATCTGAATTCGTTTAGGACTCGCCCATTCCTATTGACCATGATGTGATTTCGTTTTGATTTTGACACCCTCCCTTTGGAAATAAAACAAGAAGTTTTTGAATTCGCCGTTGCGTCTACCTTCCTTCAGCTGTTTTGTTAATCCGCAATACTTGCCGTCTGTCAAGGTAAAATTTTTATCGATATAAGTGTTGCTGTAATCGGGATTATCGCTGCCGTCTGTCAATGCTATTACTGCCGTTTTCATGTGTTTGTTGCTATTGTTTTTTCCTTCTAATATGTCATTAATCACAATAACTACAACAAAACATTTTGCCATTTTTCTTCCTCTTCTTCTGATTTTGACACTTTCTATGAAACTACCTACACAAATTCTGTGTGCGGATTTCTACAAATAGCTAGAAGTGAGAGTGACATTACGCTCTCTCACAACCTCTCACATCCGCTCTTTTGTGGTAAAATTCCTACGGTTCCTCCACTTTGTTGAATTCAACTAACGCCAAGGCAGATCTATAAAGGTAACAGCACGGCGGCCATGTTGAAAATCTCTCGTCTAAAACGTCAAAAAGCACGTACGAAAATGTAAACAAGACGGAAGTAAACAAAATAAAAGCAATACGATTTGACAATTTAGCCAAAATGAAAATGAATCAGCTGCTGAGCTTATATTACCGGTATAGATCTGCCTTGACTAACGCTACTATTACTTCCGCTTTCATTAGAGGTGTGTGGCCGCTGTGGTGCAGTGGGTAGAGTGCTCGCCTGCTATGCCAGAGGTCTCAGGTTCAAACCACGGTCCGAACAAAACACCAAAACAATTTTTCTAATTACACCTTTTCCAGTTTAAGTTCAGAAAGTTACAATTGAAGTTCAGAAAATTACAATTGAAGTTCAGAATTTCCAATTGAAGTTCAGAAAGTTACAATTGAATTTGAGAAAATTACAATTGAAGTTCAGAATTTCCAATTGAAGTTCAGAAAGTTACAACTGAATTTCAGAAAATTACAATTGAAGTTCAGAATTTCCAAATGAACTTCAATTGTATTTTTATGAACTTCAATTGTAACTTTCTGAACTTCAATTGTAATTTTCTGAAATTCAATTGTAACTTTCTGAACTTCGATTGTAAATTCTGATCTTCAATTGTAATTTTCTGAACTTCAATTGGAAATTCTGAACTTTAATTGTAATTTTCTGAACTTCAATTGTAACTTTCTGAACTTAAACTGGAAAAGGTGTAGTAAAAATCCAATTATTGGGTTTTTAAGAGCAGCGGTCACCTCTCGGCATACCCTCCGAGAATACCTTTATTGAACAATTATTCACACAAATAAATACGCGGCATTTCAATTTTCTTTATTTAAAATAGTTATATAATACTAGCTGACCCGGCAGACGTTGTTCTGCTAAAATTTATTCCTATGAAGCCTAAAGAAAATTCTTTGATTACTGTATTGCTAACCATTATCTTAGAGTCCATCTTAATGATATAATAATATCATTAATATAATATAATAATATAATATAAAAAAAAATTGTCTATTCTCTGAATAAAAGTTATAGTATATTCGCCGCGACAAACCTACTTCCCCCCATCCTTATCTCTATCTTAATCCATATTTCTATTTCAATTTCAATCTCAATCTTATGCCATGTTTACATATAACGCCATAATATAGCCATAAATCTCCTTTGGATCAAGGCAAATTCATTATGGTAGTGGCACGGCGAATTCGGCAATATTCGCCTCGCTTCGCTTTAAATTTTTGTCCATCAAAATGTCAAACTCAAAGTAAAATTTTTCCTTGTTTGACATTCTCCTGTATTCTTCTGTACAAAAACGAGAAGAAGAAGAAGTCAGCTGTTCACGTACCATTACCATAAGAATGAATTTGCCTTGCTTTGGATAATGTACCCGTTTACATATAACATGAAATCTAGATTTGCTGGGAGACGAGTATCAACTGTCAATTTTCCTTACCTGCATGACCCAATAATAATAAGGTCATAGCAGTCAAAAGAGAATAGGAAACTACCGTTCGATGGCTGTTTTCATGAATGTAAAAAGCAGATATTTTGCTTTTATTTAAGTTGAAAAACGCTAGCAAACACACAAGCTTTTGCACGATTAACACGTTAAAGAATGTATAACTAAAAAAAAAGACGACAAAATCATAACCTATAAAACAGAAAGAAGAGCAACATACTATTGCGATACGATTCTTATTGGGCAATGCTTACTGGCGTCCATTTTGTTTACTTTTCATTTTGACGTTTCTCTCAAATTCGCCAAAAAAATATCGATAACATGAAAAACACAGGGTTGTATCATGATCCAATTAAAAGGTCATGTAAGTTCGCTGGCCGCCATATTTCTTTCGGTTTTAGAAAAAAGTATCAGGGCTTGGATTCCGTAACTATGAGAAAATGGAAAGTGTACACTAAGTGCGAAACTCACAACTTTTCAGTTCTACACATTTAGAGTCCAAGCGATTCTTTAAACAGATGTGTACACACTGTTCTGAATATCGTGCTGAATGTAAAATCTCAGCTGTCAGTGGAGAAATTGGAATCAAAACAAATCTGAAAAATAAACAAATACGAGTAAATAAACATTTTTAATTTGCAGAAAATTTTAATTTGGATAAAAATAATGGACATAATAAATGCAAATATTACAATATTAAGATTGCAGCGCAGACAAAGGTGAGAAAGTGCATTGTATTTAGATTAAGTATATACATATGTAAGTACATAAATGTGTGTTAACGATTCTTATATATGTATGTAAAAGGAGAATGTTGACGGTTGAAAGGAGGAACTTGCGAGATTTGAACAATCCATTCGAAATTACTGAGGAAAGTTTCAGGGAGTTGTACAGATTTCCGAAACCCATATTTAGCGATACCTTAGCCAAGCTTGAACCATTTTTTCAGAGGTCGAGGCGAAATTCGGCTATTCCTGTATATTTAAAAATGTTGTCCGCTTTAAGATTTTTTGCCACGGGAAGCTATCAACGTTCCATAGGCCAAGACTTCTTATCTTGTTTATCACAAACCAGCGTCAGTAGATGTGTTGAGGAAGTCACCAACATTCTGAATTCCGTGCAAGCTGCGTACGTGCGATTTCCGAATTCGTCTGAGGAGTCAGCAACAAAAGCCGAGTTTTATCAACAGTATGGATTTCCCGGTGTACTTGGGTTAATAGATGGGAGCCATATAAAGATCATAGCACCGAAAGGAATTCTGGAAAGTGCATACTACTGCCGAAAAGGTTTGTTTTTTTTTTTTGTAAAATACCCCATCGCTTTGGGGGCCTTCGGCCGTGCTTTAAAATAAACATCACTTCACAACTTTAACAATAAATAGCTCCTAAACTATAAGCCTGCGTCTCAGGTTGAGTACGGATTTGGCATATGTGAGAGCTCTACCACCTTGATATAAGCGTGCTCCCTTAATGCAAAGTCGATCCCTAAATCTAATTAAATTTCATATATACATTTACAGTGTGTGTAAATTCAGTGAATATGTTGCTTATTTGCGACTCCAGATATCAAATCCGCTATGTCAACGCAAAGTTTCCAGGCACATCACATGACTCATACATTTGGCGGCATTCAGAAATTCACAACTATCTCAAGGAAAAATATACGAGAGGTAATCGAAATTTTTGGGTGCTAGGAGATAGTGGATTTCCCCTCCAACCCTGGCTAATGACTCCAATCGCTCATCCAGCAAATGACGCAGAGGAAAAATACAATGTTGCTCACAAGAAGACGCGCTGTATAGTTGAGCGTTGCATAGGTATTTTAAAAGGTCGTTTTCGATGTATATCTCGCCAAAGGACATTGTGTTATGATCCAGAGAAAGCTGGAAAAATCATAAATGCTTGTGTCGTGCTCCACAATATTCTCATAAAAGCTAATGTTCCAGTAACTGAAGCAATTGATACAATTAATGACGAATCAATCGAAAATGTTCCAACATCCCAAAATGCTTTGCAAACACAAGCAAGAAGTACTAGACAACAAATAATTCAAACTTATTTCACTTAATATGATAAAATTCGCTCTTTTCTTTTTCCTATTCTTGTTTTTTTTTTTTTGTTATACCTTTCATGGCTATGATATGGTATATTAACATTGTTCCAAAGAATAAAAATTGCAAAACCAGAAGAGTTAAATCCATCAAAATATATACATACTCGTATATGATCAGAGTGATAAGTCGTGTCTAATTAGCCATGCCCGTCTGTCTGTCCGTCTGTTTATATCGATGATTTGGTGTATAAAACCTTTAATTGAATTACACCTTATCCTTTATTTTGAAATAATTTAAAAACTTTTCCATTTTTTCTAAGTAAAGCTATTGGATTATTTTAATTTTTTTCAGAAAATATTAATTTAAGTTTGTAACCTTTTTTATTTAATTAATGGAATTAAATAAATTACATTTAATACTTTTTGGTTGCTTGTTTTTTCGACAGGGTAGGTTTTTGAGTTTTCCTGAATTTTTAAAAAAGAGTTTTTCAAAAATATGGGTAATTTTTCTATAGAAACAAAAATAACAAAATTTCCTGATAACATTTTTAGTAAAAATTTCAAGTGTTTTAATATAAAAATATCTAAGTCTAATTATTCTCAAAAATTTCGATAATTTTTGATAATTTTTTTCTGCAGTGTGTTTGGTATTTTGCACAATGCACAGGAAAAAATTCTCAAAAATCATGAAACTTTTTGGGAATAATAAGACTTAAATATTTTTATATTAAACACTTCTGAGATTCCGAGTTTGTTTTAAAATTTCAATACTTATTCAAAACGTTTCTATAGAAAAATTACCTATATTTTTATATAGAATTATGAATTTCATTTTGTCCCACTGTAATTTATGAACATGAATAAAAATATAAAAACTAAAATCTAATCGTTTTGTTTGCATCTTAATTCTTTTTCCTTAAGTTCAAGTTTCCTTAATTCTAAGTCTAACTGCTTATTTCTAAAAACTTCTTCTGCTCTAAACTTTTCTTTTTGGAAAGTTAAATTTTCCTCCATTAATTTTAGTTTCTTTTCCTCTATAATGAGAAATTTTTCCTCAAATACAGTGACTTTACTAGATTTCCTTTTTCCAGTTGATGTGGAAGGCTGCAACTCATTCGTTTGTACCTCTACTGCTTCGCTCGCCATTGGGATCGCTTCCGATACAACTGTGAGGTCGGCCAGTATTTCTTCTTCGGTGCGCTTTAAATAAAAGAGTGGTGGTATTTTCTTTGTATGAATATAAAGGTTGTTCTCTGTGTCTAATATTTTTGCCGAGATATCATGATATCTTGAGAAATTTGCCACACAGAGAGAGCGCACCTTTAAGAAAATAAAATTCTAACTGACTTCATTGTGAACTAGCATGTTAGTCATATTCTTTCCACTCTTTATACAACTGTTGTCGCTTTGCTTTGCTTGCTTCAATTTCGAATTAATTAATTTTTTATCTGAATAAAATAAAATACTTAAAAAAAAAGAACTAGAAACATAAATTCAAACTGTTATGGTTAGCACGTTTTCTATACGAGTGGAGCAGCAATGCATGGCGGTCGGCATGATCTAGGGTTGCACTGTGGCTAGTCATTGTCGGCTGGGCGGGGTTCTTGCCTACATTGCTGTCCTGCGCCATAAACAGAAAAAATTCATATCATGCCTTTTCAAACCAAAACGAGTAAAATCAAACGAAAACAACATCCGGTTTTAGCCGGATGCCACGGACGGACCGTTGAAAAATTCAAATATTCAAAAGATAACCCGAAAAAAATCAAACTCAAGAGGCCAGGCATCAGTTAAATTTAAATAAATGCAAACCGAGGGAAAATGTCGTTAAAATTTGAATATGAATTTTGAACGTACATATGTACGTTAAAGTCAGACGGACGTTAGCAAAACATTTAAACCGAAATTTAAATCGGACGGAAATACTGACAATCGACGGAAAAATTTGAAAATAGATAATCGGACGTTATATTTAAATAATCGCGGACGGAAGAGAAAAGATTTAGAAATTTAAATTTGAATACACGTTGAAATCAAAAAAAACTGTCAAAGTGAATTTGAATTTGAATATACATATATATCGCGAAAAAAAATCGTTAAATTTGAATTTAATTTGAATCAACCGGAAGGACCGGTTATTAACAGGCATCTGAAAATACATAAAAGAAGCTGAAATTTAAAATATATGAACAATCAAAAAAAAAGTTAAAGGCCGAACTCACAAGGGGGTGGCGTTGCTGATGTTGTTGCAGCGCCGGTGCATTTTTGTCCCACCCTAATCCATGGTTACTGTCGCACCCGAATATCAGTAACCCCTTACCTGTGGTGCGCCGCTGGTGTTGTTGCAGCGCCGGTGCTTATCTACCCACCCTCATCCTTGGTCATCAGTGCACCTATAATTCGATGACCCCATACCTAAAAATCCCTATGCCTTTTTAAATTAGGGTAGTCAACATTCCCATTTTAAATTTATAATATTTATTTACATTATTTTGTAACGTTCATTCAAAAAAAAAATTATTTTTATAATTCATATACATACTAGCGTATATTTAGGTGCATTAACTATTCATTGTATCTTAAATTTACGGAAGAGAAGAAAAAATAAATTCCGTTTTTCTCTCGGAAATTTTTAATTAATCATACATATGTAGATTTGAAAATAGACGTTTGGAGGGAAATATCGCTGGGTTATAGTTCTTATATCTTATTATCGGTTGGCCTTTATATTGTTATTAACGATTATTTAGTTAAGCAATTTAAAGTTTACGCTTTGCTATTACTGTTTCCCTTCTACTTCTCTGTATATATATAAGGAGATATTTTTTTTTTCTTTCCGGTTCTTCTTATTCAAAAAAATCCCTTTTCTTTTTTTTTTTTTTTGTTTTTGAATATAAATCCCTTTTTCTTTTCTTATGTATATTTCTTAAATTTCTAATCCGCCTCACTTATCTTAAATACCCAAATATTTAGTTTGACAATGTTCAAAACACTACATATACACATATGCATGTATTACTAAATATGGGCATCGGGAAAAGTTGGGTGTTGATGTGAAATTATTCTCGGCTGATCTGAACTAAATTGTTCCATGCTGAACACACGCGAAATTCTGGCTAACCAAAAAGTACATTTTACTACCTCTTCACTATAGCGTGCTACGCCATACCCACACCGGTGATACATACATATGTGTATATACATAAGCGGATTTACAGAGGAAAATTTAGCAATTAAATTAGCTGACATACATATGTAACTACCTATTTTACAGAAAAAAAGGAAAATTGTCATCCCTTTTGGGACTCACCGCCCGTTGCGGTGCACCTTTAGTGGTGGTGTCACCGATCTGCTGTCACTGTTGGTGTTGCTGGGCCACCATGTGAGACGCTGTTGGTGTTGTGGCAAAATTCTTGTTATTGTTGCTGTTGTCAGTTTTCAATTCCCAATCTTCCTCGTTATGCGCTCGGTAATAGGCGGGCGTATCGCTGCTTATTTTTGGTTCTGTTGCGGTTGCATTCGACAAATGGGTTTTACTGATCGTTGAAACGGTGCCACGCGTAGTAGTCAGACAGAAAGTGAGTTTTCCCTCTTGCTTATCGAAGAATGCCACTCCTTACCTTATTATTACCAATGAGTGATTCAGATATGTATGTACCGGTATAAGTCAAAATCGTTTAACTAGCTGATAAACCTTTTTACATGTAGGATTTTGCACGTTACTTGATTTTCCTTCTATCTCATAAAATATGAACGTTTTCATGTACACAGATGTGTCTGTATATGGAAATTGATTTTCCCCACCCGGCAACTGAAAAGTTATCCAATGCAATTATTTAACAATTCGATTTCACATGTACTTTGGCACAGCTGACACGCCAATGCATGTATGTTTGTTTTAGTGGATGTATAATTGAGTCACTAATTCGCGCCATAAAATAAGTATTTTGCAATAATTTGCGATTAAAAAAAAATACATAAATTGTCCACAAAAGCTTCAATTTTCGTTGCGATTCGCCTTGCTTGTATTGGTTTTTTAATTCAATCAATTTGCTTGCTGTTCATTATGTTAAATTCTTTCACAAATCTTAGTTATTTCATTGAATATCGTACAAAAAAATTATTTGTCAAAATGTTGAATAAAAATTGCAGCCGAAGAACCGAACGAATAATCACCAGTATCGTGCCTATTACAAGCGTCCCGTTTGCTTTCGTATCACCATCTAGTGCCGTGTGCATAATAGTGGCCTGACTTTACGGTTACCCGAATGTCTATATCATGGTATGACGCTAGCAATGACACAAGCGAGATAGAATACGGTTGCCATGATACACAAAAAAAAATTACCAAAACTTTCGGAATAAAATGCCTCAAGCATTTTTCCCATGAAACTATTTCAAAATAATCGATTGTATTCGTGCCCTAGAAAATTTGCTACTGTAAAATTCTACTAGTGTACGTTGGGAATACTAATAGACATTGTTGTCTTACGCTCAAATTATAAAAATGGTAAGAGACAGGAATTCTGGTTGATGAAACAATAGTACATGAATAATTAATTAATTTTCTGAGGACTAAGTAAAATTTGAAATTGCATAGAGCGCATAAGAACATTTTATAAAATATGCATTTGAAAGTACCAAGTCACCGAATAACCACGTGTTACGTATTTTCACATTTCGAAGTGTTCATGGCAACCCTGGAAGAACCAGTTTGTCCATCACCAATGCTTGTGCATCTTTTCTCTCTCATGCCAACATGTCGCCATCATTCACTGGAAGTTATTGGGAACTACTAAAAAACTACTGAAATAGTGGTGCTGCCACACAGACAGAATTGAGCAACCGAAATTAACCCGTTTATGATCGATATCAGCATTGATATCGATAGCAAACCATAACAGGCCTGCTTCGCTTCGAAGACCTGACGAGGGAGCGAACAGGAAAAATGGTTTGCCTGTAAGGTTGTTGCGATAATACTCAACTGTTAACTACGTGGGGCACGACTCACCCCTAGATAAGAGTCTCAAATTCTACCACAGCTAACCGGGCAACAGAGGCTCCATCAGGTGATACCAAAAAAAAACGTATGCTATATGAACGTGCAATCTAGTAGTGTATGAAAATCCGAGAATAATTGAAAGTCAGGTATAATAAAAAAATTCATTTGGTAAAAAACCAAAACGCGTAAGTCCGGTGTTGCGGTGATTCTCTATTGGCTTAGGCCAGAGAAGCCTACTCCCCCTAGGAGCCCTCCTCCTAGGTGCCGATCTTGGTCGGTCTTAACAACCTGTCCCCCCCGGCTGATCCAACCCCGCACGCTGGACCCAGGACAGGCGGTCTTGAAAAAGACCCTTGGTCCGCTGGTTTCTCGCCCCCCGGAATGGGCTTTACAAAAAAAATTTAATTATTCAGTTTCCTATTTTAAGGCTTCGCGGCCTTAGACATTTTTTTTACAGGAGAACGCGTCTAAACTCCGAATACAATCACCCCATCAGCTGGTCTATGGTCCCTAACCTCGCGAAGCTGAAAAAAAACTTCAACAGGAAAATCATCAATACTCCGTTTGAATAGACATTTTTATATTGGAGAACTCGTCAAAACTCCGTAAGGTTAGGCATTTGATATAGGAGAACTCGCCAAAACTCCATAAAACTAGACATTTTAATTTGGGAGAACTCGTCAAAACTCCGTATAAGCAGACCAATTGGAATATGGACTGCTAGATGGTCCACGGTTCCCGGTGGGAGCGCTTGTGATCCACCTATTATTATAACTGCTCGGGGAGAATACTGGGCGAATTGTCCCTGACCGCCAAGACGCCCAGCGGAGTCTTATTGAGGACGGATATCAGAAGCATGGAATCGTCCTATTAATCTCCCTGTTAAGTCTTCTAAGTCATACAGTGCATTGCCAACCTTTCCACGAACTCGACACTTAATATATTTTGGCAGGAATTTCGCGTTTATGCCCTGTTTGAAGTTGCTCAAGGCAAAATTTCTTCTAAATACCTCTTGACCTTCCCTATAGTTCACAAGCCTAGAGCGCTTATTGTAAACCTGCTTGACTCTATCATTTGCCTGCGCTAGGTTTTTACGGATTTGTTCGTGGATTCCTGTTAACCTATCAGCCCTACTCACTATCGGTACGCAATCTTCTTTAAGGCTATCCAATTTTTCTAATAACTTATACGCGGATGCGTGTTGGACCATATTCTGACCATATAATGCAAAGTACGGAGAGCACTGAATTGACATATGAAAATCACTTCTCAGAACTGATAGAATTTCGGGTATATGTTTGTCCCAGTCCGTATGATCCTGCTTATCTTTTAGGAAAATTCTTATCTTGGAAACTATCTCTCTATTCACGCGTTCGGACGCATTAGCTTGTGGGGAATACACTCCTGTTCTTACATGCGTCACACCGTACTTCTCAAAGAACGCTTTCATTTCTTTTGAGATGAATTGTTTCCCATTATCGCTGTGGATATATTCTGGGACCCCTATGGGTGGAAAAATCTCTGTACTGAAGTAGTTCATTACATTGATAGTTGTCGCTCTCTGCATTGGCTTCAGCCACACATACTTTGAAAAATGGTCTAAAATAATAAAAATAAACTGGTTCCTGCGTTTTGATCTAGGATAAGGTCCTAAGAAGTCGCAATATAAGCGCTGAAAAGGTCTCTCTGTAACAAAAGCGCTTCCTATAGGTGGTCTTGACTGCTGATTCGTTGCTTTTACAGTCTTGCAAGTGTCACAATCCTTCACATAATCTCTAACGTCCCTAGCTTGTTGTGGCCAGAAGTATTTCCACCTAACTCGTTCCAAGGTCTTCTGCCAACCCCCGTGATAACTCCTAACCGCGTCATGTGCCATTCGTATTGCTTCCTCCCTAAGTCCTTCGGGCAACCACAACCGCCATAACGAGTCTTCTTCGCCCTCCACACCCTTCCGAAATTTAACCCTTTTAAAAATCAACCCGTCTCTAACACACAAATCCGGGAGAGCCTCACCGTTTACTGTAATTGTTCTGATAAGATCCAGATACTCATTGGCTCTAAATTCGGATGAGTCTAAGTCTATTTCGTAAGGCGCGGGAGATGAAGTCAACTCGTCAACGTCAAAACGCGACAGAGCGTCCGGTACTACGTTCAGGGCCCCCTTACGATGCTGCATTTCGAAATCATATCTCTGTAGTAACAGTGACCATCTAGCTAACCTACCACTAAGGTCTTTTTGCGTCATCAACCATTTAAGGCTTGAGTGGTCCGTGATTATACGAAATGGCAGCCCTTCAACGTAGGGTCTGAAACGCTTGACACTGACAATTGCGGCGAGGCATTCCAGCTCGGTGACTGTATAGTTGCGTTGAGCATTATTTAATTTCTTCGAAACGAAAGCTATTGGATGCTCTGCACCATTATCATCGACCTGGAATAACACGCCTCCTACTCCTATTTTGGAAGCATCACATTGAATGACAAATTCTCTGGAAAAATCAGGTTGAGCTAAGACTGGAGCGGAACTCAGAGCTACTTTAAGTTTTTCGAAGGCTTCTATTGCTTCTGGAGTGAGTTTGAAAGGACCAGGTGACTTACGTAAACAGTCTGTCAAAGGGCCTGCTAAATCAGCGAAATTGGTAATAAATGCCCTGTACCAATTTGCCATACCCACAAATCTGCGAACCTGTCGAGGGGATTTGGGAATGGGGAAATTCTGCATTGCCTCAATTTTCTCTGGATTCACTTTCAAACATCCACTGCCTATAACATACCCTAAGTAACGAATTTCTCTCTGGCAAAATTTACTTTTACTCACATTGATTGTAAGGCCTGCACTCTTCAAGCACCTCGCAACATCTGCTAAAAGTTTGATGTGGTCGTCAAAGTCCGCACTACATACCAACAGGTCGTCCAAATACACAAAAACATGTTCTCGCATATACGAGGGAATTGCTTTGTCCATGAGTCGACTCATTGTTTGCGGCGCGTTACACAGCCCAAAGGGCATAACTTTGTAATGGTACAAGGGTTTACCTGGCACCGCAAACGCTGTCTTCTCTTTTGACGACTCAGTTAGTTTAATTTGGAAGAACGCGTCTTTTAAGTCGATACCACTAATAAAGTGCGTATCCTTTAGGCGGCTCAATAACCCGGTGATATGCGGCAGCGGATATGAGTCTTTCTTCGTGACTGCGTTTACCTTCCTAGAATCTATGCAGAGCCTAACTTTACCAGGTTTCCGTACTAGGACGACTGGGCTACACCATGGCGAATTCGACTCTTCGATGACTCCCATTTTCAATAATCTATCAATTTCGCTGTAGGCTTCAGCCTGCCTTGGTGGCGAAAGAGGAAAATGTTTGCTTTTAATTGGGACTGCGTCACCCGTGTCAATGTCGTGCTCCACCAGCTGTGTTTGCCCTAGGCCTAATTTTTCAAACGACGGAAACATATCAATAACTTTTTGCAAATCGTACTTCTGGGATGGAGTCAAATCATGAAAATTGGGACCTTCTGTATCTTCCTTTGCTTCTAGACATGATATGCTTGGAAATATTTCGGGAGCTAAAGCAAATGCTTTCCAAAAATCTACTCCGAAATAGGCTTCCTGGAGAAGCGAAGGAACAAGGTAAAAAGATATGGATTTTGTTGTATTTTTAAAAGTGACAGGCAATGAGCTACAACCTATTATCTTCCGTTTGTCGCCGCCTGCCGTATATATACATTCATTCATTTCACGATATTTAAGATCGTTCTCTTCTAGAAATTTCAAACAGTCCTTACCCAGAATAGAGACATTGGCTCCTGAATCCAATAGCCCCACAAGTGATCCATTTCCTATCCTCACCCTAATCATTGGTCTTTCATCGTCTTTAAGGACGAGTGTGGTGCTTTCCAAAAGCTTGCGCACCTGGACACGTTTGCTATACCTTTTCCTACACTGCAAAATTCTTTCGGGTGGATATAGTTGGGAATCATTCGTGAAAATATTTGACCTAACCAATTGATAGTTTTGTTCTTTTTCTTCTAAACTGGGTCGGAAAATGGTCTGGCAACTAACATTTCTAACTGAAGCTTTCAAAATACGAATTGGTCGAGAATTTGTTCGTGACGAAGTCGGGCTATCTGAATCTGAAGTATTTGAGTTATCCGTACTATCAGGGAAAGTTACTATTGGTGACTGTTGACTACTTGCGGAACCGGTCGAAAGTGGACTAGGCTCAGTACTCGCGACGAATTGCTGGGTATTGACCGAAGTAGGGGCTATAGTCCCGAACGAGTTTCCCCCTCTCTCTTCTCGCTCGGATAACGGTTTCCCTGACCACGGTGGTCGTTGGGACACTTCGGAGTCAACACTCCTCTCTGACCGCATTTAAAACAAAACTGAGATTTAATTGGCTCCTCACAGTATATATAGGAATGACCCATTGTCTGACAATTCCAACACTTAATCCCTGAGTAGTCTGGCCTACCCATGCGACGATAATTCAGTGCTTCTATCTGTGGATCTACTATATAATCCTCACTTCCGACCCTACAATCCGGAGCTATGGCACGCGCTTCGTTTACGCTCGGCCTATGGTAATTTGATACTAGGCTCCTGCTCTCCTTCAGCACCTGCTCGCCTCGTCGAGCTACATCGCGAAGGTCGTGCAAATCTCTTACACTTGCGTTAAACAGCATTAATTTCAAATTACCATTAACGTTGCGTTTGATGATATCAATTAGCAAGGCCTCAGACATGGGCTCTCTAAGTCTCGCGTTTAATGCCAGAATGTCCGTGTGGAAAACGTCGTAAGTCTCATTTGGTTTTTGTTTGCGCACCGATATTTCCATCATCAGCTCATGGTCTGTCTTCAGGGTGCCGAATTCCCGCTTTAGGGAGTAACTCAAAAATGGATAGTTTGCATTAGGGTTTTGTTTGGTAAATAACCAATACCATTCTTCGGCACGGCCTGACAAGAAAAGATGAAAACTGGCCATAAGCTGATCTTCTGTACACTGCGTGCGCTCACGCAAGGTGTCCAATTTAAACAAAAAATCTGAAACACTACCAGTACCGTCATAAGATATCTTCCAATCTTGTGGTTTCACAACCGTATTACTGGGTGTGGGAATAATTGAATTGCTAACGAAAGTCTGCGCTTGGTTCGGCTGCTGCCTAGTATCATCCCTAGTATCACATCTAGCATCACTCCTAACAAAATCCGCCGCCGTTCGAGAGGCTGCGACTGCAGCGTTCAGGGTATTCACATTTTCCCTAATAGCTCTCATCTCATGGCGCAGCTCTTCTTGTGACGTTTGGAATAATTGGTGTAGAACGTGTACCCACGAATTTAAGGGAGACACTTCGGGATGGGTCTCTTGGTTGGAAGCCCTATCATTGTAGACGTTTGGTTGTAACCGAACTTGTGGTAAAGCGCTAGCTTCGCCTACAGTATTTGTCGCGCATTGCTCAGGCGGATCCGGCATATTCCTAATAAGACTGTCTAGATCAAGGATATTTGCACTAACCGGTCTATCATATTTTTCGGAAGGGTCAGTATTTGGAACATTCCTGGATGGATCGACTGTTGCCTGGGTGACTATTGGGGAATGCATTACTAAAGGTCGGCTCGCTGGGGGTTTCGGAGTTGCACCTCCACTTCCTCTTCCTCTATAATATACCCCGTTACCTCTGTTTTTAGAACCACTACCTCTAGTCGAACTCCTAGTTTGCATCCCTTCAGCCGACTGCTGAGTGTTTTGAGGCATTTTCAAAAAAAAATCGAACGTTTGAGCGCTTCAAAAAAAAACAAGGCACGCTTGAACGGTTGTATCAAATCTAAAGCAATTATCTGTTTGAATAAGTCACGTTTGGTGTCAAAGCTCAAATGCAATTATTTGTACCAATTAACGAAATTTAAATCTTTATCTCGATTCAAAATTATGTCACATCCAAAAGAAATAACTTCAGCAATCATTTATAACGAATATTTGCTTTTTAAATCTCCATGCCGGTAAAAATTATGTCATATCCGAAAAAGTAATAAAACTTTAGTTGTCGCGTTTGGTGGAAAAATCAAGCAATAATTGTAATAATTATTTGCGATTCAAAAAAAAATTATCTTAAATTTTAACTAACAATATCGCTTCAAAAAGACTTCGCTTATAAAAAAAATATTTGTATAAATAAACATGTTCATATACGTGTATATGTAAATGTAAAAAGATATACAATGCAAAATATATATATATATGTTCGTTATTCAATGGGAATGCTGACCTACCATTATAAAAGGCACAGGTTACAGAATAAAAAAAAATATAAACCCCCTTGAAAAATAAAAACACAAAAAAAAAATTAAGACAGTGTGTGCCAACTGGTCTCCAGCGCACCAACCGCAATGCAGGGTTGCTCGGAAGCTAAATCCCTGAGACAGGCTGGCTAACTAAAGATAGTTAGCAATAACAAAAAAAATCTAAATTTGCGAAATACTAACCTATCTCCACCGCAATGAAAGGAACGGTTTCAATCCGCTTTCCCCAGACTTGCGGAGACAGACAATACATCCTTGGGTCTCGGCTCAGCTCATCGCCATGAAGTGGTGCTAAATGTTCCAAGGCACCCAACTCAGGCATGAGATGAACTGAGGCCTGCATCGCATAACAAAAGAAAAGACAAAACAAAAGAAATTTGCAAAATACCCTCCTAATCTCCGCCGCAATGAAAGGAACAGCTAGAGGCTGCTTTCCCCAGACTTGCGGAGATGAAAAGTACTAACTCAGGTCTCAGACCAACCCATCGCAATGAAAGTGGCGCTAGGTGCAACCAACTCAGCCGCGGAATGGCTGAGGCCTAAATTGCAAAAAAAAATCACGAACACAAAAAAAATTAAAAGGACGAATTTTCCTTATGACCAACATCCTTGGCTCCGCCGCAATGAAAGGCACGGTTTGAAGCCGCTACCCCAGACTTGCGAAGAAGGATTGCTAGCTTAGGATCCAGCTCAACTCATCGCAATGAAGGCGGTGTTCGAAACACTACCCCAGACGCGAGATGAGCTAGGCCCAAAAGAAAAAAAAAATCCGATACACAAAACTGCACAAAAGACATATTCGGCAAAAAGAAATAAAAATAAATACTGAATCTAGCGGACATGCCCCTCGGACGACAGTGAAAACAAATTTAATATTTAAACTACAAAAAAAAATTAAGTGCGTTAAACACTGCCTCTCCGGGTGAAATGCAAAAAAAACAGACAAAATGACGTTAAGTCTCGTGGAGCCCTGAGCCACTAACACCAATGACTCTCCAATCAGTCTGATCAATTCCATCATCCCGCCGCAACGCAGTGGCGGCTACGGAGGCTGCCAATCTGGGACTTGCGTGAAGATGAAACTTCACTGACCGACCAGAAAACCACTGAAGCCAGCACCCAAGGCCCCACGTTGGGCGCCATCTGTTATGGTTAGCACGTTTTCTATACGAGTGGAGCAGCAATGCATGGCGGTCGGCATGATCTAGGGTTGCACTGTGGCTAGTCATTGTCGGCTGGGCGGGGTTCTTGCCTACATTGCTGTCCTGCGCCATAAACAGAAAAAATTCATATCATGCCTTTTCAAACCAAAACGAGTAAAATCAAACGAAAACAACATCCGGTTTTAGCCGGATGCCACGGACGGACCGTTGAAAAATTCAAATATTCAAAAGATAACCCGAAAAAAATCAAACTCAAGAGGCCAGGCATCAGTTAAATTTAAATAAATGCAAACCGAGGGAAAATGTCGTTAAAATTTGAATATGAATTTTGAACGTACATATGTACGTTAAAGTCAGACGGACGTTAGCAAAACATTTAAACCGAAATTTAAATCGGACGGAAATACTGACAATCGACGGAAAAATTTGAAAATAGATAATCGGACGTTATATTTAAATAATCGCGGACGGAAGAGAAAAGATTTAGAAATTTAAATTTGAATACACGTTGAAATCAAAAAAAACTGTCAAAGTGAATTTGAATTTGAATATACATATATATCGCGAAAAAAAATCGTTAAATTTGAATTTAATTTGAATCAACCGGAAGGACCGGTTATTAACAGGCATCTGAAAATACATAAAAGAAGCTGAAATTTAAAATATATGAACAATCAAAAAAAAAGTTAAAGGCCGAACTCACAAGGGGGTGGCGTTGCTGATGTTGTTGCAGCGCCGGTGCATTTTTGTCCCACCCTAATCCATGGTTACTGTCGCACCCGAATATCAGTAACCCCTTACCTGTGGTGCGCCGCTGGTGTTGTTGCAGCGCCGGTGCTTATCTACCCACCCTCATCCTTGGTCATCAGTGCACCTATAATTCGATGACCCCATACCTGAAAATCCCTATGCCTTTTTAAATTAGGGTAGTCAACATTCCCATTTTAAATTTATAATATTTATTTACATTATTTTGTAACGTTCATTCAAAAAAAAAATTATTTTTATAATTCATATACATACTAGCGTATATTTAGGTGCATTAACTATTCATTGTATCTTAAATTTACGGAAGAGAAGAAAAAATAAATTCCGTTTTTCTCTCGGAAATTTTTAATTAATCATACATATGTAGATTTGAAAATAGACGTTTGGAGGGAAATATCGCTGGGTTATAGTTCTTATATCTTATTATCGGTTGGCCTTTATATTGTTATTAACGATTATTTAGTTAAGCAATTTAAAGTTTACGCTTTGCTATTACTGTTTCCCTTCTACTTCTCTATATATATATAAGGAGATATTTTTTTTTTTTTCTTTCCGGTTCTTCTTATTCAAAAAAATCCCTTTTCTTTTTTTTTTTTTTGTTTTTGAATATAAATCCCTTTTTCTTTTCTTATGTATATTTCTTAAATTTCTAATCCGCCTCACTTATCTTAAATACCCAAATATTTAGTTTGACAATGTTCAAAACACTACATATACACATATGCATGTATTACTAAATATGGGCATCGGGAAAAGTTGGGTGTTGATGTGAAATTATTCTCGGCTGATCTGAACTAAATTGTTCCATGCTGAACACACGCGAAATTCTGGCTAACCAAAAAGTACATTTTACTACCTCTTCACTATAGCGTGCTACGCCATACCCACACCGGTGATACATACATATGTGTATATACATAAGCGGATTTACAGAGGAAAATTTAGCAATTAAATTAGCTGACATACATATGTAACTACCTATTTTACAGAAAAAAAGGAAAATTGTCATCCCTTTTGGGACTCACCACCCGTTGCGGTGCACCTTTAGTGGTGGTGTCACCGATCTGCTGTCACTGTTGGTGTTGCTGGGCCACCATGTGAGACGCTGTTGGTGTTGTGGCAAAATTCTTGTTATTGTTGCTGTTGTCAGTTTTCAATTCCCAATCTTCCTCGTTATGCGCTCGGTAATAGGCGGGCGTATCGCTGCTTATTTTTGGTTCTGTTGCGGTTGCATTCGACAAATGGGTTTTACTGATCGTTGAAACGGTGCCACGCGTAGTAGTCAGACAGAAAGTGAGTTTTCCCTCTTGCTTATCGAAGAATGCCACTCCTTACCTTATTATTACCAATGAGTGATTCAGATATGTATGTACCGGTATAAGTCAAAATCGTTTAACTAGCTGATAAACCTTTTTACATGTAGGATTTTGCACGTTACTTGATTTTCCTTCTATCTCATAAAATATGAACGTTTTCATGTACACAGATGTGTCTGTATATGGAAATTGATTTTCCCCACCCGGCAACTGAAAAGTTATCCAATGCAATTATTTAACAATTCGATTTCACATGTACTTTGGCACAGCTGACACGCCAATGCATGTATGTTTGTTTTAGTGGATGTATAATTGAGTCACTAATTCGCGCCATAAAATAAGTATTTTGCAATAATTTGCGATTAAAAAAAAATACATAAATTGTCCACAAAAGCTTCAATTTTCGTTGCGATTCGCCTTGCTTGTAGTGTTTTTTTAATTCAATCAATTTGCTTGCTGTTCATTATGTTAAATTCTTTCACAAATCTTAGTTATTTCATTGAATATCGTACAAAAAAAAATTATTTGTCAAAATGTTGAATAAAAATTGCAGCCGAAGAACCGAACGAATAATCACCAGTATCGTGCCTATTACAAGCGTCCCGTTTGCTTTCGTATCACCATCTAGTGCCGTGTGTATAATAGTCGCCTGACTTTACGGTTACCCGAATGTCTATATCATGGTATGACGCTAGCAATGACACAAGCGAGATAGAATACGGTTGCCATGATACACAAAAAAAAAATTACCAAAACTTTCGGAATAAAATGCCTCAAGCATTTTTCCCATGAAACTATTTCAAAATAATCGATTGTATTCGTGCCCTAGAAAATTTGCTACTGTAAAATTCTACTAGTGTACGTTGGGAATATTAATAGACATTGTTGTCTTACGCTCAAATTATAAAAATGGTAAGAGACAGGAATTCTGGTTGATGAAACAATAGTACATGAATAATTAATTAATTTTCTGAGGACTAAGTAAAATTTGAAATTGCATAGAGCGCATAAGAACATTTTATAAAGTATGCATTTGAAAGTACCAAGTCACCGAATAACCACGTGTTACGTATCTTCACATTTCGAAGTGTTCATGGCAACCCTGGAAGAACCAGTTTGTCCATCACCAATACTTGTGCATCTTTTCTCTCTCATGCCAACATGTCGCCATCATTCACTGGAAGTTATTGGGAACTACTAAAAAACTACTGAAATAGTGGTGCTGCCACACAGACAGAATTGAGCAACCGAAATTAACCCGTTTATGATCGATATCAGCATTGATATCGATAGCAAACCATAACAAAACTCACTTCTCATAGAAGACCATTGTGAATGTAATAACATGGTTGCATTTCCCGTGATATTTTTCTCATGATATCACATATCACGGGTTGGGGTATGAGAAATTTGCCGAAGCTCCAAATTTGACAAGACGTGTATTTTGTTGTTGTGCTCGGCAAATTTATCACACTTATGTCATCTCGGCAAATTTGCCAGGCCAAAATAACAGAGAGAGAACAACCTTATAGATTTAATAAGTGGAGACAAGTGCATACATATACATATATATGTATGTAATTTGTATAGAAAAAAATTAAAAAAGGTTCCGCGCACTTTTTCCTGATTTTTTGCATATACATACATTAGGGCGGGTAAATTTTTTTTTTTGCACAAAATCGTCACCGTGAAAAATAATCTACGTCTTTCTGACCAACTTTGCTTAAGGAACTATGGGTCTAAAACCAGTACTAAGCTAGCGGGTTTTCAAGTGAAGTTTCATACTCAGGTGAAGTTATTTGTACACTTCAAAAACCGCTAGATTAGTATTGATTTAATACCCATAGCTTCCTAAGCAAAGTTGGTCAGAAAGATACGTAGATCATTTTCAGCGGTGACGATTTTTATGTTTTTTGAACCCCATACAACATATTTATATTTAATTTTTAAAACTTTTAAGGAAAATTATATTATTCAAATTATCAAAGCCCTTTTTAAGTTTAATATGGATGAAAAGGTAATTAAGTGACCTATGGATGGACCCACTGTACGATTGCTAACATGCATTTGGTCGCGTTAAAAAAAATAACCCTCAGCCGTCAAAGTTCTAATTTTTGTTTAATAGGGTATTTTTTATTGCATTATTATTGTGGTTAAATTTTACCGTAAGTATTTTTAAAGAAAATACGCTCTCTCTAACACCTTTTTAAAAGTTTTTTTTTTTTCATTTTTTATATAACTAGCTCTTTGAACTTACTTCGGTTACGGTAAACATCTCGGTCACATTTTCCTCTCCACTTACAAGGGCCGGCGTCATCAGTTGCAGCACCCTTCTTTCAAAGTCGGATGCCTCTTTTCTCCTCGCCAAACCGTTTACCCCACTTTTGGCAACTTCAGCTCTCCTTAACACTTCCCTATCCTTTACGTGGCTTCTATGAAACAAAATCATAATTACAAAATGCACCTTTTCGTAATACAACTTACATACTTTTGGTCCGACCAATATTTCTTCCATTGCGAGGAATTTTTTACCGCTCCTCCTATACCATTGAGAGCTGCTGCCAACTCCTCCCACTTCTTCGCCTTATAATGCGCACCATCGACGGACTCAAATCTACATCAAATGAAATAAAATTCTCACATACACATTTTGCCTTCACGTTGATACCGGAAAATACACATGTATTTATATCTTACCTATCATTGGCGAATTCAATATTATTTTCCATAAAATCAATTAAATAATTCTTCTGCTCAGCAGAAGCCTTTTTTGCCTTAACATCCATTCTTTTTTTTTATTAAAAATTTAAAATTCACATTCAAATATGAAAACTCACCGTATAAAATGCTGTGAGTTTGTTTCCGATGAAGTGTACACAATTTTGACAGTTAAAACTCATTCTCACACTTGCTGAATCACAAATTGCCAGTGTGCACAATTTTCAGTGTACACTTGAAAACTCACAGTTACAGAATTCAGCCCCAGGTCCTCATACGTCATTTCCTTTTGCAATTGGCACAGCTGTTTGTTTGGTTGTTCGCGGCTTTATTGGTCCTGTGAGGTAAGCAATATTTGACATTTCCGCCTACTGGCATTACCGTCTCAATATATATACCGTGGGGTTGTATGCAGAAAAGTATCGTCATAATCCGAGATTCATTTTAAATCTCGAATTTTTGGTATCGAAATTCGAGATTTGCCATACAAAAATCCGCTACCAAAAATTCGCGATTTAAAATGAATCTCGAGATTATCACGATAGTTTTCTCAATGCAACCCTGTGTTCTTCGTGTTATCGATATTTTTTTTGGCGAATTTGGGAGAAACGTCAAAATGAGAAGTAAACAAAATGGACGCCAGTAAAGCTTAGTATCGACCTCTCAAGAAACGCAAAAGTTTCATATAAAATGACGTACAAGAAATGCTCAAGAAATTTTTCTTGTGAAACTTTCTTGAGCGAGTATCGACCTCTCAAGAAATTTACTACACTTTTTTAATACTATTTTTCAACGTTATGCGAACACAACAACACAGGTTTTGCCAAGAAATATATCATCGAGCATTTATTTCTTAAAGAAATTTTGACGTTTGTTGCGTGTTGAAAAAAAATCGTGGAAATCGTTAGTGAAAATGACAAAAAAGAAACGAAAAATAGAATGCACAATTTTTCTAATGATGCAAGGGCATAGTTGGCATCGATTTCTCATATATTATTCCATTCCGGCCATCAATATAGCACAGTTTACCAGTAATATAAGGTCATCCTCGTCGCTTTCGATGATTTCCTAAAATAACAGCTGTTATGGTACAGCTTTCGACCTCGATTACGATCTACAATCGAGTGGAGCGGCAATGCATGGCGGTCGGCATGATCTAGGGTTGCACTGTGGCTAGTCATTGTCGGCTGGGCGGGGTTCTTGCCTACATTGCTGTCCTGCGCCATAAACAGAAAAAAATCATATCATGCCTTTTTTGAAAATAACGAGAAAAATCACACTAAAACAACATCCGGTTTAGCCGGATGCCACGGACGGACCGTTGAAAAATTCAAAAATTCAAAAGATAACCCGAAAAAAAATCAAATTCAAGAGGCCAGGCATCAGTTAAATTTAAATAAATGCAAACCGAGGGAAAATGTCGTTAAAATTTGAATATGAATTTTGAACGTACATATGTACGTTAAAGTCAGACGGACGTTAGCAAAACATTTAAAGCGAAATTTAAATCGGACGGAAATACTGACAATCGACGGAAAAATTTGAAAATAGATAATCGGACGTTATATTTAAATAATCGCGGACGGAAGAGAAAAGATTTAGAAATTTAAATTTGAATACACGTTGAAATCAAAAAAAACTGTCAAAGTGAATTTGAATTTGAATATACATATATATCGCGAAAAAAAATCGTTAAATTTGAATTTAATTTGAATCAACCGGAAGGACCGGTTATTAACAGGCATCTGAAAATACATAAAAGAAGCTGAAATTTAAAATATATGAACAATCAAAAAAAAAGTTAAAGGCCGAACTCACAAGGGGGTGGCGTTGCTGATGTTGTTGCAGCGCTGGTGCGTTTTTGTCCCACCCTAATCCATGGTTACTGTCGCACCCGAATACCAGTAACCCCTTACCTGTGTTGCGCCGCCGGTGTTGTTGCAGCGCTGGTGCTTTTCGACCCACCCTCATCCATGGCCATCGGTGCACCTTAAATTCGATGACCCCATACCTGAAATCCCTATGCCATTTTAATTAAGGTGGATCAGCATTCCCATTATAATTTTAACAATTTATTTGGGATTCATTCTTCCCTTTTCTATAGCTAAATCCTTACTCTATTTTTTTCTTCATTTTAGTACACTAGGGCGCCCCTTTTTTTTTCTTTTTTTTTTTTTCAGAGAAATTAAAAAAAAATATATATATAAAATATATGGAAAATAATATAAATAGCTTACGACCTAGGCTCCAGTTGTAGTTGTTGACGTTGTTATGGTTGTTGGTGCTGTGTTGGTGGTGCTGCTGCTGCTGTAGTTGTTGTTGTAGTTTCTGCTGGTTGCTGTTGTTGCAGCGACAGAATTTTTTTTTGCTTATGGCTGTTGATGTTGTTGATTCACTACCTGAGACGCTGTTGTTGTTGTTGTTGTGCCAAGCCCAATTTGTTGTTGTTGTTGTTGAGCCAAATTTTTCGCTATTTGCTGCTGTTGTTGTTGTGCCAAACCCAATTTGTTGTTGTTGTTCTAGTGCAAAATTTTTCGGCTGTTTGCTGTTGTTGCTTCGGCTGTGCCGCTATCGGTGTTGTTGAGTCACTATCTGAGACGCTGTTATTGTTGTTGTGCCAAGCCCAATTTGTTGTTGTTGTTGTTGAGCCAAATTTTTCGCTATTTGCTGCTGTTGTTGTTGTGCCAAACCCAATTTGTTGTTGTTGTTCTAGTGCAAAACTTTTCGGCTGTTTGCTGTTGTTGCTTCGGCTGTGCCGCTATCGGTGTTGTTGAGTCACTATCTGAGACGCTGTTATTGTTGTTGTGCCAAGCCCAATTTGTTGTTGTTGTTGTTGAGCCAAATTTTTCGCTATTTGCTGCTGTTGTTGTTATTCGATATTTATGTTTTTGGTGCGTAAATGTTCACTGCGGTTATCATTTAATTCATGAAATTCTATTGTTTATCAGGAAATGCAGCGACAAACCGACACGAATACGATATGACAAACGAATTTGAACGACGAAAAAACAGATTCTTGTGTGCACAGGTGTGTGTGTGTACGTACACGTATGTATATATTTCACTTTACAATCGAGTGTCTACGTAGAACTAGCCATGTAAACTAATTTAACATAATGTACATATTTTGCAAAATATACTGAACACTGATTTTGCGTTTTCGCATCTATTTTTATTATTTAAGAAGTTATTTATATGCAATATATAAAAAAAATAGTTTTACACCACGAAAAGAACCGTCTCGTTTTGACTCTACCACTCAATTTGACTTTTCGAAAACTGACTCCCGCTGTACTAAAAAAATTCTTATTAGCGCGTGCCTTCCACTTTTTCTTCTGTCTTCGTTTTGGAAGAGTCCCGTTTCTTTTTCCATATAGCCTGCAGTGGTGTAGTGACGTGTGCATAATAGTGGCGTGACTTTACGGTTACCCGAATGTCTATATCATGGTATGACGCTAGCAATGGCACAAGCGAGATGGAATGCGATTGCCATGTTACACAAATAAAAATACCAAAACTTTCGGAATAAAATGCCTCAAGCATTTTTCCCATGAAACTATCTCAAATTAATCGCTTATATTCGTGCCCTAGTAAATTTGCTACTGTAAAATTCTATTAGTGTACGTTGGAAATATTAATAGACATTGTTGTCTTACGCTCAAATTATAAAAATGGTAAGAGACAGGAAAATCTGATTAATGAAATAGTATGTTTGTTTCTTATTAAACTAGCAGCTAGCTGTCAAATGAAATGAAAAGAGCAAAACGGAAAGAATTACGCTCATAAAGAGTGAAATGAACAGAAAATCAAGAAACCTTCTGCCAGCCCAAACCTGGCTAACTATCCATAACTAGCCAATAAGAAACAAACATAGTAAAATTATTTGGTAAATAATTATTTAATTTTCTGTGAACTATGTAAAATTTAAAATTGTATGGAGCGCATAAGAACATTTTATAATAGGTGCATTTGAAAGTACTAAGTATCCGAATAACCACGTGTTACGTATTTTCACAATAAGAAGTGTTCATGGCAACCCTGGAGAACCAGTTTCTCCATCACCAATCCATGTGCATACCTCGCCATTGGAACGATTGTCAAGGTTGAGATGGGAAATTTGAGTTAAGCTTTCCCATGAAAGGCCTACTTATAGAGGTTGGCTCGATAGCTTGCCTATTTGCAAAAAAAATTTTCATGCAATCTATAAGGATTGAAATCTGAAGAATGAATCAAAACCACATAACCATTTAGAAGAATAAAAAAAATCGGTGTAAATCTCGGATGCAATTACTTATTTAAATTTTGTTTAGACTCTTAGTGGAGCAAGAAAAGAATTAACTACAGGATTTTAAATAAAAAAAAAATGTTACATTTGAGATATCTAGTGACTGAATAAGAAAGTACAAAACGTTATTATTGCCAGAACACCACCAGTGGTGCATGAAATTTACTCAAACAGGGAAATGACTCCTGTCAAAAAAAAATTGTCAGCTGTTGCCATCGAGACAACCTCAAAATTCACCCTCGTTTCGCAGTGCGGCCACCTGTTACACTAGCCCATAGCTCAAACATACAAGGTCGATGCGAGGGAGAATCGCTCTTCTTCTTCTTGGCATATGTCAACTTATTGTCTGTTGCCTTGATTTTACAATTTTGCAGGCCTTGTTCGTAGAAGTAGAATGCTAAGCTCAAGGTTTATCCAAAGAAGGTTATATTAGTTACGTTTTGATGTGTGTGTTTCCAAAAAAAAAATGTCAACGTGAAAGAGGAGAGAAATTATTTTCAAAGTAAAAACTTTTCCCCAATCGGTTCTATCTGACGTTCGCACCTTTTTTGCACACGTACCCAATTGCAATCGGCTTATCTGCCGCGAAATCCTTCTTTAAACAATCCCTGCTAAGTTGTGTGTTCACTTCTTTTTCCCTGCTTTTGACATTTGAAATAAGCCGCCTAACGTCAATCGCATAAACTGCCTCACATGCGACGACCTGTTTAGTTTGGCCACGCGTCAACCATTCTTCTTCACCATGTCAGCACGTCGGCCATTATGAAATGGAAGTCATTGGAAAAGTACTAAGAAAAACTACTAAAATAGTGGTGATGCCACACAGACAGAATTGAGCAACCGAAATTAACCCGTTTATGATCGATATCAGCGTTGATATCGATAGCAAACCATAACAGGCCTGCTTCGCTTCGAAGACCTGACGAGGGAGCGAACAGGAAAAAATGGTTTGCCTGTAAGGTTGTCGCGAGAATACTCAACTGTTAACTACGTGGGGCACGACTCACCCCTAGATAAGAGTCTCAAATTCTACCACAGCTAACCGGGCAACAGAGGCTCCATCAGGTGATACCAAAAAAAACATATGGCTATATGAACATGTCCAAACTAGTAATGTATGAAAATCCGAGAATAATTGAAAGTCAGGTATGATAAAAAAATTCATTTGGTAAAAAGAAACCAAGATGCGAAAGTCCGGTGTTGCGGTGTTTCTCTATTGGCTTAGGCCAGAGAAGCCTACTCCCCCCTAGGAGCCCTTCTCCTAGGTGCCGAACTTGGTCGGTCTTAAGAACCTGTCCCCCCCGGCTGATCCAACCCCGCACGTTGAACCCAGGACAGGCGGTCTTGAAAAAGACCCTTGGTCCGCTGGTTTCTCGCCCCCCGGAATGGGCTTTACAAAAAAAGTTAAATTATTTTGTTTCTTATTTTAAGGCTTCGCGGCCTTAGACATTTTTTTACAGGAGAACGCGTCTAAACTCCGAATACCATCACCCTATCAGCTGGTCTATGGTCCCTAACCTCGCGAAGCTGGACAAAAAAAACTTTAGCAGGAAAGTCATCAATACTCCGTTTAAATAGACATTTTTATATTGGAGAACTCGTCAAAACTCCGTAAGGTTAGGCATTTGATAAAGGAGAACTCGCCAAAACTCCATAAAACTAGACATTTTAATTTGGGAGAACTCGTCAAAACTCCGTATAAGCAGACCAATTAGAATATGGACTGCTAGATGGTCCACGGTTCCCGGTGGGAGCGCTTGTGATCCACCTAAATTATAACTGCTCGGGGAGAATACTGGGCGAATTGTCCCCGACCGCCAAGACGCCCAGCGGAGTCTTATTGAGGACGGATATCAGAAGCATGGAATCGTCCTAATAATCTCCCTGTTAAGTCTTCTAAGTCATACAGTGCATTGCCCACTTTTCCACGCACTCGACACTTGACTCTATCATTTGCCTGCGCTAAGTTTTTACAGATTTCCTCGTTTGCGTCCGTTCAGTCGACTGCTGACAGTTTTGGGACATTTAAACAAAATCGAACGTATGAGCGCTTCAAAAAAAAACAAGGCACGCTTGAATGGTCGTATGAAATCTTAAGCAATTAACTGCCTAAATAAAATCACGTTTGGTGTTAAAGTCCAAATGCAAATATTTATACAATTAACGAAATTTAAATCTCTATCTCGATTAAAAATTATGTCACATCCAAAAGAAATAACTTCAGCAATCATTTATAACGAATATTTGCTTTTTAAATCTCCATGCCGGTAAAAATTATGTCATATCCGAAAAAGTAATAAAACTTTAGTTGTCGCGTTTGGTGGAAAAATCAAGCAATAATTGTAATAATTATTTGCGATTCAAAAAAAATTATCTTAAATTTTAACTAACAATATCGATTCAAAATGACTTCGCTTAAAAAAAAATCTTTGTATAAATAAACGTGTTCATATGCGTGTATATGTAAATGTAAAAAAGATATATAATGCAAAATATATATATGTTCGTTGTTCAATGGGAATGCTGACCTCCCATTATAAAAGGCACAGGTTACAGAATAAAAAAAATTTATAAACCCCCTTGAAAAATAAAAACACAAAAAAAAATTAAGACGTTGTGTGCCAACTGGTCTCCAGCGCACCAACCGCAATGCAGGGTTGCTCGGAAGCTAAATCCCTGAGACAGGCTGGCTAACTAAAAGATAGTTAACAATAACATAAAAAAAAATTGAAATTTTGCGAAATACTAACCTATCTCCGCCGCAATGAAAGGAACGGTTTGAATCCGCTATCCCCAGACTTGCGGAGATAGACAATACATCCTTCGGTCTCAGCTCAGCTCATCGCCATGAAGTGGTGCTAAATGTTCCAAGGCCCCCAACTCAGGCATGAGATGAACTGAGGCCTGCATCGCATAACAAAAGAAAAGGACAGAACAAAAGAAATTTGCAAACTACCCTCCTAGTCTCCGCCGCAATGAAAGGAACAGCTAGAGGCTGCTTTCCCCAGACTTGCGGAGATGAAAAGTACTAACTCAGGTCTCAGACCAACCCATCGCAATGAAAGTGGCGCTAGGTGCAACCAACTCAGACGCGGAATGGCTGAGGCCTAAATTGCAAAAAAGAATCACGAAAACAAAAAAAATTAAAAGGACGAATTTTCCTTGTGACCAACATCCTTGGCTCCGCCGCAATGAAAGGCACGGTTTGAAGCCGCTACCCCAGACTTGCGAAGAAGGATTTGCTAGCTTAGGATCCAGCTCAACTCATCGCAATGAAGGCGGTGTTCGAATCACCACCCCAGACGCGAAATGAGCTAGGCCCTAAAAAAAAAAAAAATCCGATACACAATACTGCACAAAAGACATATTCGGCAAAAGAAATTTATAAAAAAAAATAAATACTGAATCTAGCGGACATGCCCCTCGGACGACAGTGAAAACAAATTTAATATTTAAACTACAAAAAAAAATTAAGTGCGTTAAACACTGCCTCTCCGGGTGAAATGCAAAAAAAACAGACAAAATGACGTTAAGTCTCGTGGAGCCCTGAGCCACTAACACCAATGACTCTCCAATCAGTCTGATCAATTCCATCATCCCGCCGCAACGCAGTGGCGGCTACGGAGGCTGCCAATCTGGGACTTGCGTGAAGATGAAATTTCACTGACCGACCAGAAAACCACTGAAGCCAGCACCCAAGGGCCCCACGTTGGGCGCCATCTGTTATGGTTAGCGTTTCGATTATCGAGTACGATCTACGCTTTGTGGCGCCCTATGCCACCAACAGCGATGATCTCCTTGGACAACCTGATCAGTCTCACCATCTCGCCGCAACGCAGTGGCGGCGCAGGGCCTGCCCATCTGGGACTTGCGAGATATTAAGACGTCACTGGCTGACCAAAAAGCCATCGAGTCAGCACGTTGGGCGCCATCTGTTATGGTTCGCGTTTCGACTATCGAGTGCGTTTTGTGGCGCCCTATGCCACCAACAGCGATGACCTCCTCGGACAACCTGATCAGCCCCACCATCTCGCCGCAACGCAGTGGCGGCGCAGGGCCTGCCCATCTGGGACTTGCGAGATAGTAAGGCGTCACTGGCTGATCAAAAAGCTATCGAGTCAGCACGTTGGGCGCCATCTGTTATGGTACAGCTTTCGACCTCGATTACGATCTACAATCGAGTGGAGCGGCAATGCATGGCGGTCGGCATGATCTAGGGTTGCACTGTGGCTAGTCATTGTCGGCTGGGCGGGGTTCTTGCCTACATTGCTGTCCTGCGCCATAAACAGAAAAAAATCATATCATGCCTTTTTTGAAAATAACGAGAAAAATCACACTAAAACAACATCCGGTTTAGCCGGATGCCACGGACGGACCGTTGAAAAACTCAAAAATTCAAAAGATAACCCGAAAAAAAATCAAATTCAAGAGGCCAGGCATCAGTTAAATTTAAATAAATGCAAACCGAGGGAAAATGTCGTTAAAATTTGAATATGAATTTTGAACGTACATATGTACGTTAAAGTCAGACGGACGTTAGCAAAACATTTAAAGCGAAATTTAAATCGGACGGAAATACTGACAATCGACGGAAAAATTTGAAAATAGATAATCGGACGTTATATTTAAATAATCGCGGACGGAAGAGAAAAGATTTAGAAATTTAAATTTGAATACACGTTGAAATCAAAAAAAACTGTCAAAGTGAATTTGAATTTGAATATACATATATATCGCGAAAAAAATCGTTAAATTTGAATTTAATTTGAATCAACCGGAAGGACCGGTTATTAACAGGCATCTGAAAATACATAAAAGAAGCTGAAATTTAAAATATATGAACAATCAAAAAAAAAGTTAAAGGCCGAACTCACAAGGGGGTGGCGTTGCTGATGTTGTTGCAGCGCTGGTGCGTTTTTGTCCCACCCTAATCCATGGTTACTGTCGCACCCGAATACCAGTAACCCCTTACCTGTGTTGCGCCGCCGGTGTTGTTGCAGCGCTGGTGCTTTTCGACCCACCCTCATCCATGGCCATCGGTGCACCTTAAATTCGATGACCCCATACCTGAAATCCCTATGCCATTTTAATTAAGGTGGATCAGCATTCCCATTATAATTTTAACAATTTATTTGGGATTCATTCTTCCCTTTTCTATAGCTAAATCCTTACTCTATTTTTTTCTTCATTTTAGTACACTAGGGCGCCCCTTTTTTTTTCTTTTTTTTTTTTTCAGAGAAATTAAAAAAAAATATATATATAAAATATATGGAAAATAATATAAATAGCTTACGACCTAGGCTCCAGTTGTAGTTGTTGACGTTGTTATGGTTGTTGGTGCTGTGTTGGTGGTGCTGCTGCTGCTGTAGTTGTTGTTGTAGTTTCTGCTGGTTGCTGTTGTTGCAGCGACAGAATTTTTTTTTGCTTATGGCTGTTGATGTTGTTGATTCACTACCTGAGACGCTGTTGTTGTTGTTGTTGTGCCAAGCCCAATTTGTTGTTGTTGTTGTTGAGCCAAATTTTTCGCTATTTGCTGCTGTTGTTGTTGTGCCAAACCCAATTTGTTGTTGTTGTTCTAGTGCAAAATTTTTCGGCTGTTTGCTGTTGTTGCTTCGGCTGTGCCGCTATCGGTGTTGTTGAGTCACTATCTGAGACGCTGTTATTGTTGTTGTGCCAAGCCCAATTTGTTGTTGTTGTTGTTGAGCCAAATTTTTCGCTATTTGCTGCTGTTGTTGTTGTGCCAAACCCAATTTGTTGTTGTTGTTCTAGTGCAAAACTTTTCGGCTGTTTGCTGTTGTTGCTTCGGCTGTGCCGCTATCGGTGTTGTTGAGTCACTATCTGAGACGCTGTTATTGTTGTTGTGCCAAGCCCAATTTGTTGTTGTTGTTGTTGAGCCAAATTTTTCGCTATTTGCTGCTGTTGTTGTTATTCGATATTTATGTTTTTGGTGCGTAAATGTTCACTGCGGTTATCATTTAATTCATGAAATTCTATTGTTTATCAGGAAATGCAGCGACAAACCGACACGAATACGATATGACAAACGAATTTGAACGACGAAAAAACAGATTCTTGTGTGCACAGGTGTGTGTGTGTACGTACACGTATGTATATATTTCACTTTACAATCGAGTGTCTACGTAGAACTAGCCATGTAAACTAATTTAACATAATGTACATATTTTGCAAAATATACTGAACACTGATTTTGCGTTTTCGCATCTATTTTTATTATTTAAGAAGTTATTTATATGCAATATATAAAAAAAATAGTTTTACACCACGAAAAGAACCGTCTCGTTTTGACTCTACCACTCAATTTGACTTTTCGAAAACTGACTCCCGCTGTACTAAAAAAATTCTTATTAGCGCGTGCCTTCCACTTTTTCTTCTGTCTTCGTTTTGGAAGAGTCCCGTTTCTTTTTCCATATAGCCTGCAGTGGTGTAGTGACGTGTGCATAATAGTGGCGTGACTTTACGGTTACCCGAATGTCTATATCATGGTATGACGCTAGCAATGGCACAAGCGAGATGGAATGCGATTGCCATGTTACACAAATAAAAATACCAAAACTTTCGGAATAAAATGCCTCAAGCATTTTTCCCATGAAACTATCTCAAATTAATCGCTTATATTCGTGCCCTAGTAAATTTGCTACTGTAAAATTCTATTAGTGTACGTTGGAAATATTAATAGACATTGTTGTCTTACGCTCAAATTATAAAAATGGTAAGAGACAGGAAAATCTGATTAATGAAATAGTATGTTTGTTTCTTATTAAACTAGCAGCTAGCTGTCAAATGAAATGAAAAGAGCAAAACGGAAAGAATTACGCTCATAAAGAGTGAAATGAACAGAAAATCAAGAAACCTTCTGCCAGCCCAAACCTGGCTAACTATCCATAACTAGCCAATAAGAAACAAACATAGTAAAATTATTTGGTAAATAATTATTTAATTTTCTGTGAACTATGTAAAATTTAAAATTGTATGGAGCGCATAAGAACATTTTATAATAGGTGCATTTGAAAGTACTAAGTATCCGAATAACCACGTGTTACGTATTTTCACAATAAGAAGTGTTCATGGCAACCCTGGAGAACCAGTTTCTCCATCACCAATCCATGTGCATACCTCGCCATTGGAACGATTGTCAAGGTTGAGATGGGAAATTTGAGTTAAGCTTTCCCATGAAAGGCCTACTTATAGAGGTTGGCTCGATAGCTTGCCTATTTGCAAAAAAAATTTTCATGCAATCTATAAGGATTGAAATCTGAAGAATGAATCAAAACCACATAACCATTTAGAAGAATAAAAAAAATCGGTGTAAATCTCGGATGCAATTACTTATTTAAATTTTGTTTAGACTCTTAGTGGAGCAAGAAAAGAATTAACTACAGGATTTTAAATAAAAAAAAAATGTTACATTTGAGATATCTAGTGACTGAATAAGAAAGTACAAAACGTTATTATTGCCAGAACACCACCAGTGGTGCATGAAATTTACTCAAACAGGGAAATGACTCCTGTCAAAAAAAAATTGTCAGCTGTTGCCATCGAGACAACCTCAAAAGTCACCCTCGTTTCGCAGTGCGGCCACCTGTTACACTAGCCCATAGCTCAAACATACAAGGTCGATGCGAGGGAGAATCGCTCTTCTTCTTCTTGGCATATGTCAACTTATTGTCTGTTGCCTTGATTTTACAATTTTGCAGGCCTTGTTCGTAGAAGTAGAATGCTAAGCTCAAGGTTTATCCAAAGAAGGTTATATTAGTTACGTTTTGATGTGTGTGTTTCCAAAAAAAAAATGTCAACGTGAAAGAGGAGAGAAATTATTTTCAAAGTAAAAACTTTTCCCCAATCGGTTCTATCTGACGTTCGCACCTTTTTTGCACACGTACCCAATTGCAATCGGCTTATCTGCCGCGAAATCCTTCTTTAAACAATCCCTGCTAAGTTGTGTGTTCACTTCTTTTTCCCTGCTTTTGACATTTGAAATAAGCCGCCTAACGTCAATCGCATAAACTGCCTCACATGCGACGACCTGTTTAGTTTGGCCACGCGTCAACCATTCTTCTTCACCATGTCAGCACGTCGGCCATTATGAAATGGAAGTCATTGGAAAAGTACTAAGAAAAACTACTAAAATAGTGGTGATGCCACACAGACAGAATTGAGCAACCGAAATTAACCCGTTTATGATCGATATCAGCGTTGATATCGATAGCAAACCATAACACAGCAAAATAAAACTATTCAAAACATATATTTAAAGCTTTTATTTAATATTTTTTAAGAACTTACTAATTGCTTATGTTTACAAAAAGGTTTATTTTGTTTACGTTTTTGATGCTCTTCTTCATTTCACCTGGTATTCACGGTGGATTATTAAACGTCAAAATTTCTTGCCTACTACTATTTTTTACTGAAGAAATTTTTAGCTTTATTTCTTGAGTGAAAAATAGTAGTAGGCAAGAAATTTTGACGTATATTATTCCACCGTGAATACCAAGTGAAACGAAGAAGATCATCAAAAACGTAAACAAAATAAACCATTTTGTAAACATGAGAAATTGATAAGTTCTTAAAAAACATTAAATAAAAGCTTTAAATATTTGTTTTCAATAGTTTTATTTTGTCGGTAAGTATTTTAGGAAATCATCGAAAGCGACGAGGATGACCTTATATTACTGCTAAACTGTGGTATATTGATGGCCGGAATAGAAGTAGATGTAAGAAATTGATGTCAACTTTCGCTTTGCATCATTACAAAAATTGTGCACTATATTTTTTCGATTAATTTTTCCATTTTTACCACCATTTTTATCAACATGTAAAAAAAGCCAACAGACGTCAAAATTTCTTTAAGAAATAAATGCTCGATGATATATTTCTTGGCAAAACCTGTGTTGCTGTGTTCACATTATGTTGAAAAATAGTGGTAAAAAAGTGTATTAAATTTCTTGAGAGGTCGATACTCGCTTAAGAAAGTTTCACAAGAAAAATTTCTTGAGCATTTCTTGTACGTCATTTTATATGGAACTTTTGCGTTTCTTGAGAGGTCGATACTAAGCTTTAAGCATGGCCCAACAAGAATCGTATCGCAATAGTAAGTCGCTCTTCTTCTTTCTGTTTTATAGGTTATAAAATGATCGTCTTTTTTTTTTAATTATACTTCCTTTAACGTGTTAATCGTGCAAAAGCTTGTGTGTTTGCTAGCGTTTTTCAAAAAATAAAAACAAAATATCTGTTTTTTACATTCGTGAAAACAGCCATCGAACGGTAGTTGCCTATTCTCTTTTGACTGCTACGACCATATTATTATTGGGTCATGCAGGTAAGGAAAATTGACAGTTGACAATCCCTCTCCCAGCAAATCTAGATTTCATGTTATATGTAAACGGGTAGATTGGCGAATCGAGATTTACTGAAAATCTCGTTATATGTAAACATGGTATCAATCTCTATCCCTATCCCTATCCCTATCCCTATCCCTATCCCTATCCCTATCCCTATCCCTATCCCTATCCCTATCCCTATACCTATCCCTATCCCTATCCCTATCCCTATCCCTATCCCTATCCCTATCCCTATCCCTATCCCTATCCCTATCCCTATCCCTATCCCTATCCCTATCCCTATCCCTATCCCTATCCCTATCCCTATCCCTATCCCTATCCCTATCCCTACCCCTATCCCTATCACTATCCCTATCCCTATCCCTATCCCTATTCCTATCCTATACCTATCTACCTTTATCTTACCGGGCCCACTACTTTAGCAATCTGTGGGAAACAGCTTTAGAAATCACAATGAAAATAGCTGTATGTGGAAACCCTGCTCAGCGCCTTTCATTTGCTACTAATATCGCTCGAAAATATTCAGGGGTTATCCGCTAATACTAGATGAATCTGCTGTGAAAATTTCATAAAGATCGGTTGATTACTTTGGGAGTCTATAAAGGACACACATACACACGGATTTTATGAATTTTCGGACATTTCCGGAGAGATATTCCAAAATGTTCTTCCGTAGGAACCTTTTCCTCGAGAATACGAACAACTGTCAACAATTTTTACAAAAATCGGTCTCGCCGTTCTCATCTGATGAGGTTAGTAGCATTTTTTACACCATTTTTATATATATAAAGGGAATTCATCTAAAGTGATAAACTGCTGGTAAATGGGGTAAAGTGATAAAATAATAATTGTGATAAATTATCTGTCAAAATTTGTATCAAAATATATTTAAGCAAATTTTATCACTTTACCGAACGTTTTGTTGCGTAAATTTATTAATTTTGGTAAAATTCAAGTCTGACACATTGTCAGTTTTACTTTTTCAATTCAAAAGATGAAATTGTGCTTTCTTTCGGCATTTTAGCACGAATTATGAAAATAATTTCTACGAAAATGTTATTTGCATATTTTTGTTTATTTTATTGGTTTTTTTTTATTTATTAATCAAGTTGACATTGACAGCTGACAAGAGTTTAAACAATTATTTACCAAGGTGCGTTCATGTAAAAATGAGGATAAACTGATAAATTTTAACGATTTATTACTTTATCACTTTATATGAAGACCACTAATGATAAATTTCATATTTTTTGCACACAATCTTTATGCTAGCCACACACCTTGCAATTTTTTATACAACTTGAGCCAGTTGCGCTCGAAATCGCACCGTTTTTGGGGCTGTTGTATGAAGTTGGGTATTGGTTGTACTAAAAATCAAAAAGTTTTGATATTTTGGCAAGTTGTACAACTTGGTTGTATCGTTTGGGGGCTTGTTGTTCAACAATTCGACGCTTCCAAACAATACTGTACTAAGTCGACTTAGTACGTTTTCCCATTTTTGGTGGTTTCAAGTAGAGCGTGTCTTAACGCTTTCGGATATTCTATGCCGTACGGCATAGTCCCACTTCAGTGGCAGATTTATGATATACAACTTCAACATCCAATTTTTTTTTTTAATATTTTCTTTTTCTTTGAAGATGGTAGACGGTTGGAAAATTTTCCCAAAAACCGTTTTATTTGCAAGTTTTTTTTCATAAAATTATTCACTAGTCTTTTATTTATATACTCACAGCCCACATATTCCAATCAAATACCTTAAAAATTATAAATCTCAGTTTTTTCAGAGATGTAGAATAATTATTATTTCATTTTGAAATTATAAAAAAGTCTTACAAATTTTCTTTAGAATCATGAAAGACTTGATAATATTTTTTTCCTGATGAAAATGATAAAAATCTTCTATAATTATTATTCAGAAACTTATATTTTAAAAATCTTTCCATAATAGTTATTTCAAATATATATTTTTTAAGTCTTCAAAGACTTTTATATTGAGACAAATTCGAAAAAAGTTTTTGCGTAATTATTATCAGTAAAAAATTGTTTTTTATATCTTCAAAGACTTTTTCATTGAGACAAAGTTCAAAAAAGTCTCAGAAAATTTTCAATAACTTTCATATAAGTATAAAATAAAAATAACTTTCATATAAGTACTTCAAAATTCAAGCAAATTTCCAATTTTAAATTGTATGAAAGATTTTTATCGAAGATATAAAAAATAAATTTGTTACTCAAAATAATTAAAGATATTTTTGAAATTCGTCTCAACATAAAAGTCTTTGAAGATATTAAACGAAATTTCTCATTTATAATAATTACAAAACGACTTAAAAAAATATCTCAGAAATAACTATTGTGGAAAGACTTTTAAAATATGTTTCTTTCAATAATAATTATTTTTTGATTTTTATTTTTTCTCTTATAATAGTTCCAACTCTGGTTTTTTTTGATTAATTTTTTAACAGAATTTGTAGTTATGTACCAAGTAAAATACAATCGATGGTTATGTTACGTATTTGTCGATAGCTCGATTATTTCTATAGGGTTCGTATCGCTGAATTGTTAAATAAAAGTCTTTATTTACTTCTTAATTCACACTGCTTTATTTCACGACTAAAAAGTCTACACTTGTTTTACTTGACTTGATGTTAACACTTCTACGGTTAAATTACGACTGACTCTGGAGCGCCTGCTCGCCGCCTTATATAGTCTGTCAAACGCAATCTGGAAAATTCTGGCAACACTGGAAATTATCTGGTATCTTCTTCTAGTTCTGGCACTTTCCCTAGAGATGTGTTCAATCATTTTAGTGATGTAAGTGGAGAACCGATTATATTCGCCACACTGCCCTCCACCTAAGTCTGATCGTCCCGATCTGACACATTACTTGTCCCAAATGCTGCTAGCCTTTCCAGATGAACCACTTTCATTTTATTCCTTGGTCTTCCAATCGTTTGTATGCGATACACAACATCGTTGAGCCGTTTAATCACTTTGTAGGGCCCTTCCCAAGTACACTGCAATTTCGGGGACAAACCTTTCTTTCGCTGCGGGTTGTATAGCAAAACTAGATCTCCCTCAACAAAACCTTCTGAGTTCATTGCCTTGTCGTATCTGGCCTTCATCTTGTCACTCATGATCTTTGTTCGCTGTCTTACAAGTGCATGTATTTCTCTCATTTCCTCTTCCAGAACGTTGTTAGATTGTCTGGCATTTATTCCCGCATCAGCACTTATCCCAAATTTCAAGTCAGCTGGCAGTCGAAGATCACTACCAAAGATTACTTTTGCAGGAGTCTGACCTGTTGTATCGTGTACGGCCGATCGATATGCCATCAGGAACAGAGGAATATGAGTGTCCCAATCTCTCTGGAACTTATCCACCACTTTTCGTAAATGTTCCTCTAATGTTCTGTTAAATCTTTCTACCATGCCGTCTGATTGTGGATGCAACGCAGTTGTTCGGGTTTTCCTAATACCCAGTGTTTTGCACAGCTCCTGAAACACAACTGATTCGAAGTTCCTTCCTTGGTCAGAATGTAGCTCTATAGGTGCACCATATCTCGCCACCCAATTGTTGGTGAATACTTCGGCTATAGTTTCTGCTATTGATTTGGAATCGGGTACACCTCCGGCCATTTGCTGAAGTAATCCATGACTACCAGTACATATTTGTTTCCAAGTTTGCTAGTAGGAAATGGCCCAGCTACATCCATGGCAATTCTCTCAAATGGTGCTCCTGAGTTGTATTGTTTCATCAGCCCATGACTCCTGGATTTGGGACCCTTAGCCTTTATGCACACGTCGCAGTTCGCAATCCACTCAACAACTGTCTGACGGCAGCCGACCCAATAAAACCTCTTCTTGATTTTCTCTACCGTCTTTGTTACTCCAAGATGACCTCCACTTGGACCATTGTGTAGTTCATTTAACACATCCGGTATTCTTTTCCTTGGAACAACTATCAATGCTTTAGAACTTTGACCATCTTCACTCTCCCAAACACGATGTAGGCAACCATTTACCAATTGCAAACTATTCCACTGTGCCCAATATGATTTGGCAACAGGACTTTCTGCTGACATCTCTTCTTTTGATGGTCGTTCGTTTTGCTCCAAACCAATCATTACACGTGCCAGATCTGGATCTTCTATCTGACACTTCCTTAATTGTTCCGCATTCCATTCGTCTGTAGATGTTATTGTCATTAGCCGAACATCTATGATGTCTTCCTTCTCCTCAGCTTTAGAGCAATGCTTGCATTCAAGATTACATGGTCGCCGCGACATTGCATCAGCATTTCCATGGGTACTGCCTTTGCGATGGTCTATAGAAAAGTCATAATTTTGTAGTCGCTCAATCCACCTTGCTAACTGACCCTCTGGATTTCGGAATTTCAAAAGCCATTTTAACGCTGCATGATCAGTCCTGACGTGGAATCGTTGACCATAGAGGTACTTATGGAAGTGTTTGATGCATTCTACCAATGCCAATAGTTCTCTTCGTGTTACACAGTAATTTCTTTCCGGTTTCCCAATTGATCGGCTGTAGTATGCGATAACCTTCTCCTGTCCGTCGATTTCCTGTGACAAAACACCTCCTATAGCATAACCACTCGCATCAGTATCCAAAATAAACCTCGCTCCTGGAACCGGGTATGCTAGCATTGGAGCAGTACAAAGCCGATCTTTTAACGTTTGGAAAGCCATTTCTTGTTCCTTCCTCCACTCAAAAGTCTTATTTTTCCTCATAAGCTCCGTGAGACTATTTGCTACGCTGGCAAAATTTGGTACAAATCGGCGATAGTATGTGCTCAGCCCAAGAAAGCTTCGCAATTCATGTAGATTCCGAGGTCTTGGCCAATCTTTTACTGCTTCTATTTTTTCGTTATCAGTGCAGATGCCCTTTGTAGTCACTTTATGTCCCAAGTATTTTACTTCTTTCTTGAATAATGCACATTTCTTAGGACTTAACTTGAGACCAGCGCCAGCTATTCTTCGGAAAACTTCCTCCAAATTTTTGAGATGTTCATCAAAGCCTTTTCCCAATACAATGATATCGTCCAGGTACACAAGATATGTTTTCCAGTGCAATCCTTTCAGTACCTGATCCATAAGTCTCTCAAAGGTAGCTGGAGCATTACATAATCCAAATGGCATCACCGTAAATTGCCAAAGACCATCGCCAACACTGAAGGCTGTTTTCTCCTTGTCTTCCTCTTTTACTTCGACTTGCCAATAGCCGCTTTTCAAGTCCAGTGTTGAAAACCATTCCGTTCCAGATAGCGAGTCCAGAGTGTCGTCAATTCTTGGCAATGGGTAACTATCCTTTTTCGTTACATCATTCAGTTTCCGGTAGTCAACGCAGAATCTCATCTTGCCATCTTTCTTTTTAACAAGTACTACCGGAGAACTCCATGGACTGACTGATGGTTCAATTACCCCACTGTCGCTCATTTCTTGTATAATCTGGCTCACCATTTGACGTTTCGCTAATGGAACGCTGCGAGGAGCCTGACGGATTGGCCTTGCATCACCGGTGTCAATGTGATGCTTCACAATATTTGTCCTGCCTGGTTTTGTACCATCCTTATCAAATATGCTAGAATACTTGGCAAGTAATTCTTTCGCCTTTCTTTTGTGATTCTCCTGCAGTTCTTCTGTCCAAGCATTTATTTCATCTGAAAGATCTGTATTGCTAGTAGAAACTTCTCCTTGGGATTGTTCGCAATTCATGATGATGTCAACCTCTTCGCATTTTCCCAATATAGCACCTTTGGAGAGTTTGATTGGTGACTTGAACTCATTAAGTACTCTTACTGGTATTCGTCCATCTTCTTTTGTCATAGCCAGGGTTTTTCCAACAAGTACATCGGATTTAGTTTCTGTTTCTGCTTCGACAACCCACAATTTGTTTGTCCCACAATCTCCATCAATCTTTGCCCAAATAATTGCCTCGGACTTTGGCGGTATCTGCTGATTCTCTTCCACGAGCACTTTCTTACTGCTGCATCTCTTATCGTAGCCAAAATTTAGCGGCACCTCCAAGTTTTTGTAACTCATAACCTTGTTTTTCATGTCAATCTTAATGCCTTGGTCGATTAGGAAGTCCACACCAATTATGACTTCATCAACAATTTCCGCCACTATGAAGGTGTGTAGTACGACAACATTTCCAATTACAACTTCGCATGTAACTTCCCCTAGGACTTGGGTATCCTCGCCTGTTGCCGTACGCAATTTTGCTCCATACAATGGCCTTATTTCCTTCTTTACCAAGTCAGACCGAATGATGGAATGAGATGCTCCCGTATCCACAGTCAACATTCGCTCCATTCCGTCCACCAAACCACCAATAGTAACATTACTCGTGCTTCTTCCCAACTGAGAGACAGAGATTATGGGGCATTCCATTGTGGGGACCAGCCCACGCCCCTTTTGGCTGGCCCGCTTTAGTTTAACGACTCAGTTGATTTGGGCGCTTGTTCATACCCATCAATATTCCGCTTGCGCCCATCGGCAGTGCTGAACTTACTGGAACTATTGCTGCAGTGGCGTGCTATATGTCCTATTTTTCCGCATCTGAAGCATTTCACAGCATTACTTTTCTTTTTCTGCATTTCATTCAACGCCTCCCATATTTTGCTTAGTAAGTCTGGCGTTTCCACTTCCACACGATGAGCCTTGTAAGTGGGCTTGCTTAATAGAGATGCCGTTTCCTGTGTCAAAGCATATGAGACCGTTTCAGCGAAAGTTCCTTTTGGGTTTGCATAGGTAGCCCGCTTCGTTTCAATATCTCGTATTCCATTGATGAAGCTTTGAATTTTCATTCTTTCGATGAATTCTTGAGGTGCTCCTGCGTTTGCCAAATGAGCTAGCCTCTCAATCTCAGAAGAAAATTCTTGTAACGTCTCATTTGGTTTCTGGAAGCGATTCTGCAACTCCATTTGATATATCTGCTTCCTGTGCTCGCTACCATAACGTCTTTCAATGGCACCCATAATTGCGTCATAGCTGTTCCTTTCGCCCTCGCTAACAGTCTGTAATATTTCTGCTGCAGGTCCTTTCAATGCTACGAACAGGGCAGCGACTTTGTCCTCCGCACTCCAATTATTTACAACTGCCGTTTTCTCAAATTGTAGCTTGAATACTTGAAATGGACCACTTCCATCAAACGACGGAGGTTTTATCTTCTGTGTAGCAGTTGAAGCGACTGGACGACTTAGTTGAATATCCTGGAGACGGGCTTTCAATGCTTTTACATCGTCCTCTAATTTTTCTTGTCTTTCTTCAAGGACCTCCTTAACTTGTATAATTTTTGCATCCTGTGCCTTGAATTGTAAGGACATGCGTTCTTCTTGTGCCTCCAACTGAGCCGCAATGCCGGACACCTGTGATGAAAGTACTGACTGTTGCAATTCCATTTTTGACGTTATCTGTGCCTGTTGTTCTTCGATTTTTGTCGACATCTGTGCCTGTTGATCTTCCATTTTTGCCGATATCTGTGCCTGTTGTTCTTCGATTTTTGTCGACATCTGTGCCTGTTGATCTTCCATTTTTGCCGATATCTGTGCCTGTTGTTCTTCCATTTTTTTCGACATTTGTGTCAGCACAGCCAATATCGAGTTCATGTCTACGTTTGCTACTGACTGTGGAGCCTCTTCCTTCTGGGTTTCTTCCTTTTGCACCTCTTCCACATCATCGTTGAAATCAAACTCATCTACATTAATGTTATATGCTTCCGTAGCTACTCTTAACCTTGCCTGTAGTTCAATTTTATTGCCGGTGGTACTCAGGTTTCTCTTTTCTAACTCCCTTTTAAGTTCTTGGATTTTCAGATCATTTAACTTTGCCATTATTCTTATTTCGTTATCCTTGTCTCGTTATCCTTGTTTCCTTATCCTTGATTCGTTATCCTTGATTCGTTATCCTTGCTTCGTTATCCTTGGTCCTGGAATTTATTTAACAATTCCAATTCTGACACCAATTATTACGTATTTGTCGATAGCTCGATTATTTCTATAGGGTTCGTATCGCTGAATTGTTAAATAAAAGTCTTTATTTACTTCTTAATTCACACTGCTTTATTTCACGACTAAAAAGTCTACACTTGTTTTACTTGACTTGATGTTAACACTTCTACGGTTAAATTACGACTGACTCTGGAGCGCCTGCTCGCCGCCTTATATAGTCTGTCAAACGCAATCTGGAAAATTCTGGCAACACTGGAAATTATCTGGTATCTTCTTCTAGTTCTGGCACCTTCCCTAGAGATGTGTTCAATCATTTTAGTGATGTAAGTGGAGAACCGATTATATTCGCCACAGTTAAAAAAAAACCTTCGATTATCGCTATGGCATCGGCCCCATCGATAGTTCAATCGATGGCATTGTAGTGATGGGCGAGTCCGAGATGTTTAGACAATCGAGAGAATCGCCATCGTTGCAAAATCACAATCGAGTCAAAAGTTGACTCGCTCCTCGATTACACAATCGAGATGTTTTTGCGATTGTTCCGAGTCGGCGAGTCGGAGGTTGTTTCGATGACATATCGACTACACAAGCGAGATGTTTTTGCGATTGTTCCGAGTCAGCGAGTCGTAGGTTGTTTCGATGACATCTCGACTACACAAGCGAGATGTTTTTGCGATTGTTCCGAGTCGGCGGGCCGGCTGTTGTTTTGATGATATGTTTAGTTTAGTTGATAAAATAAACTGAATGAGGTTTGTTGATAAAGAAAGTAGGATTTTTAATGGAAGTGAGGCAAATACATAAATAAATTAACCAAATTGAAAAATATGCTATACATAGACGCTGCATTATTGCAATCACAACTAAACAGTGTCGTGCATAATAATAATAATTATTTAAACATTAATAAATTTTCTGAAGTGAGACGCTTATGAAACAAATGAATTTTACGAGTAGCAACAACGGCAATAGATTTGTACCACTCTGTATGTTTTGTAAAGCAATTTTAATATTCAAGCGGCAACAACAATTATTATGTATTTTTTGCAGCGAGTCCGAGATGTTGTAGGGTTGCTTTGAAAACGAGAGGAATCGTTGGCGTGTCCGAGATGTTTTAGTGATTGTTTCGACTGACGGCCATTTACGACTTGACTCGAATACGAATGAAAACCATCGAGAGCATTCGAGATGTTTCAACAATCGAGAGAATCGAATAAAACATCTCGGACTCGCCCATCACTATGGCATTGTGCTATACACTATGATCGATGGTTTTCCAGTACTATTTCTTGCTATTGTTTATAAATTCGGACGAGTTTTTGTTTTAATATTTTGTTTTTATTATCTTTTTAATTTTTCGCTTTGTTTAATATTTAGTGAATGTGTCGAAATTGTAGTGCCTGAGTCATGAATGGTGATAGAGAAGCCTAGGATAAAAAAGTGCCTTAATTGTACGATAAAAATTTAAACTCGCTGCTAGTGTTTTCGAGGAAGTAGCCACGAAAAAGGGGTTGAGTTCTAATGCAATGTCAGAAGGTGTGTTCTTTCTGCATAAATTTAAAATAAGTGGTTTGTTAAAAATATATGTATATTTTATTATGTACGATGGCATATTTTTTCTTCTGCCGCGAGGCACAGTGGGCTGATATTGGTAAAAATCTAATTATGGAGCTTAATTCTAAACCTTATTACATGACGTTTTTGTGTATGAATAATTTTTCATAAAGTTTTTAACATAAAAGTTATAGCAAATTAAAAAAAGGTATGGAAAAATGGGGAAACTTTCAATAATGTCACACGCCCCCAAAAAAACGACTTCTACCGGGATGTAGGGGAGGGGAAGGGTGTTCTGAATCCGTAAAATTTAGGCGCCGGACGTACCTTGTTTTCGAGGAATTTGTGGTTAAAGTTTAGTAACTCCATATAAATTCGATAGATAAAGAAAAAACTTTTGCGCAGAACACTTTTCTGCGTTGGCGGCCTTCGGCCGCGCTTATAAAAAGTAACCCTGGGCTACGCCTTCCGTCCGGACGTGTGCCCTATCCGTGGCTACCGCCACGGTGATGTCCTTCTGCGTAGTACACCCTGTGAAGTCACTATTAGCAACATTTTTAATAAACGTGATTTTAACGCAATATTGTAAAATTTATTAAATACATTAGTAATATACGTGTTGTGACTAAAATAAAGAGTGAATTTTGTTTTGTAAATGAGGAATTGGGGTTGTTATTGGTAAAAATTTAACAACTTTAACAAATTCCAGGAAAACTAGCTACGTCCGGCGCCTAAATTTAACTGGTTCAGAACCAACTCCCCCTCCCCTACAACCCAGTAAAAGTCGTTTTTTTCGGGGCGTGTGACATTATTGGAAAGCCAACCCAAAATTACATTTTGAACGACGACCGACACATTCAGTACTTCAACTTTGCCGTAACAAATACATATATGAAATTGAAGTCTGCTGTCAGATAAATGGAGCCGGAGATTTAACAATGGACTGTACGAGCTGTACGCAGCCATTGACATTGTTCAGCGAATAAAGATCCAGCGGCTGCGCTGGGCAGGATGGATGAAGGTGCTCCGGCCAAGAAAGTATTTCTATCGAAACCCGCTGAACGCAGAAGAAATGTGAGACCTCCACTGCGTTGGGAAGATCAGGTGGACAGTGATGCTGACTCCCTAGGTATTCCCAAATGACGCCATGCTGCACGACACAGAAATAGCTGGCGTCCTTTATTAAACACGGGCAAAATCGTCTAGACGATTACGTGCCAATTAAGTAAGTAGTAGTAAACTTTAAGAACTCATCAAAATATTGTTAGATTTTTTATATGCTTGAAAACTGTATAAATTTAAAAAAAAATGTCCGCTATCAGAAAAATATAGGGCATCAGTTGAAGATTCGTGAGAAAAAACAAAACAAAAAGTTTAGGCCGCGATAATACCGTGGAGAGTGTACCAAGAAACTGAATACGCCATTTGTTTTAGCGGTTAATTTTACGTACGTGCAGATAGCAATTTTTTTTTTTATTAAATTCGCAGGGAATCTTCAGGGAGGTTTGATAAATATACATATATTTAAATTTTTGCTCAAATATTAATGGTTTACTAAATATTTCCGGTTGAAAAACCACCCACCCAGAAAGAGAATTCTCCCGACTGAGGTTTATTTTTTTAAAGCGCGGCGAAGGCCGCCAACGCAAAGGATCAGGGGGCCGTGCTACGGCCCCTGAAAACGGTTTTTACGCCCCCTTGGATCAGTAAATCCTAACTTTTCATACATAAATCCAAACTTACTTTGTAATTCTTGAAAATTGCGCAGTTTTTGTTATAGCTCCATCCAGTTTTTGCAAAAGTGAAATTTTTCAGTTTACTTACCCTAAACAACCTATTTTCATATTCTGAGCCCGTAGGGAGGATCTGAGAAGGTTTAAACTATCTCATACAAAAAAACCGCATCTAATGTACATCTGGTACTAAAAACTGATAACTTCTTAAAACAAGGTTTTACGGAAAGAAGTTATATACTTATGTAGCTAAAAATGATGGCAAAATATCATAAAATATGAAAATATACAATTGCAGTACAAGTCCTTACTTGTCAATTTCAGCCCACTGTGTGAGTGTTGATAGCAATTGGAAATGTCTGATGCAGGTGTATGCAAGTTGGGCAAGTGTAATTGTATAGATGGCTGCCATAGGCATAAACATGTACATATGTATATGTATATGCATGATGTACCCTGCAAATAATACGATTAATCCGGGACGTGTCCGGGATCAATCGCAATGGAGCATGCGACTAATACAAATGCACACCCCTTTATATGGAGTGTCCTATCAAGAGACTAATTGTTCAGTTTGTATACCCGAACGGGTACGAATGTAGATTAATCACTTTCAGCCCGAATGGCTACAAATGCGGATCAATCGCTTTCATCCTGAACGGGTACAAATGAAGACCAATCGCTTACATCCCGAACGGTTACAAATGTAGATTAATCATTCAAAGTTTTAAACAAGGCTATTTTTTTATGAAAATCTAAAAATTGTAAATTGTTATATGTACTCAAGAAGTTTTCTGAATTTCAATTGTAATTTTCTGAATTTCAAATGTAAATTTCCGAATTTCAATTGTAATTTTCTAAATTTCAATTGTAATTTTCTAAATTTCAATTGTAATTTTCTAAATTTCAAATGCAATTTTCTGAATTTCAAATGGAAATGCTGAATTTCAATAGTAACTTTCTGAATTTCAAATGGAAATTCTGAATTTCAATTGCCATTTTCTGAATATCAATTGGAATTTTCTGAATTTAAACTGAAATAGGTGTAGTGAAATCTTAAAAAAAAAATAAGTATGTATATATTTTCTCCAAATATTCTAAGTTTTTTACGAGTGTAGAAGACATGTTTGGAATTTTTCAAAGTTGTTAGCCAAGGTTATTTTTATATTCAGCTCACTGTAGAACTGTAGGCAAGTTTAGGTGAAGAAGAAAAAATGATGGTATATCGGGGGGTGAATATAACGGTGGTGAATATAGCAGGTAATAACAGGGTTGCATTTGAATTGAGCTAAAAACTTTAGAACTTGGAAACAAAAAAAAAAACAAAAAAACTGTCGTATGTGTAATGAATTAGTGAAGAAACGATGTGCTGATTAGGAAATGTAAAAGTGGATGAAATCAAGGTTTTCAATACTGAAATAAGTCGAAAATAAAAAAAAGTAGTGATAATATTGTACTATTGTAATCCACCTCTGCATATTTCTAGTTTTCGCACAAATATACACGCAAATATAATCGTGCTGTGGGGAGATTAGAAACAGTAACAAACGGATTAAGCGAATTATTATTTTTTTAAGCGCGGCCGAAGCGTCTGGCAAGTGGTACTTTGTTTTTTGTGATCTGTGAGGCCACCCCTACCTTCCGGAAAAACTAATTTTTATCGGATCGTGGTTCATTATATACAAATTTTCGGGTTTAAATTCTGGAATATCGTGAAAATACCACTTTACACAATTGTTCAAACCTATTTTATTTCTTATGCATTTTATGACCAACTTTACAATTTAGGTTCACTCACTTTTTAGGTTTAGCTTGTGTATATGTAGTATATATTATTTAGTCAAGTTTATTGGAAAAATGTAATTACTTTGAAGCAGAAAACGGCATAAGTGCAGAATACGGCCCGTTAAGCTAGACAAAAAAAAAATTAGTGGGCGTGGTCCGCCTTTTTTTCTGATTTCAGAGATATAATTTTTTTTGGGGCTCGCTCATATTAAGGGTGCTAGGGGGGGTAAAGATGAAATTTTCCAAATTTTAAAAAGCAAATATCTCGAAAAGTACTTATTTTAAGTACGATTTTAAATTAAAGCACACCATTGAAAAGGTAATTAAAAACACTTTTTTATGATATGCATATGTATATGCTTATAGTAAATAGTTTGTAAGAAAATTAAGAAAATAAAAAAAAATCAATTTTTTTGTAAAAAACGTATTTTATTTAAAAAAAAATTATTATAAACATATTTTTGTTTTTTTTTTTGTCAAAAAGAGAATTTTATTACCTTTTATTTTGATATGTAAAATGTTATATAAATGTATATAATTAATAAGAAAATTTGTGTGAATTGTCAACCATGTATATGCTCATACTAACGGCATATGGAAAAAACGTTATATTTCGGGATCCGTACAATAAGTCGAAAAAAAATGTCGAATCTTAAAAGACCGAATTGAAAAAAGCCTTATTATACCGAATACATTTTTCACGGTTCAAAATTACTTCTGCACAAAATTGTTTGTACAATTTTGCGAGTTGAAATGGCCGCAAAAGTACTGTGGACCGGGCCATAGATATTACTCCGGAAAGAGAATTCTACCGGCTGAGGGTTATTTTTTATAAGCGCGGCCGTAGGCCGCCTACGCTGAAGGGTGTACTACGCAGAAGGACATCACCGTGGCGGTAGCCACGGTTGGGGCACACGTCCGGACGGATGGCGTAGCCCAGGGTTATTTTTAATAAGCGCGGCCGAAGGCCGCCAATGCAGAAAAGTGTTCTGCGCAAAAGCACTGTGGACCGGGCCATAGATATTACTCCGGAAAGAGAATTCTACCGGCTGAGGGTTATTTTTTATAAGCGCGGCCGAAGGCCGCCTACGCTCAAGGGTGTACTACGCAGAAGGACATCACCGTGGCGGTATCCACGGTTAGGGCACACGTCCGGACGGATGGTGTAGCCCAGGGTTATTTTTTATAAGCGCGGCCAAAGCCCGCCAACGCAGAAAGTTTTCTGCGCAAAAGCACTGTGGACCGGGCGATAGATTTTACTCAGGGAAGAGAATTCTGCCGGCTGAGGGTTATTTTTTATTGTTGATGTGTAAAATTCGAGCTTCCATAAGTTGGGCTATTTTTTAATGCTATATTAGAAATTTTTCCAATTTTTTACATGATTAAAATTTGGTTTTTTTGCTTCGACATTTTATCATTCGACATTTTCGGTTTCGACATTTTTTTCGGTCTTTTTTTTATTCGGCAGCCAACGCAGGGGTGTCTCACGCAAAAATACTGTAGATCGGTTCATAGATACTATTCCAGATAGAGAACGGGTGTTACACGAAAAAGTGCTGTGGCTCGGTCTATAGATACTACTCAAGTAATAAATAAATAATAAATACGGAAAATAGTTTTTTAACTAATTTCTGTATAATATTTTGGTCCAATTTTTTTCCCCGTAGTCAAACATTTTATAAATTTTTTTTAAATTAATTTGCGAACTCATTTTTATTCACCTTTCACGTTGGAAAAATATATACACTTTAATTTAAATAGTACGTTTGAAATATACCGTTTTTTCCATATGCCGTTAGTATGAGCATATACGTGGTTGCCAATGCACACAAATTTTCTTATTATTTGTATATATTTATATAACATGTTATACATCAAATAAAAGGTAATAGAATTCTCTCTTTGATTTCAGCAACAAAAATATATGTTTATAATAATTTTTTTAAATAAAAATGTTTTTTTTTTTGAAATACATTGATTTTTTTTTTGTTTTCATAATTTTCTGACAAACTATTTACTGTAAGCTCATACATATGTATATCACAAAAAAGTGTTTTTAATTACCTTTTCAATGGTGTGATTTAATTTAAAATCGGTTAAGTACTACTTTTCGAGATATTCGCTTTTTAAAATTTGGAAAATTTCATCTTTACCCCCCCCTAGCACCCTTAATATAAGCGAGCCCCAAAAAAAAATTATATCACTGAAATCAGTAAAAAGGGGCGGACCATGCCCACTTTTTGTTTTTTGTCTAGCTTACCGGGCCGTATTCTGCACTTGTTCCAAAACACAAAAACTTCACTAGCACTTGATTTCTTTTTGTCAAATGTTTTCAAAACATTGTTTTGTTTTTCTGTATACCTACAAATTGCAAATATGTATGTATACCAGGGACCGAAAATAACGGTTATTTTTTCTAGTGTGGTGAAAAGGTTACGCAAAAATAACCTTCATCTTCTTTTGGTCCTTAATAACCATTATAAAAACCAAAAAACCGTTTTGGGCCTGAATAACCGTTATGGCAACCAAAAAACTGTTTTGGGCCTGAATAACCGTTATTCAGATTTTTATTTTTTTTTTGGTCAACTATAAAAATCAAGCCTATATATTTGTCAATATTTCTGAACGATATTGGTATCAAATGAAAGGTGTTGAGCAAGGCTTTTACATAGAGGCGTATTTGTTAAGATTCGTAGGTCGGGTTCCCAGTTATGGGTGAAAAGTGGACCCGGATGACCTGGAATGTTTTAAGCAATTTTGGTATCAAATGAAAAGAGGTAATCAGCACTACAATTCCTGCTCAACACCTTTCATTTGATTAACTTTTTTCTACTTTTTTATTTATATTGTGGTGCTTACATATGTCAATCTTGAGCATGACGCCATGTGATTTCTACAAAGGCGAACTATAATTTTGACAGAAGCACCACAGAATACACAAACAATTTAAATCGAGTGTGTATGTATGTATGTACGTATGTTCAGATGCGAAATCTTTTATTATTGAACCATGGATATTTGACAGCACACTTTTCGTTGTGCATTGAAGGCTCTCAGAAGCTTGAAAAAATTACTTTATTAAAATATATATTTTTTTTCACAGACAAAAAACAAAAAAACAGGAAAATAAAAATTTCGGTCTCAACAAAAAAAATTGAAATTAAGTTTTTTTTGTCTTTTGGTAACAAAAATATTTTTCCAAAATAATTCTCACATGTTGAGAAATATAAAAAACACTTATTTGAAAAATCTACATTGATTAAATGCGTTTTTTTCGGCAAAGTTTCTCAGATCTTCCCTCCGGCCACAGAATATGAAAATAGGATATTGTAGGATAACTAAGCTGAATTTTGTTTTTTAGAAAAAAAAAAACTGAGTGGGCTACTCCAAAAACAGCGATTTTTTTTTTAAATTCCATGATAGGTTTAGATTAATATATGAAAAAAACCCACAGAATTAAAAATAAAAAAAAACAAAAGATACATATTCTCATGTAAAATTAACGGCTTAATCGAATGGTGTACTCAGTTTTTTAGTGCGAGCCATAGGGAAGGTACCAACATCGCCTAAAGTGGAATTTTATTTTTTTTTAGTCACGGATTTTCAAGTTTGGACCCGGTAATTTTCAAGATACCTTAAATTTATTTTTAATCAAAATATACAGGAATCTGCGCATATTAATGCAGTTTTCAGAAAAGTTTATTTGATCGAAATCGAGCTTTTTTTACCCAAGCTACTTTGTTGGCCGGAGGGGTATGTTAGATCAAAAAAACGCATCTAATGTAGATATGTATATATTTTTTATTTCTTGCTCAAATTTTTTCTGTTGAAAATAAATATCAGTGAATAACGGAAAATTTCAAGAAATAAGGTTTTCTCTCAGACAAAAATAATAATTTTTTTTGTCTTTGGATTTTTCCTTCCTAGGCAGAGATTGAATTTAACTGTTAACATTTAAAATATTTTTTATTTTTCACAGACAAAAACCAAAAAAACTGAAAAATAAAAATTTCGGTCGTAACAAAAAAAACTTAAAATCAGATTTTTTTGTCTCGGTAACAAAAATATTTTATTTTTCAAAATAAATCTCACATGTTGAGAAATATAAAAAACACTTATTTGAAAAATTTTCATTGAATGTATGTAGATATGTATATATTTTTTTTATTTACTGCTCAAATTTTTTCTGTTGAAAATAAATATCAGTGAATAACAGAAAAAATCAAGAAATAAGCTTTTCTCTCAGACAAAAATAATTATTTTTTTTTTGTCTTTGGATTTTTGTTTTTAAAAGATTGTTAGAGTTTTTGTCTAAGATTTTTTGTTATTTTCAAAACCTTTGAAATTGTTAACAATTATTTTCAATGTCTGTTCCTAGGTCTATTTAGCACCGTTGGAAATCTTAATAGGAATGCATTGGGTTTTATACTGGAATTAAAAAGCTTCTTTTAAATTCAGATACGACTTTTTTACACTAAAACTAGCTGTTAACTTTAGATATAAAAACGTCCTTAAACTGTTTTAAAGAGCTTAATTTGGTATAAATTGAAGTCATGTTTAATACAAATAACTAATATCAATTACAAAATACCTTTCTGAACAATTAATATTCATACATTCAGCACTCAAACAACTGCAGTTCTCTCTGCAAATAATATATGTTTTGTTCTATATTATAAAAATCTTCCACGATCCTAAAATATTTTTCACACATATTTTCGCCGCACACAACCCCAATTAGGGCAAAAAGTCTGCGCCGGCAACCCTATTTTGTCTACGTTCATTTGGGAGGTGAATTTCCGAAAATCCCATCTCAAAGCTTGCCTACAGTTCTACAGTGATTCAGCTGCACTAGTACACAGTAGAGGTGGGAAACTATCGATAGTGTCACCATCGATAGTTTTTGATAGTTTTAAAAAAAACTATTGATAGTCTTCGATAGTCTTCAAAAAAATAAACCACCGATAGTACTATCGATAGAACTATTACCGAAAATTTAAGAAATTCAAGTAAACATCAGAATCTCAATCCTTTATCTCAGTATATTTTAGAACGCGGATGTGAAAGTTTGAAGTCGAAAAAAAATCTTCAAAGCGTTCTATAATGTCGTTTCTATTATTTTGTACATAGACGAATAAGTATAAAACCTTAACAGAACCTGAAATAGTAATGTGCAATATGGAGATGTAAAAGTTGTAATACTATCGATAGCACACATTACTATCGATAGTTTTTGATAGTTTTGAAAAGGCAATCGATAGTGTTCAAAAAAAGAAAATATCGATACTATCGATAGTGCCATCGATAGTTTCCCAACTCTACACCTTTTCAAGTCCATAATGGGTACATTCAGAAGGCGCAACGGTGGAGCACAACTGTTGTGTAGATATCAGTAATCGGAAAGTGATACAATTTTCGCCTTCTGAACGAGCTGATACATTAAATAAACAAATTAGTATTTTAATTATCCCCAACGTAATTGCCAATAATTTCGCGGCTTTGAAACATTTTTATTACATTCCAAAATTCATAAACACTATTTATATTTTTGTGAATATGTCAAAATCGTAAGCTCAACATGTTGTGTAAAGTGAGCGTAAAAAATTTATGATGGAAAAAAGTCTCCAAAATCACAACGTGTTGTGTTGATCAGAAATACTCAACGTTGCGTTCAGAAGATAAAACACAACAGTTGCGCAACTGTTGCGCCACGGTTGCGCCTTCTGAACGTAGCCAATGAGAATATGTAAGATCATTGCCAATATCGAAAATCGTATCAGCTACCCCGTCGGTTCGAAGTGAAGTGTTACCAACTATATGAACTATGTTCGAATCAGCGTTACCAAGTGCTGATGCGAAATTGAGCGGGTTTTTCTCGGGTTTCTTATCTTTTTGATAAAACCAAATTTTTACTTTATTTTACTAAAAACAATTTATTTAAATAATAAAATAAAATATTGCGATAGCAGCTTTATTAGTAGAGGAAAAGGAGCAAAGGATTTTTTTGAATGAAAGAAAGTTTTTGAGAGATCATAGCAATCCTTTAACTTTAAGTAAACAAGCGTAATTTTAATTTAGAGGCTGAAAATAAAAAAATAGTCTTAATTTTACGTGAAAGAAATCTTTACCTTGTCCTTTTTTCTGTTTTTCATAGATTTATTTTGAACTACATGAAAGCAACTTGTACTTATACAAAAACAGGGGAAAATTTCAATAACAATGTACCCGGCACCGGAATATTTCGTTTCTTTTTTTGGCGATAGATCACTAAAATTCAAAGGAAATCTTGCGGAAACTTATAATTCATTAATAACAGTATTTTTACGTGGAGCACCCTTATACATTGCGAAGGCCGCCGCGCTTTGAAAAGTAACCCTCAGCCGACAGAACTCCCTTTCTGGAGTTATATCTGGAGAGATTTACAGTAATTTTGCGTAGTCGGTAGTGTTATGACTAGTAAAATTATCATTCACAGAACTTTTCCTGAAGGATTCATTGAAACATTCTTAGTGGTTTGAAAATAAATACGGCAGGCGCATTATACTGAAGCCGGCCTTCCACCACCTGCAATATTTATTTGAACGCGTCTTTATTGAGACGAAAATTTTTACTGAAATGGTAAATTGTTGGTAATACACATTCATAATTTGTTAGTTGTTTTTTTATAGTAGTCAAACAATAATTATCAACTTCAGAAAATGCATTATTATTAAATTTTTTGAAGTGAGCCACTTTTTTTCGAAGTTGTAGTATCTTTCTGAAACTTGTTTGTATAGTTCACAACAACAAAAAAAAATACGTTTGGCCCAGTTTTTCGAAATTCGAATTATTTTCAAAGTTATAGCTATCAACACTTTTCGAAGTTCCTCAGTTTTTGGCGATTTTCTCACGATTGGTCAAACCGATTTTGCTAACTTTTGATATATAGATAAAAGATGGTATCTTCTACCAAACTGCATTTCTTCTTTTTACAAATAATCTTTTTTGCAAACATTATTCGCAAGTTTTATGTTCTGGACCATGGTCGGATGGCGCTTTTGTATGATGTTGTTGGGCATTCCATTAGTAACTATTAGCAAAAACAAAGTTTGAGGCACTTTAAGGGGGCGGGAGTTATACATGCTTTAATTATTCGTAGTACTCAGTAAGTAAAAATACAATACATACAAAAATATCAAGTCTGTAAAAAATGTAAGTAACTCCCGCGCCTTTAAAGTGCCCCAAAAATTTTTTTTTTGCTTATTGTTACTAATACAATGCCCAATAAAAGCACCATCTGACCGCGGTCCAGAACATAGAAATTGCGAATAATGTTTGCAAAAAGAAAATTATTTGCAAAAATAAGAAATGCAGTTTGCTAGAAGATATCATCTTTTATATATATATCAAAATTTAGCAAAATCCGTTTGACCAATGGTGAGAAAATCGGCAAAAACTGAGGATGTTCGAAAAGTGTTGATAGCCATAACTTTGAAAATAGTTCGAATTTCGAAAAATTGTTAAATACGTATTTTTGTTTAAGCGTTGTGAGCCATACTACCCACTTTCATTAAAGTACATGACCGTCGTAAAAATTTTAGGTGGCTCAGTTCAAAAAATTCAACTCTCTTCGGTGAAAATATATTTTAATTTCCAAAACATACATACATACACACGTGAATCACTGTTATTATCATTATTTCACAATTTTTTCTCTGAAGTTTTTCTTTGCATATAACAGCAATTCAATCTCGGTGGAAAATGCAATAGACCCACGCCATGTTTGTGGCTTCTCGCGACCGGTTAATTAATGTATTTACATATATTCACACTTATTAAAACTTATTCCAACTTCATAAATGCATTTAAACAATTTACTTTAACTTTTATTGTAATTTTTTGATATTTTGTTAATATTGCCGCAACCAAATACTTGCGGCAAATTTCGGCACGAAAAACTGTCAAAATGTTCGTTCATACGGTGTTCATAATGCCGATTTACCGAACTTCGAAAGATTCGGCGCGCCGTCGATTGTCATAATGCCGATTTTCCGATTCGGTACCGCCGACGGTGTTGGTGATAGTGGCACGTATTGAGAACTGTAAATTCGTATTGAGAATGTGTAAATTCATATTGAGAAATGTAAGTTCAAAATGAGAAAACCGAAATTCAAATGGGAAAGAATAAATGGTAATTATCTAGTTTACGGTGCATCGACTAAAACTGCTCCAATTTTTACAAATGGGGTACCAATCGACGCGTTTCGATGTCAGGAACACAAATCCAAAGGCGGAGCTTAACTTTTTTATTTCGATAAAAAATTATTAACAAAAAACGATCTAACTTTTTGCTTGGTCATTACATACACACCAACACATAAATTAAACTGATTTCTTTATTATAGTATCACACATACCTTATATTTATTAAATAACGCAGAAAAAGTTGCAATATTTTACAATTGAATACTATAGGGGTATTCGCTATCCATAGCATAACCCTAGCACGTAGCACGGATTGCACGGATTGCAAAGTTTTACAACGCACAACAACAAAATACAGGCGCACAAAAATATGCTAGACCTCAAAAATATGCTACACCAAAACCTATGTATATTTATTTGCTATGAAGTGTAGGAAATTAATTGCGACCCTGCGTCAGCTGACATTTGCCAATTGCTAATTTCAATTTCAATTTGATCATTCGAATTTTGCTTAAAATGTTATTTTTTATGTGTATTTATTAAATTTACTAAAATAAAATGATTTATTTATTAAAAAGTGAGTGATGAACGCGTCCCTTTGGCTAAAAAGAAAAGCTGCTTCTTAAAATTTCCTACGACTGTGCAATGGGGTGTTCTCGATGTGTAGCATATTTTGGTCTAGGATATTTGCAATCCGTGCTATCTTGCTATCTTGCTAGGGATAGCGAATACCCCTTATATTTTAATGAAATCGAAGTAAACAGTTTGCCTTTTTTGACTTTTTCCGACCGATTATTATTTTTTTTTTCGGATATAGTTTTTATTGTATCATTCTTAGAGAATATGACAATTTTTATAAAATCTTAACCTAGTATACAATAACGTTATTCGTTGCCACTGCTTCAAATAACATTTGGATGTAAAGCAATTTTATTTGACATAAAATAAATACTTATGAATACATTTATTATGAGTATGGGAATATTTTTGTTTTTCTTAGAGTATGTTCATATGTATGTATGTATGTAATTTTATTTCATATTCGTTCATTATGTTATTCATTTTCATTATTTATGTATTTTTGCCGTCGGAATGGAATGGAATTCCAAGCAGCTGATTGTATAGTATTGTGGCGAATATAATCGGTTCTCCACTTACATCACTAAAATGATTGAACACATCTCTAGGGAAAGTGCCAGAACTAGAAGAAGATACCAGATAATTTCCAGTGTTGCCAGAATTTTCCAGATTGCGTTTGACAGACTATATAAGGCGGCGAGCAGGCGCTCCAGAGTCAGTCGTAATTTAACCGTAGAAGTGTTAACATCAAGTCAAGTAAAACAAGTGTAGACTTTTTAGTCGTGAAATAAAGCAGTGTGAATTAAGAAGTAAATAAAGACTTTTATTTAACAATTCAGCGATACGAACCCTATAGAAATAATCGAGCTATCGACAAATACGTAACAATTGGTGTCAGAATTGGAATTGTTAAATAAATTCCAGGACCAAGGATAACGAAGCAAGGATAACGAATCAAGGATAAGGAAACAAGGATAACGAGACAAGGATAACGAAATAAGAATAATGGCAAAGTTAAATGATCTGAAAATCCAAGAACTTAAAAGGGAGTTAGAAAAGAGAAACCTGAGTACCACCGGCAATAAAATTGAACTACAGGCAAGGTTAAGAGTAGCTATGGAAGCATATAACATTAATGTAGATGAGTTTGATTTCAACGATGATGTGGAAGAGGTGCAAAAGGAAGAAACCCAGAAGGAAGAGGCTCCACAGTCACTAGCAAACGTAGACATGAACTCGATATTGGCTGTGCTGACACAAATGTCGAAAAAAATGGAAGAACAACAGGCACAGATATCGGCAAAAATGGAAGATCAACAGGCACAGATGTCGACAAAAATCGAAGAACAACAGGCACAGATATCGGCAAAAATGGAAGATCAACAGGCACAGATGTCGACAAAAATCGAAGAACAACAGGCACAGATAACGTCAAAAATGGAATTGCAACAGTCAGTACTTTCATCACAGGTGTCCGGCATTGCGGCTCAGTTGGAGGCACAAGAAGAACGCATGTCCTTACAATTCAAGGCACAGGATGCAAAAATTATACAAGTTAAGGAGGTCCTTGAAGAAAGACAAGAAAAATTAGAGGACGATGTAAAAGCATTGAAAGCCCGTCTCCAGGATATTCAACTAAGTCGTCCAGTCGCTTCAACTGCTACACAGAAGATAAAACCTCCGTCGTTTGATGGAAGTGGTCCATTTCAAGTATTCAAGCTACAATTTGAGAAAACGGCAGTTGTAAATAATTGGAGTGCGGAGGACAAAGTCGCTGCCCTGTTCGTAGCATTGAAAGGACCTGCAGCAGAAATATTACAGACTGTTAGCGAGGGCGAAAGGAACAGCTATGACGCAATTATGGGTGCCATTGAAAGACGTTATGGTAGCGAGCACAGGAAGCAGATATATCAAATGGAGTTGCAGAATCGCTTCCAGAAACCAAATGAGACGTTACAAGAATTTTCTTCTGAGATTGAGAGGCTAGCTCATTTGGCAAACGCAGGAGCACCTCAAGAATTCATCGAAAGAATGAAAATTCAAAGCTTCATCAATGGAATACGAGATATTGAAACGAAGCGGGCTACCTATGCAAACCCAAAAGGAACTTTCGCTGAAACGGTCTCATATGCTTTGACACAGGAAACGGCATCTCTATTAAGCAAGCCCACTTACAAGGCTCATCGTGTGGAAGTGGAAACGCCAGACTTACTAAGCAAAATATGGGAGGCGTTGAATGAAATGCAGAAAAAGAAAAGTAATGCTGTGAAATGCTTCAGATGCGGAAAAATAGGACATATAGCACGCCACTGCAGCAATAGTTCCAGTAAGTTCAGCACTGCCGATGGGCGCAAGCGGAATATTGATGGGTATGAACAAGCGCCCAAATCAACTGAGTCGTTAAACTAAAGCGGGCCAGCCAAAAGGGGCGTGGGCTGGTCCCCACAATGGAATGCCCCATAATCTCTGTCTCTCAGTTGGGAAGAAGCACGAGTAATGTTACTATTGGTGGTTTGGTGGACGGAATGGAGCGAATGTTGACTGTGGATACGGGAGCATCTCATTCCATCATTCGATCTGACTTGGTAAAGAAGGAAATAAGGCCATTGTATGGAGCAAAATTGCGTACGGCAACAGGCGAGGATACCCAAGTCCTAGGGGAAGTTACATGCGAAGTTGTAATTGGAAATGTTGTCGTACTACACACCTTCATAGTGGCGGAAATTGTTGATGAAGTCATAATTGGTGTGGACTTCCTAATCGACCAAGGCATTAAGATTGACATGAAAAACAAGGTTATGAGTTACAAAAACTTGGAGGTGCCGCTAAATTTTGGCTGCGATAAGAGATGCAGCAGTAAGAAAGTGCTCGTGGAAGAGAATCAGCAGATACCGCCAAAGTCCGAGGCAATTATTTGGGCAAAGATTGATGGAGATTGTGGGACAAACAAATTGTGGGTTGTCGAAGCAGAAACAGAAACTAAATCCGATGTACTTGTTGGAAAAACCCTGGCTATGACAAAAGAAGATGGACGAATACCAGTAAGAGTACTTAATGAGTTCAAGTCACCAATCAAACTCTCCAAAGGTGATATATTGGGAAAATGCGAAGAGGTTGACATCATCATGAATTGCGAACAATCCCAAGGAGAAGTTTCTACTAGCAATACAGATCTTTTAGATGAAATAAATGCTTGGACAGAAGAACTGCAGGAGAATCACAAAAGAAAGGCGAAAGAATTACTTGCCAAGTATTCTAGCATATTTGATAAGGATGGTACAAAACCAGGCAGGACAAATATTGTGAAGCATCACATTGACACCGGTGATGCAAGGCCAATCCGTCAGGCTCCTCGCAGCGTTCCATTAGCGAAACGTCAAATGGTGAGCCAGATTATACAAGAAATGAGCGACAGTGGGGTAATTGAACCATCAGTCAGTCCATGGAGTTCTCCGGTAGTACTTGTTAAAAAGAAAGATGGCAAGATGAGATTCTGCGTTGACTACCGGAAACTGAATGATGTAACGAAAAAGGATAGTTACCCATTGCCAAGAATTGACGACACTCTGGACTCGCTATCTGGAACGGAATGGTTTTCAACACTGGACTTGAAAAGCGGCTATTGGCAAGTCGAAGTAAAAGAGGAAGACAAGGAGAAAACAGCCTTCAGTGTTGGCGATGGTCTTTGGCAATTTACGGTGATGCCATTTGGATTATGTAATGCTCCAGCTACCTTTGAGAGACTTATGGATCAGGTACTGAAAGGATTGCACTGGAAAACATGTCTTGTGTACCTGGACGATATCATTGTATTGGGAAAAGGCTTTGATGAACATCTCAAAAATTTGGAGGAAGTTTTCCGAAGAATAGCTGGCGCTGGTCTCAAGTTAAGTCCTAAGAAATGTGCATTATTCAAGAAAGAAGTAAAATACTTGGGACATAAAGTGACTACAAAGGGCATCTGCACTGATAACGAAAAAATAGAAGCAGTAAAAGATTGGCCAAGACCTCGGAATCTACATGAATTGCGAAGCTTTCTTGGGCTGTGCACATACTATCGCCGATTTGTACCAAATTTTGCCAGCGTAGCAAATAGTCTCACGGAGCTTATGAGGAAAAATAAGACTTTTGAGTGGAGGAAGGAACAAGAAATGGCTTTCCAAACGTTAAAAGATCGGCTTTGTACTGCTCCAATGCTAGCATACCCGGTTCCAGGAGCGAGGTTTATTTTGGATACTGATGCGAGTGGTTATGCTATAGGAGGTGTTTTGTCACAGGAAATCGACGGACAGGAGAAGGTTATCGCATACTACAGCCGATCAATTGGGAAACCGGAAAGAAATTACTGTGTAACACGAAGAGAACTATTGGCATTGGTAGAATGCATCAAACACTTCCATAAGTACCTCTATGGTCAACGATTCCACGTCAGGACTGATCATGCAGCGTTAAAATGGCTTTTGAAATTCCGAAATCCGGAGGGTCAGTTAGCAAGGTGGATTGAGCGACTACAAAATTATGACTTTTCTATAGACCATCGCAAAGGCAGTACCCATGGAAATGCTGATGCAATGTCGCGGCGACCATGTAATCTTGAATGCAAGCATTGCTCTAAAGCTGAGGAGAAGGAAGACATCATAGATGTTCGGCTAATGACAATAACATCTACAGACGAATGGAATGCGGAACAATTAAGGAAGTGTCAGATAGAAGATCCAGATCTGGCACGTGTAATGATTGGTTTGGAGCAAAACGAACGACCATCAAAAGAAGAGATGTCAGCAGAAAGTCCTGTTGCCAAATCATATTGGGCACAGTGGAATAGTTTGCAATTGGTAAATGGTTGCCTACATCGTGTTTGGGAGAGTGAAGATGGTCAAAGTTCTAAAACATTGATAGTTGTTCCAAGGAAAAGAATACCGGATGTGTTAAATGAACTACACAATGGTCCAAGTGGAGGTCATCTTGGAGTAACAAAGACGGTAGAGAAAATCAAGAAGAGGTTTTATTGGGTCGGCTGCCGTCAGACAGTTGTTGAGTGGATTGCGAACTGCGACGTGTGCATAAAGGCTAAGGGTCCCAAATCCAGGAGTCATGGGCTGATGAAACAATACAACTCAGGAGCACCATTTGAGAGAATTGCCATGGATGTAGCTGGGCCATTTCCTACTAGCAAACTTGGAAACAAATATGTACTGGTAGTCATGGATTACTTCAGCAAATGGCCGGAGGTGTACCCGATTCCAAATCAAGAAGCAGAAACTATAGCCGAAGTATTCACCAACAATTGGGTGGCGAGATATGGTGCACCTATAGAGCTACATTCTGACCAAGGAAGGAACTTCGAATCAGTTGTGTTTCAGGAGCTGTGCAAAACACTGGGTATTAGGAAAACCCGAACAACTGCGTTGCATCCACAATCAGACGGCATGGTAGAAAGATTTAACAGAACATTAGAGGAACATTTACGAAAAGTGGTGGATAAGTTCCAGAGAGATTGGGACACTCATATTCCTCTGTTCCTGATGGCATATCGATCGGCCGTACACGATACAACAGGTCAGACTCCTGCAAAAGTAATCTTTGGTAGTGATCTTCGACTGCCAGCTGACTTGAAATTTGGGATAAGTGCTGATGCGGGAATAAATGCCAGACAATCTAACAACGTTCTGGAAGAGGAAATGAGAGAAATACATGAACTTGTAAGACAGCGAACAAAGATCATGAGTGACAAGATGAAGGCCAGATACGACAAGGCAATGAACTCAGAAGGTTTTGTTGAGGGAGATCTAGTTTTGCTATACAACCCGCAGCGAAAGAAAGGTTTGTCCCCGAAATTGCAGTGTACTTGGGAAGGGCCCTACAAAGTGATTAAACGGCTCAACGATGTTGTGTATCGCATACAAACGATTGGAAGACCAAGGAATAAAATGAAAGTGGTTCATCTGGAAAGGCTAGCAGCATTTGGGACAAGTAATGTGTCAGATCGGGACGATCAGACTTAGGTGGAGGGCAGTGTGGCGAATATAATCGGTTCTCCACTTACATCACTAAAATGATTGAACACATCTCTAGGGAAAGTGCCAGAACTAGAAGAAGATACCAGATAATTTCCAGTGTTGCCAGAATTTTCCAGATTGCGTTTGACAGACTATATAAGGCGGCGAGCAGGCGCTCCAGAGTCAGTCGTAATTTAACCGTAGAAGTGTTAACATCAAGTCAAGTAAAACAAGTGTAGACTTTTTAGTCGTGAAATAAAGCAGTGTGAATTAAGAAGTAAATAAAGACTTTTATTTAACAATTCAGCGATACGAACCCTATAGAAATAATCGAGCTATCGACAAATACGTAACAGTATTAAAAGTTCGTACGGCCTGACAGAACAGGCTTATCGATGACACAATCGTGTGTTGCATTAGGAAGTGCTGTTGCAGTTTCGTATTGGAAGGAATTCCAATAAGCTGCGTGTATGAACTTAGGAATTTTTACGGCCTAATTGGATAGGCTCGTTCGGAACACAATCATACATATGCTATACATGTGTATTAGTAAATGCTGTTGTAGCTTTCTGAATGGAAGGAATTTCAGTAAGCTGCTTTTTGTAATTTAGAGGCTTTACGGCCTAATAGGACAGGCTCTTCGAAGTTTTAATTTTAGTGGCTCTAGCCTTGGTCACAATTTAGCTGGATATCCTTTCTCTTTAACCGCCTGGGGTATCTCTGTTCTAACAGACTTTTAGCCAGTATGTTTGGATGATTGCCTAGTCTTGTGGCGTAGTTAGTTTGTATATTTCGTACTTCTTCAACAACTGTGTTAATCTTTAGATCCCTGTGTATAGCGGAATTTTCCACGTACCAAGGCGCCTAGCATATTGTTCTTAATATCTTAGATTGTAGCCTTTGTATTCTTTCTAGACTGGATTTGGATGCTGAACCCCAAATCTGTATTCCATATATCCAGGATGGTTTTATCACCATATTAAATAAAAGTATTTTGTTGTCTAGGCTTAATTTAGATTTTGGACCAATGATCCATTGTAAATTGCTTATTTTCAGCTTTGCTTGCATTATCTTATTATCAATATTATATTTCCAAGTAAGCCTTCTGTCTAAGGTAACACCGAGGTAGTTGACGTAATATTTTTGGGTTACTATTTTGCCATTAATGGAGCCAGAGGGGCAGGTATCTTTTTTTAGAGTAAAAGTGACTTGTACACACTTAGATTCATTGACTTTAATTCTCCAATCTGAAAGCCATTGTTCTACAATTCTTAGATGGCTTTGCAACCGTCTGGCAGCCGTTGAGGGATTTGAGTGCACACTAAGTATTGCTGTGTCATCCGCAAATGTTGAAGTAACGAGATTTTCATTAGTGGGCAAGTCACTTGTGAATATTAAATATAGAATGGGTCCCAAAACACTACCTTCTGGAACTCCGGCGAAGATTGGATAGCTTTCAGTGGTATAACTTTTTTGCCTTACTCGAAACTTTCTCCCCGTTAGAAAGTTTTCTAAAATAAGGCATATATTGTACGGAAGTGTACTTCTTATTTTAAACAATATTTCTTCTAGCCATACCTTGTCGAAAGCTTGTGATACGTCTAAGAATAGTGCAGTACAATATTTTTTTGTTTCAAAAGCCGACCGTATTTGAGTTACTATTCTATGCACTTTCTCTATCGTACCATGTTTCTCCCTAAACCCGAACTGGTGACTTGGTATAGTCCCGTGTGTGTCTAGGATGGGCTGCATTTTTTTCAGCAACAACTTTTCAAATAGTTTGGAAAATATTGAAATTAAGCTAATTGGCCTATAAGAGTTTAACAGGGTTGGGTTTTTACCTGGTTTTGGAATCATAATAATTTCGAAAAGTTTCCAATATTCAGGAAAGTAGTTTAGTCGCAAGAGACTATCGAAAACGTATAATAATAACTTAGTAGCAACTGGAGGGAGTTGTTTTACCATTTCACCGGTTATTCTGTCGTGGCCGGGTGCCTTATTATTCTGTATGTCGTTACAGATAACATTATTCAGGTCATTTATGTTGAATTGGAAAGAGACTGTTGGTAAGCGAAGGGCATGTTCTGGGAGGAGATTGCTCCTTGGATTAGGAGTAAATACCCTCGAAAGATGGGCTGCAAATGCTGTTCCTTTATCCTGGTCACTCCGAGCAAAGTCACCGTTTTCGATTCGTACTGGAGGGTCCTGCAAAACTGGCCTTTTGAAATTTTTCAGTGACCGCCACAATGAGTAGTCTGTAGAAGATGTGGCTGTCAAGGACTTAAGTCTGTTTTGGAAATCTGCTTCTTTTCTATCCTGCAATAGCATCTGGAGCTCCTTCGTGCATTTTTTCAGTTCATATTTCAAAGTTGGAGAGCGTAACCTCTGCCAGTCTTTCCTAATTTGCCTATTTTTGTGAATGAGATCGGTGATATCGTTTCCTTTGAAATAATTAGTGACACTCCTCTGGGTAGTGTTAGGCTGTGGGCGCGTTGATACCTTTGCTGCTACTTGAAGGACATTTGTGAAGTCAATAATCGCGGAGTCTACTTCGGCTGCTGATTTAAGGCTTGAATTTAAGTTGGTATGAGAACTGATACATTTTTTGTACTTGAGCCAGTTTCTAAATTTATTGGTTAAGCTCGAATTCAATTCGTTGAAAGATGGGATTATATCAATAGTTGTAACACAAGGGGAGTGATCAGATGATAGATCGAAAACCGATTTTATCTTAATTAATTCTCTTTCGATTCCACGAGTTACACCAAAATCTATTCAGTCAGGAGTTTTGCTTCTATCAGTTGGCTGACCAGTGGAAATAATGTCTAGGTCATTGCTTAAAATTGCTTTGAATAGATTTCGTCCCTTTGGTGTTATCAGTCTGGAACCCCAAAATGTATGTTTAGCGTTATAAACACATGCTGCAAGAAACCTTCGGCCCAACTTGGAAAAGAATTCAGTAAATTGGAATTCTGTTATATTGAAACGGGGAGGACAGTATATTGCAGTTACAGTGAGCCCACCAGCGCTATCTTCTACGTGCACTGATGTTGAGTGTACATAATTCATGTAATAATCTCCGATTAGATGATGCTTAATCCGTTTTCTAATAAGTATTCCGGTTCCACCTCTAGCTTTACCTTCAGGGTGCTTGGTGTCGTAGAACGCAAAGCTGTCAATACTAAAATTATCAAAGACCGTTAAATGAGTTTCAGAGACTAGCATTATGTCTATCTGCTGTCTTTCTAGAAATATTTGGAGTTCATTCCGATGTTGCCTTAGGCCGTTAGCATTCCAAAAACCTATATTAAGTGAATTCATGGTCTTGTTAAGATTGTTCGTAATAGGGGTATGGGGTAAAATTGGCGCCACTTCATTCTCGAGCTTATATGAAAATTGGACATCGGGATAAGCATTAAGCTCTAAAAATTATTTAAAAACTTATAAATAAAATTATTTAATTCAACAAACTTATACTAAAATGAAACTTTTTCAGCCTTATAATGTCATTAGTAGAAATTATCAGTAATTGTTGCATTTTTGAGCACTGAAATAGACAAGCAAAGTTCCAGTTAGTTATTTATTTAGGGCCTTATTTTGCAAAACGCAACGCGACGCAACGAGTCACCCAAGTCACTTTTTGTCGTGTTCGTATTTTGTATCTCTTTAGGTGACTGAAAGTGACTGTAAGTGACTCGAAGTGAATGTGTTACGTTTTTTGGTGAGTATGTTACGTTTTTGGTATTTTATAAAACGCAAAGTGACGAAAACGGTCACTTTAACTGTCAAAAGAGTCACTTCCTTTTGTTCGAGTGAGCATTCAATATTGGTTAATTTGCAACGGCTAAAATTAGCCAATTTAAAAAAAACGGGGTATCAATCGACGCGTTTCAATCTCGCGAACCCGAATATGATGCTGAACAAATTTTTTCTTTGATTTAAATTAAACAGTTATTAATAAAAACGTTTTAACTTTACACACACACGAACACACAAATGCATCTTATTAACACGCTTTTATTAGTTTCACCTGTATGTATGTGGGTATGTAACTTCTAGCTGCTGCCTAAATATATGCAACATATTTACTAATGAGATTAGGTTACAACCACCGCTATTTTCCAACAGATGGCGCGCGTGTATTTATATTTTTAAAATATTCACTTATTTTTTAACACTGAATAACACGTACATACATATGTATATTTATATTAACACACACATTTTTTTAATATGTTGCATATACTATTTTATTCAAAAAAAAAAAAAACAAACTAAACAAAACACGTACATATGTACATATGTATTTACACATAATGTCAACAAATAATTTTTTTATTTTTTTTTTTTTTTTTTTTTTTTTTTTAGCATCCAATATATTTTGCCAACTGTATAAATAAAATACATCTAACAATTTTGTGGTTCGTTAAAAGTAATTAGTAATTAATAATGACTTAATAAACATGGTGGGCATGTATGGATTGCTCTCAGTAGCGCATCCATTTATTGTAGTGCATCAGCAAAGATCTGTAAATGATTTTCTTTTGAGGCGTACGAAATTGGTTGGTCTTGCCGTCAGGGCTAGAACGAGTGGGTTGGGGTGAGCTAATATTCTCATTTTGTATGATGCAGCATACTTTCTGATTTCTTGAGAGATAGTAGGTATCTTTAGATCACGATGTAGTTGGTCGTTCGTGACGTAGTAGGGCGCATTTACAATCATTCTAATGGTTTTCGATTGGAATCTTTGGAGAATCTCTATATTTGAGTTTGCTGCGGTTCCCCATAGCTGTATGCCATAGGTCCAGATGGGTTTTAAGATAGCTGAGTAGAGCAGGAGTTTGTTGTCGATTGATAGTTGGGAGTTTCGATTCATGAGCCAATAAAGATTTCTCAGTTTTATACCAAGAGCTTTTCGTTTGGTGAATATGTGGGTTCTCCATGTTAGTTTTCTGTCGAGATGCATACCAAGGTACTTTGTTACGTCACTTTGCGGTATATCAATGCCATTGAGTTTTATGGGTGGGCAAGTGTTACGTCTAGTGGTAAACGTCACTTAGACAGATTTTGATTCATTTGACTTTATCCGCCAGTCTTTCAGCCAATGGGTAATTTTATTTAAACTTCTTTGAAGCTTGAGTGAGACGACGTTAGGGTTGAGGTCTGAAGCCAGTACAGCAGTGTCATCGGCAAAAGTGCCGATAGTGACTCCTTCTGTTATTGGGAGGTCGTATGTGTAAAGTAGGTACAGTATTGGGCCCATTACACTACCTTGCGGGACGCCTGCTAAGCTCTCGTAAAGCTCAGACTGCTATGCTCCTTCTTTGACGAAAAAGTAACGATTTTTTAGATAAGATTGTATAAATAGAAAGTAGCTTGTAGGGAGAGTATTTTTTATTTTATAGAGCAGGCCGTCGTGCCATACGCGATCAAAAGCTTGGGATATATCTAGAAAGGCAGCTGTACAGTATTTTTTTTGCTCAAAGGCAGAGTAGATTTTCTCGGTAAGTCTATGTACTTGTTCAATTGTTCCGTGTCCTCTTCTGAAGCCAAATTGGTGATTAGGTATAATGTTACGCTCTTCTATTTTGGGTAGGAGTCTTTTAAGGAAGAGAACTTCCAAGACTTTTGAGACAATGGGCAGCAGACTAATGGGTCTGTAAGACGCTGCCGTATCAGGGGGCTTTCCTGGTTTCAGAATCATTTTCATCTGAGCGACTTTCCATTGAGGGGGTATGAATGCAGTTATTAGTACTGCATTAAAAAGTTGGGTGAGAAATTGTATGCCTTCGTAAGGTAAGTGTTTTAGTACATTGCCATTAATAATATCGTACCCAGGAGCTTTCTTTGGGTTGAGCATCGCTATTACGGTTTTTACCTCCGATATTGCGAATCGTTTTATGGGGAGGTCCATTTGATAGGGATGACTCAGAGTATTTTTCACTTCTGTTGTTGTGCTTAGTGGGGGTTCAATATCATGTGGGGTGAATACTGATTTTAGGTGGCGTGCAAAAGTATCTGCTTTCTCTGCGTCACTTTTCGCCCATTCGTTATTTTCCATTCGTATTGGAGAATTGTAGAAAATCGGCCTTTTTAGCTTACTAGCAGCTTTCCAAAGGGAGTAATCAGTTGCAGCTGTTGCATCAATATTACTGAGATACTGTTGAACTTGTCTGTTGTGTTCAATTTTGAGGATATTTTTGAGTTCTTTGGTGAGAGCATTCAATCTTTTCTTGTCGTCGGGGTGACGGGTTTGTTGCCATTTTTTCCTTGCGAGTCGCTTTTCTTTGAGCTTAGCTTGTATGTTGTGGGTAACGCTTGTCCTTTTTTGTCTGATGAGGGTGGGAGTTGATTTCCATGCAGCTTGTTGGATGCAGCTGTTAAAATGTTCGACTGCTGCCTCTATATCTTCAGCAGATTTCAGGGCTAATTTGAAGTCAAGATTAGACGTGATGATGTGTCGGAAGTATTCCCAATCAGTCTTCCGATTGTAAAGGCTGCATTGTTCCGCTGCCGGTGTAAAATTTTTATCAATTGTTACCAGGATTGGAGAGTGGTCGGAAGACAATTCAAAGCACGATTTGCAATTTATATCTGAAGAATTCACGCCTTTCACCACGCAGAAATCGATTAAGTCGGGTATTTTATTTTTATCTGTTGGCCAATAAGTGGGAGTTCCAGTAGAGAATGGAGTTAAACTGAGATTGCTAATAGCATTATATAGTTGTCTTCCTTTAGGGGTAATGAGACGAGAGCCCCAGAACGTGTGTTTGGCATTGTAATCGCCCCCAGCTAGAAATCGATTTCCAAGAGTTTTGAAGAAATTTTCATATTCTGCAGTGCTGATAGAGTGCCTCGGCGGGCTATAGATAGCAGAGAGTGTAAGCTGGCCGCTCGGGTCTTGAATGACAATATTTGTGGCTTGTATAGCATTTGTACGGAATGAATTCGTGCTGTAATGTTTAATACTTTTCCGTATCAAGATACCTGAGCCTCCATGAGCGTTGTTACTGGGGTGTTTTGTGTGGTAAAACTTGTAGTTGGGTACTTCAAAGTAGCTTTTGTCAGTAAAGTGGGTCTCAGATATGAGGAGTATATCTATATCGTGGGTCTGAAGTAAAGTTTTAACTTCAAGTAAGTGTTTGGATAGGCCATTGGCATTCCAAATGATAATTTTCAACGGGTTGAAGATGCACAGTTTTTAGTCGTGAGGGTGACGAGGAGGCTCATCATTGATGTCATTTGTTGCATGACTTGTTTCAGTAAGTCTATCATTTCTCGCATTTCGTTAGTGTTTTGCGTTGGGGTGTGGGTTTCATTACTATTTGGAATGGCATTATTAGGGTTCGAGCGGGGTGTTACGCCTTTCTTTGCTGCTTGAGCATATGTGGCTGGGTATTGGTCAATTTGAATTGGGGTTTCAATCTGCTTTGGGGTTTGAATTGGCTGTTGTGGTTTCTCTTGGGGCTGTGCAGGAGCTTTTTTCCTCAGAGTTGGATATTTGGCGCTTTGGATGTTTTTGTATACCATACAGCCTTTATAATTTGCTGGATGGTTACCTTCACATAGAGCGCATTTGACATCTTCAGATCTTGTCTTTCGCTTACAATCAGCGGAGAGGTGGTTTCCAGCACATTTTATACATACTGATTTTCGACGACAGTAGGACTTTGTGTGGCCATATTGCTGACAGTTGGCGCATTGCGGTATTTCACGCTTCGGGTGTGGGGGCTCGAAAGCAATTCTTGAGTGCAGGAGACTTTTAATTTGATATATCTCCTTGTTATTGGAGGCGGGTTTGAGTTCAATGATAAACATTGGGAGAGGATTTTTTGTGACTCTGTGTTTTATGTTCCAAATGTTTGTGACTGAGTGACCGAGATCTTTTAGAGAATCCACAATTTCTTTTGTGTGGGGGAGGAGTGCATGTTTCTGAGAACAACTCTGAAGGTACGTTCTTGTTTTGTTTTATAAGTGTGGAACTCTGTGCCCTTCTGTTCCAGTTGTGACACTATTGTTTTGTAAGCATCCAGGGATGATGCTTGTACTTTTACTTGATCCTTGCCTGTGAGCTTTAGATCATTTTTTTAGATCATCAGTTTGGAGCAACTTTTTGTAGTAAACTCATTAGGGGGGGAATGTTTAGAACTTTGTCTATAAATATTGGCGGCGGCTTCGGTATTTTTTCAGTTGGTTGGTTAGTTTCCTCAACTTCAAGGGAGGCAAATCTGTTTTCATTTTCATTTTCATTTGGTTGGCGGCTTCCAAGCCAGTAATAATTATCAAGTTTAGCCTGTTTTTTAGAGGCAGTATTTTTACTTGGGCTTTCGCGTTGGCGTTTGGGATTGACGATCTTCCATTCGTTGGTTGGGGTAGCAGTTGTCAAGTTTCCTGCAGTTTGGTGTTTCTGGGCTTGTTGTTGTTGGGCATAGAGAATTTCCAGTTGCCTTTGGAGGGTTTCGATCTGCTGTTGTACGTTTGGTACGTTGGTACTAGGCAGGCGGGATGGGGTTAGATGTTGGGACATTTGTTGGGGTGTACCCAGGGATCTCGGGGTTTGGTGCTGTAGTTGCACTTGGGCTTGTTGGGCATCTCGCACTTGGACTTGTTGGGCATCTCGCACTTGGACTTGTTGGGCATCTCGCTGTTGGGAACCTCCTACTTTAGGAGGAGTATGGTTGAGGGGCATCTCGCTGGTGCAAACGAATATTTTAGTCTATATTCATTTGCACCCGGCTGCGCTTGTAATATGTACAACTTTTTATGATTGTAATACAATCTGGTTGCAGCTTTTTACAGCTCTGATACTTATGTATAAACTTTACACGAATGGTTTGTGTCCACACTAATTCACCACTTAGTGGCGAAAAAGAGGTTTGTGGTGGAGTTTTGTGTGTGGGAGCTTTTGCTATTGTGCGATCAATGCAACAACAATATGCACAATCACTCAGCAATAACACTTAATTTACGCTTTAGAGTTTAAATAAAGCAGTTTTATATTAATTTGATAGCACACTAAGTTGCGACACTTTTTCCGACACTTTTTGACAATATTATTGAGTTAAATTGATCAATTATATATTTTTTTTTAGCACAAAAGTACGGAGGAAAAAATTTTTGACAACTTCACAGCGCGACCAGTGTGACCAGTGTGTTGACTTCCCATTAAACACTGAAAAAGAAATTCTCAAACGTTGAGAAAATATTGTTTCTAAATTTGAGAATCAGCATATATATAAGTTGAAAATAAACATATTTTCAAGTGTTCATGAAGAAGCTCATAACTTTGTACAAGCTTTATATTAATATGTGCCGATAACTGGTATTTTAGCACGATCATCTGAGGAAGAAAACTGCATTTTCAGATTTTTAAAATAGTAACAACAAAAAAAGTTAGGAGGTTTTTTCTCTCTCCTGAAAAGTTACCAGAAATGGACTTAGCACATTTGCTCACGAAGCCAACGATATGTATTAATATACTCATGTGACTGTACAAAAGGCACCGGCGAAACTCACCCGCACGGGTAAAAGAAAAACATCACATCAGAGTACAAATATGTAATACATATGTACATACTAGAGCTCTCGATTTTTTTTGAACATTTTCGAGTAGCCCGAACAATTGTTGTTCAAATGCTCGAACAGTTGTTTGTTTGTTTATTACCCGTATGTTTGTACGGGCATTTGATCAATTCGGGTATTTTGAAGTTTGTTTTTTTCTTTTGTTTATTATTTTTTCTTTCTTTATATGTAGTTTTTTTTTATTTTTGTTTTTCCGATACACATTTTTTTGTTTGTAAGCTCGAATGCTCGAATGTTTGTACGGGCATTTGAACAACAAACGGGCTTCAAACAAAAACGATTAGATCGAATTGCTGGATACCCGGGTATCTAGGGCTCTAGTACATACATCTATTTATTCCATTCCATTTCTGCGCTCATAACACAAACTCTCTCACTATCCCTCAATTTTTCTGTACTCTACAGTACAAATATGTAATACATACATACATCTATTGATTGCATTCCCTTTCGTACCAACTTTGAAATTGGAGAAAATGAAATCTATCAAATTGAGAATCAGCCCGAAATCCCATACTAAAAATGTGCCTCAAATGAACCTCAAATTGAAAATGAAAAAAAATGTTTATTGGGTTGCAAGCTGCCAATTTTCCAGGGTTAACCAATCAATAAAACAGTTCGATTAAAAAAAAAACACACCAAAAATTACTAAGGAAATGAAGAAAACCAGAAAAGTGGTAAATAGGCTACGTAAAGCGTTTGACAATCGTCGTGACTACGCAACGGAGCGAACGAAAAAACGTAAAAGCTTATAAAATACCAACTTTTAGGTGAAGGTGAAAGTGAGTGAATGTGAGTGACTGCGACGCAACGAGTCACGGCGTTTTGCAAAATAAGGGCGTTAGATATAAATTACCTACCGCAAACTCTTCTTATGTGGCATGTTTTTCAAAATCGAAATATCTTTATTATGAATTTTTGACACTTCTGTTTTACTTTTTTTCGTAGAAGGCTTGTGGTTTCTCCTTTGCATCTTATTTGAGGAGTGTATAATATTATCTTCATGTGCGGATTTTGTCTTCCGTGGAGTTCTTATTTTACTACTTTTCTGTGCGGCTGAGTTGAATAATAAATTTGGGTTTTTGTTTCGACCAAGTATATTGGTGCACTTTCATGGTACCTACGAAAGTAGGTATTTCTTGAGGGAGTTTTGAATCGACAATTTCGATATCATCTTTTGTCACGACGCGTCGTCAAGGTACATATATATTTTTGAGTCGAGTGCGGAGAGTTTCGACAAACGTTTGAAAATCGGGGATATCATGTCCATATTTAACTTGATCATCAGCTTGTTTTTTCAAATTGCCGCCAATTCCGACTGCTGGGCTTTTACCATGTCCTGCTTCAGTAAAACTGTATTAAATTGATGAAAGCTGTGAATAGCAATGAGGCAAATATTGTGTAATAAGATTGAACATCTTGCGATTCCGGTACTGTGTTGTCGGTCCATCACTGATAAAATGTATAGTTTTCACCGTGTGCATTTTTGGCAAGTAAATATCCAAAATTTTACCCACGTGAGCTATGATGGCTCCTGGTTCGTGTCTAAGCGACTCTGACAAAGTAGCAAATCCTTGAGAATAAACAGATTTATAAAGCATTTCTGTATGAAGTGTACACTGAGCTCTGCTTACCGCAAAATGCACTGAATGAACTTCGGTTCCATATTTACAAGTATAATTTTCACTGAAGTCGATGAATACGATTAAGGTAAGATTTTTGGTGTACACGTCGATACTCGTGACCCATGAACTTTTCCATTTCTTCCTTGAAAATTTTAATTGCTCTTTCATAGTACAAGTAATCTTCTTTTTAGCTGTTAACTTTACAGAAATAGGATTTTTGGTCTTCTCATTGACTCGATCTTCTGTGGACGTTTGCTACTTTTCATAGCTAATTTCGTTTTCATGCTGGCCGATCTCACAACTGAACTGAACTTCCATTTTTTGGCATGCACAACAGGTTCTTCGGAGACAATCTTCAGACCAATTATGGCACACAATACTGCCTAACACTTTCTCCAGTGAAACATTTTCATGAATCAAACAAGCACAAGTGTCACGATTAGAAACTTTGGGTGCAACGCAATATGCAGTGGCGTAGTAAGAGATTTTTTCGGGGGGGGGGGGGGGGTCACAGTCAATGTAAAAAATTTACCAAAATTAAAATAAAAATTGTTGGGGTAAGTGGAAAAAAATTCAACAACTATTTACAGCGAAGGTTGAGTGTATAGCTATTTCACGAAAAACCATTTTCGATCATCAGCACTCTTTTCGAAAGTGGATGCACCGGGGATTGAACCCGAGTCCATTCCATCTTCAGCCGCAATGACCCAACGCATAAACACACTCGGCCATTGAGACTCTGTGCAAGCTGTTGGATTTTCCCCACTTTTGCCTTTTTCATTTTCAACATTAACGTTAGTGTGTATATGCTTTTGCATATATTCTCCACAAACGTGCTGAATTTTTGTTGTAGGCAGTTCGCAATGAACATTGTTGTTGGTATTTATTTTATGTATATACCAGGGTTCGGAAATTCTCACTCACATTCATTCACGTTCGCGAGCGAGAATATTTCAAATTATTTTTTTCGTTCATTTATCAAGAGTGAGAAATGCAAAAAAAATTATGCTTCTCACTCGCGATAAGTGAACAAAAAAAAAATTTCCATATTTTTCACTCACGAGCGAAAAATAACAAACCAAAATTTCTCACTCACATGTGATAAAACCGAACTAAGCCGGCTTCGGCTTTTCACATATGAGAAAAGCAATGCGAGAAATACTGATCGCGAGCAGTATTTTAGCGTTCACGAAAAGAATTTCTCATGGACATTTTTCAGCTGCCTTGTATGAAAGGAAATGCAAGCAGATTTTTGCAGTTGCCTTAGCCAAGCATTTGTGCGTACATATGTATCCACATATTTATGTATGGTTGGATGTATGCATACAAGGGAATGGTTTCCATATGTACATATGTATGTATATACATACATATTATTTATGTATACGTATTCAATATTATCTCGGACTGCCTGCGATCTTTAGTAGAAGGCGGGTAATTAAATTTTCCTTGTTTATTATAATTACATTATTGAGTCTTTTTTTATAATTTTTGTTTTTTTTTTTTTTGCAAATACATAGTACATACATATGTGACGAGTTCTTAATAGCCATTTTTATAGCAAATGTAGGTGGATGCTAGCTCCTTTTTGTATACCTATTTAGCAATTTTTTGAACGTGGAATGTTATACATATGTACATACCTAAATATGTATGTATGTATATACATAAGTATATATGTACACATGTATGTATGTACATACATAAGTATATATGTACATATGTATGTGCATACATATGTACATATGGATGTATCAATGAAAGTACTTAGGTAGCCCTTTTTTTTCCTTGGATTTCATTTTTTTTTTGAGAGGCGGTACAATCCGCCCAAACTACACACATACATAAATATTTTTTTATTGTTAGTAAAGCTGAAATACCCCTATATAGGTACTAAGTTTGGTAATGATATGTGAATATATGCATATGGGCTAATCCTGAAAAAGTCAACCCAGAGAATGAAATTGAAAATGGTCCGAACTTTATTTTTTGGTATTTATTAGTAAAGATAATACATGTATATGTTAGAAAACCATAAGCATTTTCTGTTCGTTCTTAAACTCAGGCTGAGAAAAATCGCCAAAAAAATAATTTTCACTAAGGCTTTTTTATTAGCAAAGTATCATTGTTTTTCTTCGCGAGTTTAGTTTATTGAAAAGAGAGTTATATTATTGGTACACGCTCTAATCATTCTACTTAAAACGTAATTTAATTTAAGAAAATAAAATTTGTGAAGCTAGTAAGAATAAAGGAGTTTTTGTACTTTGGTGATAGTGGCATTAAAACACATATAAAGTTGTAACATTCAGCTTTCGGACAAAACTGATTTTATATTTGGAAAAAGGTACACAAACTTACTTTGTCACTGAATTTTTTTTTATTTCAAGTGGTTTCCTAGTTTTAATAACTATTTATATAGTTTTTTGGTAACGAATGCGACAAAAAGGATAAGCGAAATTTTAAAGTACAAAAACATATCATTACCAAACTTAGTCCTAGATAGGGGTATTTCAGCTTTACTAACAATAAAATATATTTATGTATGTATGTATGTAGTTTCGGTGGATTGTACCGCCTCTCAATTAAAATGAAATCCAAGGACAAAAAAGTGCTACCTAAGTACTTTCATGGATACATCCATATGTACATATGTATGCACATACATATGTACATATATACTTATGTATATACATACATACATATGTACATATATGCTTATGTATATACATACATACATATTTAGGTATGTACATATGTATAACATTCCACGTTCAAAAACCTTGCTAAATAGGTATACAAAAAGGAGCTAGCATCCACCTACATTTGCTATAAAAATGGCTATTAAGAACTCGTCACATATGTATGTATGTATTTGCAAAAAAAAAAAACAAAAATTATAAAAAAAAGACTCAATAATGTAATTATAATAAACAAGGAAAATTTAATTACCCGCCTTCTACTAAAGATCGCAGGCAATGCGAGATAATATTGAATACGTATACATAAATAATATGTATGTATATACAAACATATGTACATATGGAAACCGTTCCCTTGTATGCATACATCCAACCATACATAAATATGTGGATACATATGTACGCACAAATGCTTGGCTAAGGCAACTGCAAAAATCTGCTTGCATTTCCTTTCATACAACGCAGCTGAAAAATGTACATGAGAAATTCTTTTCGTGAACGCTAAAATACTGCTCGCGATCAGTATTTCTCGCATTGCTTTTCTCATATGTGAAAAGCCGAAGCCGGCTTAGTTCGGTTTTATCACATGTGAGTGAGAAATTTTGGTTTGTTATTTTTCGCTCGTGAGTGAAAAATATGGAAATTTTTTTTTGTTCACTTATCGCGAGTGAGAAGCCTAATTTTTTTTGCATTTCTCACTCTTGATAAATGAACGAAAAAAATTATTTGAAATATTCTCGCTGGCGAAAATTCTCACAAATGAATGAAAATGAGTAATCATAAATGAGAATTTCCGAACCCTGGTATATACCAAACAACGTTAACAATTTTACTTGAAAGAGTTTTTAGTGCTTAGCACGAAATTTTAATTTTAATTCAATTTTTAATTGTTGGGGTAAGTGGAAAAAAATTCAACAACTATTTACAGCGAAGGTTGAGTGTATAGCCTTCGCTGTAAATAGTTGTTGAATTTTTTTCCACTTACCCCAACAATTAAAAATTGAATTAAAATAAAAATTTCGTGCTAAGCACTAAAAACTCTTTCAAGTAAAATTGTTAACGTTGTTTGGTATATACATAAAATAAATACCAACAACAATGTTCATTGCGAACTGCCTACAACAAAAATTCAGCACGTTTGTGGAGAATATATGCAAAAGCATATACACACTAACGTTAATGTTGAAAATGAAAAAGGCAAAAGTGGGGAAAATCCAACAGCTTGCACAGAGTCTCAATGGCCGAGTGTGTTTATGCGTTGGGTCATTGCGGCTGAAGATGGAATGGACTCGGGTTCAATCCCCGGTGCATCCACTTCCGAAAAGAGTGCTGATGATCGAAAATGGCTTTTCGTGAAATAGCTATACACTCAACCTTCGCTGTAAATAGTTGTTGAATTTTTTTCCACTTACCCCAACAATTAAAAATTGAATTAAAATATAAATTTCGTGCTAAGCACTAAAAACTCTTTCAAGTAAAATAAAAATTACCAAAAAACTACAATTTTTTTTTAAATGATAAAAATGTAATTTTTTCAGTCTGTAATTTAACATTTTAGTACACAAATATCGCTTATTATACATATATCAAACTCATAAGGCCCTTGGCCACTTAAAATCTGGACTGTCAAGCAGTGTATATGTTCGAATGTCGGGTGATTGACGCAAATATTTAAATGTTTTGATTCTCATTAACGCGAGCCCGACAACAAGAACGTGTAGCACGACGACTGTCGATTGCACTAACACAAACAAAAAAACTCACACAGACATGCCAGATTGTCAGTTGCCAAGGGCCTTTAACTACACTTCAAAAGAAAGTCACATATTCTCTTCTGGAAATCTATAAATAATAATTTTCTTATATAATTTAGTTCTCTAATATTCCATTTCGAGAGACATTAAGTAAAATTTCAAGTTCAGATACTCTTATACATTGCATATATATTCTCATTGTAGTTTATAATAACATTATTATTTGATTAAGATGATAAGTAATTGAAAGAAAACTTGAAATTTGAATAATTTGAATTGTATGTTGGAAAAAATAACTACATTAAATTCTATTAATTAATACTAGCCGGACCCGTGCGCATCTTGCGCAAAAAATAACAAAACATACGTGGCGCCGCACATTGGGGTATTTAATCAATCTGGGCGGCCAAAACTCTTTTTTGGCTTTAAATTGTTAATTATGTTACCCATGGTGATTTCAATTCAATTTAACATAAAAAAAAAATGTAACGTCGAAATACATGTTAGTAGGTTAGGTCGATGAAATGTGCCATTTGGGGCTTTTTTTTAGCTTTTCGCAATTTTCTTGAAGTTTTGGGGGTATATTGAACAAGCGGACTTTGGATTCGGAGTACGTCGATGTATATGTTGCTAGATGGGTGTTCTCGAATCCACAAACAACTAATTTTTTTTTGTGTGGTGGGGTCATTTTTCCCAACGTGAAAAATCGCCTGTTTTTCTTAAAACCGGAAAAACCCGGGACCAATCTTTCTTGAACTCAAAATAACAGGGAACAGACTATCTAGAATAAAAAGAGTCAGTCCCGGGCAATGTCGGGCACCTAAACAAAAACCCTTTTGAAAACAAAAAATTGGGAAATTTTTTTTAATACATCGTTTTTTAAAAATGTAATTAAGAAGACGCTAACAACTAACTAAATCTCAATAAACATGAATTTTGTACTCGATTACCTGTATTATAAGAATCCATAACAGTATTCTAAAAAACTTCACTTAAAACCGTAAAAATATTAATTGGAAATGTTGAAACTTTAAGAACGTTATAAAATGCCGCGAGAAATACACGAATGACCAAACTTTCATTGACTGTAAAAACTTTGTGTTTGAGTTTTGAGAATAAACTTTTATTGAAAATGATGCGTTAGGGTCCTGGCCTACTAAAAAATTATATTTTTTGGAAATCGGGCCAGTTTTAGGAAATGAGGTTTTGGCCGCCCAGATTGATAAAATACCCCTATGTGCGCCGGTCGGTATGGTTTGTGCTGTCACACCCATTTTAAAAAACATATTATTTATTTGGTTTGGTGGAACTTATGGAACTTTCAGTGAATTACCTATGTGTTTGACAAAGATATCCCATAAAATGTTTTTATTATACCTATATAAGTATGTACATTATATTTTTATATATTTTACATATATTTTTATGTACATGTTCGCCTAAAATAATGCGATGTTTACATAGAAACATACAGCTGAAGCTTATAAAAGTGTTTTAAAATATACACGACTGTTCAACTGGAGCGACATCTACATTTGAAATTTGTATTTAACTCTGCACTCTTGTTTGAATAAAATAATTCTGAAGGCATTGTTTTAGGCGCAAATCTTTTAGTTTAAATTTAAACATTTTATTTTTGCAAAATAGTATTAAAAAAGCACCACGCACAATATAACACCGTTTCACATGCATAGCTAATTTATACCTTTGAAACGATGCCTTACTTATTAGTTTTGGTAAATTATGTGAGCAGAAAAAGGGATTGCAAAAAAACACCAATTAGAAGTAATATATACACATAGCCCACAAAGTCTGCGTTCACCATACAAATTTTTATATGTGAGGTTAAAATAAGGCTTAAATATATAAATTTATTAAAGTTTTTCCATTTTATTTATTCTTCACATTCCAAGCTTTGAATAGTAGAAAACAAAGTGTTAATACTCATTAGGGCAAGTCCGTTCAGCCTATCTTCACCAGTTGAATTTCTTTTCCAATTTTTTATTGACATTTTTGGCGTTACTTTTCTGTTATAAGCATGTTAATAACAGCAATAACGTATAGTAATTGTAGCGTTTGTTGAGCCGTAGGAAAGTGCAGGAACCGCAGGAATTTTACCACAATTTACATTCTTTGTACGCCTACGGCTCAACAAACGCTACAATTATAAATAATACTTCGTGAAAAAGCGCTAAATTTCGAATTACCAATTTCGAAAAATTACTATTCTCATTGATTTTTTCCAGAAAAAAAATATATGCTAATAAAGCATCTCTTAGTTAAAGATGGTTTTATGGTCCGATCAATTTTATACCCACACCCCCCCCCCCCCCCGCTACTACGCCAATGGCAATATGCTAGTCGAAGTTTAGCGAATGTTGAATAGCTCAAACGAAGAGAATTTTTCTTATAAAATTTTGCGTAGAGATCAATGATACTAACATCCATGTATCGTTTGGAGTTTTTTTGGTTATTTATTGTTTTGCAAGCTTTTTTTGACGGATCGATCCGGCTGTTTTCCTCGAAAAATTTTTGAACTTTATTTTTCATAAATAAATGAGAGGAATTTGGTCCTCTACAATATGTCAAAGCGTGTTCCACTACAGGAATATTTTTAGAAGAATATAAAGGCGCAATATGTTTTTTGATGAACGCGATTCTGCGGTATTTTTTGATGATTTTTCCACAAAAAATTCTGCCTAAGATTTGTTTGGTTTTGTAACTGTTTTTGTCATTGTAAGATTCCTTCAATTGGTGGATGAGTACCTCGCTGGATATTAATCTTTGTTTAACGTCATGTTGTACGATTCTTCCTTTAAGAAATTTTCTGACTGCTGATCTTGGAGAAGCTGAAATGTCATTTCCTTGTTTCGATTGTTCAATTCTTTTTTATAATTTTTTTACAGACCTAACTAACTCCTTTTTTCTCCGTTATTTCGGCGATGGTTTTTTGCATGAGCGTGATGTTTTTTTGTTGGCTATTCGATTAGTTTTCTTCTTTTTAGGTGTCGCATCCGGATTACGGTAATTTTTTTTTTGTTGTAATCGCGATTTTCGTTTGCGTTCATTTTGATCTTTTCTTCTGATCCTCTCTTCTCTTTCTGTCAATTGACTAACAAGTTTTATCTTGTTAGCTTCTTTGCGGTTCCAAGCCCTTTCCTTTTCTTTGCGAAGGTAATCATTATATAACATTGGATCTTCCTTTATCTTTCGTCTTCTCGCTCGTTCTGCTTCTCTTTTCTTCTCAAGACGTTTCTCTCGTTCCCTGTGACCTTCTACTTTGTTAGTCTTTTTACTGGACTTTTTTCGAGTTTTCATATACTACTTCTTTTTCTTAGCATCCTCCATTAATTTTTGATGACGAATTTGCGTTTTGTGCAAACTTTGATTCGAAATGAGCGAACGCAATGACCGACACCGTTTCCAGTTTCATCTTGACTAACTTTATTAAAAAAAATCAATAAGCAAATGGGTACATAAAGTAATGAGCATCATATGTACATATGCATGCATATACATTCATACATACGAGTTATATGTTATACCTATTTACATATATATATATATATATTCTTATTACATAATAATCTATTATAATTACATATTTGTTCCAATTTCATTACATACCTTCTCCTAGTCTAAGATATGAACATGGTTGTTATAAAATTTAGTCTTAAATCTATAGCGCTAACGACAAGTTGAATAAACGTGTTTTACAGTAAAAAGTTAAAGCTTTAATTATTTTAAAACAAAACTGGCGACGAGGATGGGATACGCATAGTAATTGTATCGTATCCAGTGAACGAACATTTTGCGTGTGAAGCAAATTTTTTTTCGTATATGAAAAACCCCAATATATAAAAAAAAAAAAAAAATCAATAAGAAAAACGAAAATAAAAAAAGTTAAAAAGGGTTCTTGTTAAGGAGAGAACAAATAATGAAAACTGTGAAAAGATTTATATACTGTTTACTTTGATGTTAGTTTAAATACGTAAAACACAGAAAAAAAAAAAAAAAAAATAAACTACTAAAAAAATATAAAAAAAAAAACAAAAAACATTCAAGTCGAAACAAAAAAAACTTATATATAACTGTTAAGTGAGATCCAGTTACAAAAAAAAAACAAAAACAAAAAAAAAAACAAAACAAAAAACATTCAAGTCGAAACGAGGTCAAGGACAAATTAAAGTCATTTAAATTATTAATATTGTCTTTTTCTTAACAGTTAATTCTTTTTACTCTGAGAACTTAATTAAAATTGAGAGATCCTATTCTCCTCATTCAACGTTCCGAAAAGTGGAATCGAAACCAACTTGTATGATAAATTATTAAAATTGAATACAACAAAAACAATGTATACTATATATATATAAAAACAAAGAACACTGAATGAAATTGACACTAATAATAAATGTGTAGAAAATCGCATTGAGTGAGAGAGAAGAAAAACAACAAACAAATAACTATTGAATATTTTAATTAGACGACAACAACAACATCAACAACATTAACGCAATGGCCTTAACATTAGCTGAATGTTTGCGTGAAGCAAGAAGTTTACCGATATTTAATGGAACTAGTGAGTACTCTCTCAACAATTTTCTCAGAGACGTTTCGGTTGTACTGCAGTTAAAATCTGTTGAAAATCGTGGAACAATACAAATCGTACTGAGCAATAAATTACAAGGGAGAGCTTTAAAAGCTGTGGAAACTTTAGTTAACCCAACTTGGGAGATGATAATAAATAAGCTTAAAGAAGAGTTTGGCGTAAAGAGAACTTATTTTAATTTAAGAAGCGATGCAGTAAATGTAAATGCTAAGAACATAGAAGAGTTACACGATAAGTTAAGAGAAATATTAAGCTATATGAATACTAAATATAGTTTAGAACCTAATATGCTGTATACTCCGGAAAATAATGAACAGTTGGTATTTGATATATACGTAAACTTTTTACCTCTTCATATTAAGTAAATCTTTATTACTTCAAAATCACATTAAATCTATAAATTCTGCGTATACCTTTTATATAGAAAATAATATTTTAAAAGACATACCACTAGTTAATAAAAAACAAGATAATAATTTTCCCTATAACTATTCACAGAATAACCATTTTCCCAATGATAATACGTTTTCTTATAATAATTTTACCCCTAATAAATTTCAAAACAAGAATAACTTTTCAAATGGAAATAGAAATTTTCGAAATTCGAATAATTATGGCAACAGCAATTTTCGTAATTATGGTCCACAACAATATAATAACAGAGGAAATAACGACAATTATAACAATATTAATAATAGAGGAAATTTCAGAAATTTTAGTGGTTATCAAAACAGTAGCAATGGAAATAATAGCTATTTACAGAACTCAAGTTTTGATTTACAACAAAATCATGGTAGAATATTTAATAATGTACCATCTCCCGAACCAATGGATATTGGCGCTATTAGTGCCACTCAAAATTTTCGTTTACAGCCTCCGAATCCAAATTACCCATAGTTATTTTAACTATAAATAATATTAAAACTAGGTGTTTGGTTGATAGTGGTGCTGCAACAACGTTAGGAGATTATATATTTTTTTCTAATATAGGTATAAAAAGAAATTTAAAAAGACCGATTTTATTAAACACTCTAATAGGAAACAATGTTATAACAGAAGAGGTAATTGTAAATGTGCCAAGCGAGTTTAATGCAAAAAATGAAACGATGTCTATTAAGTTAACTCAATTTGCTGATAAAACTTTTGATTGCATTTTAGGTATTAATATTTTACATCCGATAGGCGCAATAATTAGTTTTAAAACAAAAATAATGACAGTTAATAATAATGATATTAGTCTTTTTACTGATAAATTTACTGGTGAATTTTCTGATGAATTTAATATTACTTATGAGGAAATTAACTACATAGAAAAGACCGAACTTGTGGAATTTAAAAATTTACTGTCTTCTAATTTGAATGAAGAGGAAAACAAAATTTTAGAAAAATTCTTATATAAAAATAAAAGAACATTTTATATCGAATGGCAAAATTTGACAACTACGAATTGCGTAAAACATAAAATAATTACATCTGATAAGGTCATATCTTGCAAAAACTATCGTCATCCACAAATCCTAGAAAGTGAAATAGATCGCCAAATAAATGAAATGTTAAGAGAGAATATAATAAGACATAGTAAATATAATAAGACATAGTAAATCGCCGCTAAATTGAATGGCGTATTCCGTTTTTTGGTACACTACAGAGGGAAGGTAATATCGCGGTCTAAAGTGATAATTTTCTTTTTTTTTCTCATGAATCTTCAACTTTTTTTCCCTATAATCTTCCCGAAAGCGGACATTAGTTTTTAATTAAATCACGCGGCTGCGTTATTTAATTCACTTTCCAGAAATGTATAGCTATTAAAACTCGAATAATATTTAGATGAGTTCATCAAGTTTAAGTGAAGGAAAGTCGGAAATAAAAGGGTAACATACCTTATTTCTTAAATTTTTTAACAATTTTGCTCTTGAAGGCGGTTTTTTGGGTTTTTAGTGATAGTTTTATGTGGATGGATAACTCCACAAATGCAAAAAAAATTGAAAGGTCGAGCAAACACCAAAAAAATGTTTCTAATTACATAACAAAAATCCAGTTATTGGGGTTTTTATGAGCAGCGGTCACCTCTCGGCAGTGGGCGACATACCCTCCGAGTGTATTTCTGCCATGAAAAAGCTTCTCACAATAAATTCATTCGCCGTTCGGAGCCGGCATAAAACTGTAGGTCCACCCAATTAGTAGGAAAAACAAAAAGGAGCACACCTCCAATTGGGAGAGAAGCTCGGCCATAAACTCGTCAGAGTTATAATAGCGCCATTGTATTATTATTATTATTATTATTATTATTATTATTATTATTATTATTATTATTATTATTATTATTATTATTATTATTATTATTATTATTATTATTATTATTATTATTATTATTATTATTATTATTATTATTATTATTATTATTATTATTATTATTATTATTATTATTATTATTATTATTATTATTATTATTATTATTATTATTATTATTATTATTATTATTATTATTATTATTATTATTATTATTATTATTATTATTATTATTATTATTATTATTATTATTATTATTATTATTATTATTATTATTATTATTATTATTATTATTATTATTATTATTATTATTATTATTATTATTATTATTATTATTATTATTATTATTATTATTATTATTATTATTATTATTATTATTATTATTATTATTATTATTATTATTATTATTATTATTATTATTATTATTATTATTATTATTATTATTATTATTATTATTATTATTATCATTATTATTATTATTATTATTATTATTATTATTATTATTATTATTATTATTATTATTATTATTATTATTATTATTATTATTATTATTATTATTATTATTATTATTATTATTATTATTATTATTATTATTATTATTATTATTATTATTATTATTATTATTATTATTATTATTATTATTATTATTATTATTATTATTATTATTATTATTATTATTATTATTATTATTATTATTATTATTATTATTATTATTATTATTATTATTATTATTATTATTATTATTATTATTATTATTATTATTATTATTATTATTATTATTATTATTATTATTATTATTATTATTATTATTATTATTATTATTATTATTATTATTATTATTATTATTATTATTATTATTATTATTATTATTATTATTATTATTATTATTATTATTATTATTATTATTATTATTATTATTATTATTATTATTATTATTATTATTATTATTATTATTATTATTATTATTATTATTATTATTATTATTATTATTATTATCTATATATTAATAGGCTAACATTTTTCCCATACAAACAATTGCCAGGCTGTTTAGCACATTTAACATACTCATATCCACATAAAATTGATATGGATGTGTTCGTATGAGTCAGGAGCAGTGCACAGGCATATAATTTTTTCTATAAATTATTTAATTTCTTTATAATTAATAAATAAAATTTTTAGTTAAGATAAATAGATATCGTAAACGTGTTTACAAATATCGTAAACACAGTTGAAGAGTCGCTTTAATTTAAAAGCGCTCACCACCGGGCCTACCTTCCTAGATCTGCCTTGATTTTGACCATGATTTCGCGGCGGACCGTGATCAAAAGGGCAAATCAGTGTTGCGGTACAACTGGAATTTGGAAAGTGTTGCTTATCTCCGCGAAAAGGAATAATTTTTGTACCAATACAAAGTTGAAAAAATAAATTGCTTGGTCGAATTTCGACCACCGGCGATACTAGTTATTATTATTATTATTATTATTATTATTATTATTATTATTATTATTATTATTATTATTATTATTATTATTATTATTATTATTATTATTATTATTATTATTATTATTATTATTATTATTATTATTATTATTATTATTATTATTATTATTATTATTATTATTATTATTATTATTATTATTATTATTATTATTATTATTATTATTATTATTATTATTATTATTATTATTATTATTATTATTATTATTTTGTTAAATTAGACCAATATCGCTGTTTATCTGATTTCAATATTTATTGAGCTTATTTTTGGTCGGTGAAATAAAAACAAAAACCTTTGGTTTTCTTTTAATGCCTCCTACGCGTTTCGACACATTATTGTGCCTTCTTCAGGGAGTCTGTTTATTTTTCAACAGGAAAACATCATTAATATATGTATTATTACAATTAGTTACATTAAAAAACATACCTTAGGTGAACATTATATCCTAAAATCCCAAACCAATAGAATTGTACAAAAATACATTGAACAATTAATTACAAAAATACATTAAACAATTATTTAAACAAAACTTTCTGTATAACATTATTGTTACTCGTCAAAATATCACAGGTTTGTATGTATTACTTATATTGTCAACGTCTTCTTTATGGTTCATTGCACATTGTATTTTTTGTTGTATTCTTAAGCTTTCTAATGTCAGTCTTTTTCTAGTTTTCTTTTCTATGTCCAATATTCGCGCGCTTTCAAAATCAGCTGTGTGTCCGCTGTTAACTAAATGTTGTGCTAAAGCTGTTGACATTTTTTTGTTCTTTGCGTCCGCTTCGTGTTCATTAATCCTAACCGCTAAAGCTCTCTTTGTTGTCCCAATATACACTTTTTCGCAGCTTTCGTCTTTATTCCCTTTACATGATATTTCGTAAATTACATTATGTTGTTGTTCTTTTTCTATTTTGTCTTTTGTCTTCGTAAATATATTATTGAGTGTATGATTAGGTCGGTATGCAAATGTTATGTTGTTTTTGGGCATATATTTTTGCAATGATTTGTTGTCTGTTAGGCCTGGTAAGTAAGCTATACCTGCGAATGTTCTGTTTTGTTCTCTTGTTGTGTTGTTGTTTGTGCGTCCCATTTGATTAAGTTTTGTTGTTATCCATTTTTCTATTGTCGCATTAGGGTATCCGTTCTTGTTTAAAATGTTTTTAATTTTTGTCTTATTTTCATTTCTGTACTCCTGGTCGCTAAGTTTATAAATTTTTTCTATTAATCCCATTGCTGTGTTCCTCTTTTGTGTCCAAGGATGATTTGAATGATAATTAATCATCCTGGATGAGGCTATCGTTTTGGAGTACCAGTTCGTCCTAATTTGATTTTCCATTCTATGTAGTTCAATGTCTAGGTAGGCCAATTTATTATTTTCTTCTTTTTCACATGTGAATTTTATTTTTGTATGTTGTGAGTTTAATGTACTCAGTATGGTCTCCACGTCCTTTTTCTTTATTATGGCAAAAATCAAATCAAATGTATCAGAAAATTATAATATCAAAAATTCATTTCAGTTAAAAGATAATCTTAAAAAAATAACTTTAGAGGACGATGACATATTAGTTTCATTTGACGTAGTTTCCCTCTTCACGAATATACCAATTCAATTAGCAATTAGGACAATAATGCAAAAATGGACGATTATTGAGAAATACACAAAAATAACTAAAACACAATTTTTAAATATCTTAGACTTTTGTTTACGCGACAACAATTATTTCGTGTACGATAAAATTATATACCAGCAGGTATATGGAATGCCCATGGGAAACCCCCTATCCCCAACAATAGCCGATATAGTACTTGACAAAATACTTGACGATAGCTTGACTGAACTTAGATCTAAGGGTATTCATATCAAATACATAAATAAGTATGTAGACGATATTTTTGCCATAATAAAGAAAAAGGACGTGGAGACCATACTGAGTACATTAAACTCACAACATACAAAAATAAAATTCACATGTGAAAAAGAAGAAAATAATAAATTGGCCTACCTAGACATTGAACTACATAGAATGGAAAATCAAATTAGGACGAACTGGTACTCCAAAACGATAGCCTCATCCAGGATGATTAATTATCATTCAAATCATCCTTGGACACAAAAGAGGAACACAGCAATGGGATTAATAGAAAAAATTTATAAACTTAGCGACCAGGAGTACAGAAATGAAAATAAGACAAAAATTAAAAACATTTTAAACAAGAACGGATACCCTAATGCGACAATAGAAAAATGGATAACAACAAAACTTAATCAAATGGGACGCACAAACAACAACACAACAAGAGAACAAAACAGAACATTCGCAGGTATAGCTTACTTACCAGGCCTAACAGACAACAAATCATTGCAAAAATATATGCCCAAAAACAACATAACATTTGCATACCGACCTAATCATACACTCAATAATATATTTACGAAGACAAAAGACAAAATAGAAAAAGAACAACAACATAATGTAATTTACGAAATATCATGTAAAGGGAATAAAGACGAAAGCTGCGAAAAAGTGTATATTGGGACAACAAAGAGAGCTTTAGCGGTTAGGATTAATGAACACGAAGCGGACGCAAAGAACAAAAAAATGTCAACAGCTTTAGCACAACATTTAGTTAACAGCGGACACACAGCTGATTTTGAAAGCGCGCGAATATTGGACATAGAAAAGAAAACTAGAAAAAGACTGACATTAGAAAGCTTAAGAATACAACAAAAAATACAATGTGCAATGAACCATAAAGAAGACGTTGACAATATAAGTAATACATACAAACCTGTGATATTTTGACGAGTAACAATAATGTTATACAGAAAGTTTTGTTTAAATAATTGTTTAATGTATTTTTGTAATTAATTGTTCAATGTATTTTTGTACAATTCTATTGGTTTGGGATTTTAGGATATAATGTTCACCTAAGGTATGTTTTTTAATGTAACTAATTGTAATAATACATATATTAATGATGTTTTCCTGTTGAAAAATAAACAGACTCCCTGAAGAAGGCACAATAATGTGTCGAAACGCGTAGGAGGCATTAAAAGAAAACCAAAGGTTTTTGTTTTTATTTCACCGACCAAAAATAAGCTCAATAAATATTGATATTATTATTATTATTATTATTATTATTATTATTATTATTATTATTATTATTATTATTATTATTATTATTATTATTATTATTATTATTATTATTATTATTATTATTATTATTATTATTATTATTATTATTATTATTATTATTATTATTATTATTATTATTATTATTATTATTATTATTATTATTATTATTATTATTATTATTATTATTATTATTATTATTATTATTATTATTATTATTATTATTATTATTATTATTATTATTATTATTATTATTATTATTATTATTATTATTATTATTATTATTATTATTATTATTATTATTATTATTATTATTATTATTATTATTATTATTATTATTATTATTATTATTATTATTATTATTATTATTATTATTATTATTATTATTATTATTATTATTATTATTATTATTATTATTATTATTATTATTATTATTATTATTATTATTATTATTATTATTATTATTATTATTATTATTATTATTATTATTATTATTATTATTATTATTATTATTATTATTATTATTATTATTATTATTATTATTATTATTATTATTATTATTATTATTATTATTATTATTATTATTATTATTATTATTATTATTATTATTATTATTATTATTATTATTATTATTATTATTATTATTATTATTATTATTATTATTATTATTATTATTATTATTATTATTATTATTATTATTATTATTATTATTATTATTATTATTATTATTATTATTATTATTATTATTATTATTATTATTATTATTATTATTATTATTATTATTATTATTATTATTATTATTATTATTATTATTATTATTATTATTATTATTATTATTATTATTATTATTATTATTATTATTATTATTATTATTATTATTATTATTATTATTATTATTATTATTATTATTATTATTATTATTATTATTATTATTATTATTATTATTATTATTATTATTATTATTATTATTATTATTATTATTATTATTATTATTATTATTATTATTATTATTATTATTATTATTATTATTATTATTATTATTATTATTATTATTATTATTATTATTATTATTATTATTATTATTATTATTATTATTATTATTATTATTATTATTATTATTATTATTATTATTATTATTATTATTATTATTATTATTATTATTATTATTATTATTATTATTATTATTATTATTATTATTATTATTATTATTATTATTATTATTATTATTATTATTATTATTATTATTATTATTATTATTATTATTATTATTATTATTATTATTATTATTATTATTATTATTATTATTATTATTATTATTATTATTATTATTATTATTATTATTATTATTATTATTATTATTATTATTATTATTATTATTATTATTATTATTATTATTATTATTATTATTATTATTATTATTATTATTATTATTATTATTATTATTATTATTATTATTATTATTATTATTATTATTATTATTATTATTATTATTATTATTATTATTATTATTATTATTATTATTATTATTATTATTATTATTATTATTATTATTATTATTATTATTATTATTATTATTATTATTATTATTATTATTATTATTATTATTATTATTATTATTATTATTATTATTATTATTATTATTATTATTATTATTATTATTATTATTATTATTATTATTATTATTATTATTATTATTATTATTATTATTATTATTATTATTATTATTATTATTATTATTATTATTATTATTATTATTATTATTATTATTATTATTATTATTATTATTATTATTATTATTATTATTATTATTATTATTATTATTATTATTATTATTATTATTATTATTATTATTATTATTATTATTATTATTATTATTATTATTATTATTATTATTATTATTATTATTATTATTATTATTATTATTATTATTATTATTATTATTATTATTATTATTATTATTATTATTATTATTATTATTATTATTATTATTATTATTATTATTATTAATGATTACATTTATATACATATATGTATTGATACATATGCTTAAATATAAACATAAACAGAGAAGCGAAACTTACACAAATTCCTTGTTTTAATCGACTGACTAGAAAATCAACAAAAAATATGGAACAGGTAACATTGGAAAAAATGAACAATGTAAACAAAATTTGGAGACATAAATACATATATAAGAAACATGAAAATGTAAACAATTGAAAATATACCGTAATGGTAAACAAAAATATACAGGAACAACAATACCTTGGAATAAGACGAACAGTAAGACATAAATATATACGTATACATATCGCTGCAGCTCTCCTTTGTTGTTGTTGCTTAAGCTTGGTTGAGAAACCAGTTTAGATGGGGATGCGCTCGAACAAACAAACATGCATTGTTATAATTGTTGTTGTCGAATGACCAAATTTCTATATACATGAGCGCAATTGTCAGTGTCGGACTTAAAGTTCATTCTCTTTGTACTAGGGGTGTTCAAAATGTGTAGCATTTCAAGGGTGTATCGCTTATGATAGTGTTTTTCATTGTCTAAAATTGCTACATTGTCAAAATCTGGATAATGTCCCGTACTGCCGCAATGGTATGACAAGGCTGTCTTGTTGTCCGAAGAATTATTCCTTAGTTTTATATTGGACTTATGAGCGGAAATCCTTGTCTTTAATTTGGATTTTGTTGTCCCCACATATACCTTTTCGCATACGTGGGACCCGTCACCACTGCATGGAATTTCATACACAACGTTGGATTTCTCATATTTCGGGATTTTGTCCTTAGTATTACTGTATAAGAGTTTTAAGGAATTGTTGTATGTAAATGCGATATTATAATTTTCTTTGTCATATATACTGGACCTTTTTATTCTTTCCGATATCCCCGGGACATATGTCATTGCTTTATATATCTTTGGTTCTTTATTTAATCTCTCTAATTTATTTCCAACGTAGAAGAGGTTTATCATTTTATTTGTCAAGTAGGAAGGAAAATCGTTGTTTGTCAGAATTTTCTTAATTAAAGGGATATTTTTCTTGTGGTATATTTTGTCACTTATGGAGAGTACTCTAGTTATAAAATTTTTGGCAGTATTTATAATAATCTTCTTTTCATGCTTCGAATAATAATTTATTAGCCTCCCTGATGCAGTGGGCTTTTCGTGCCAGTCAAAGGTTATTTTGTTGTTTCTTCTAATTACACTGCTCTACAGCCAAAAAATACTCTGAACGCGACCATCCTATTTATATGTAAAATCGGTCGCTGATTCCGAAAATCGGGCTCATTTTTAATTCTATGGGAAGGTTTTTGAGATATCGGCAATTTACCGTTATTTGGCCAATGGCTCCACTTAATCCTGTATACCTCTTTAACGCAGTGAGCTATCTTCCTTGGAGTGACACTCAACGAAAGAAAATTAAATTTCCTTTTCATCGCTGCTATAACATTTTTCTGTAACTCTTATAGTTTCTGAAATATTGACGATTCAATTTGAATTTTTTCGATTTTTTACGATTTTTTGAAGAAAAAATTGACTTTGTCAGGCAATATCTTTTAAACCAATGTCTTCACCTTCGGTTTTACTCCTCTACGTGAAGCTCCATTCTATTGGGAAAAAGATAAGCTATCAACGAAGAAAATCCATGGTAAAATAGAAAAGTTATAGGCGATCAAGTAAATACATCCAACTCGCGCAATGCCTCTGCACGGGTATATTCTATGCATATTGTACCAATACCTACACATCTGCAGTAGCAGCACATTGGCAGCGCAGTAGATAAAAGCCCATTTACGGGTATAACATGCATAGAATATACCCGTGCAGAGGCATTGCGCGACCTGGCTGTATTTACTTGATCGCCTATAACTTTTCCATTTTACCATGGATTTTCTTCGTTGATAGCTTATCTTTTTCCCAATAGAATGGAGCTTCATATAAAGGAGTAAAACCGAAGGTGAAGACATTGGTTTAAAAGATATTGCCTGACAAATTCAATTTTTTCTTCAAAAAATCGTAAAAAATCGAAAAAATTCAAATTGAATCGTCAATATTTCAGAAACTATAAGAGTTACAGAAAAATGTTATAGCAGCGATGAAAAGGAAATTTAATTTTCTTTCGTTGAGTGTCACTCCAAGGAAGATAGCTCACTGCGTTAAAAAGGTATACAGGATTAAGTGGAGCCAGTGGCCAAATAACGGTAAATTGCCGATATCTCAAAAACCTTCCCATAGAATTAAAAATGAGCCCGATTTTCGGAATCAGCGACCGATTTTACATATAGATAGGATGGTCACGTCCAAAGTACAGACAAAAAATTTCATTTTGTGATCCAGTGTTATTAGTGTGTCCAAATAAGGTATGTGACGGACTTTTCCTTTGGCAGCTGGGGTAGTTCAGTCCGTCCAGGGTTCCTGCAAGTAAAAAGGTTTCCTTCCCCTTTTTTCCCAGAAATATTAATAAATTGTTTTTTTCTTTTCCAAACTTCAATGATTATTTATTAAATATAATATCCAATTTCCTACGGTGCTACTCCTACTGTACTTAAAGGTGGCGCGGTGAAAACCTTCGCTAGCCTTCCGAACCACTGAAGTGAAAACCTCAGCGAGTATACATACATATACACTAAGCTCTACTTAAAGGTGGCGCGGTGAAAACCTTCGCTAACCTTCCGACCCACTGAAGAGAAAACCTCAGCGAATATATATACTAAGCTCGAGTGGAGTCAGAACCTCAGTCGAGCTACAATTGTCGGAAGTCAAAACCTCGGACAGTATACCTAACTACTAGTTACAGCCTATTACTGCAACTGATTTTCCTTGCGAATTGCTCGCCCTTTTATAGGGATCCTGCGCACAGGATGCCCGTTATTCTACGCTTCGCTTATTAACTATTTACATCTATATATGTACATATGTATTTATTTACATATTGCCTTATTTTCACTTAAGCTTAGATTAACATATGTATGTCTGCCTGTTCGCTGCCTTAGCTTAATTTCTTATTGCCTTCTTTGTGCGGACCTTCGCTTTTCTTTTGCCTAAATGCGGTGGTGGTTTTTCTGTTAGCCAGTGGCTGTGCTTGCATACATGTGTGCTTGTGTGTTCGCTTTCGCTGAGTTGACTCGGGTTTTTTTCTCTGCTGGCCAGTGGCTGTGCTTGAATGCATGTGCGTTTGTGTGTTCGCTGTCGCTGAGTTCACTCGCCTACGATCTGCACTTGCCATCTGTATGTATGTCTACTAGAGTGTCCATCAAAATAAATGCGTTTTATCAAAGTATGTATTTCATGTATGTTGTTGTATATATATATTCTGCATATAAAATATATTTGTATAATTAGAAATATGCATGTTGTATATATGTAAATGTACATATGTATATATAATTCAGGTACATATGTATATAAATATATAAATTCAATATAGTAACGTTGGTACAAAATGTATGTAAATATATATATATATATATATATATGCATGTATATGTATATATATGTAAAATTCATTCTCTTATGTATTTATATATGTTACGCTTTGCGTGTAGACATATGTATATATGTATGTATGTATATAAATTCAAAATATATAAATTCATTTGTTCAATCTATATGTATATTCCATGTACGTCGGTGTGTATTTGTGGGACGCCTAATCCTCCGGATTGGGGTCATCACATTCCCCCCTCACCTGCACGGACGAGGCTTACCGTTACCACACCTGTCCTCGATATTCGTACGCGGAATTTGTTGTTGTCGATGTCCCTTCGGAATACAATTCGTTTTCGCTGCTCGCTCGGTTGCCGAATGTGTGCCTCAATTTCTGCCGCCAATGGTTCAGGCAGAGGTACCACACCTGTTGTGTTTATCCAGGCGCTCTGCGTCGTTTCTTCGCTGTCGTCCAACATCCGGACCAACTCGTCGAGCACCCAATCGTTGTCGCCTGGTGGAACGGCTTCGTTGTTTCCTTCATTTAAAACTCCGTCGCTCGCCGCTATGCTGAGTGTGTCACTAACATCTGGCATTTCGATCAAAAATTGTTTTGTCGGCGGTTGTGCCGGTTCTTCGTTTTCGTCAGCTTGGTCGACGTCGCGTATGCATCTCTTCGGCGGTGGTCGTTCTGGCCCCTCGTTCTCTTCCTCGTTGTGGTTGTCGTCGGCGTTTGCGTTGTACAGGCGCATCCTCAGGTTTATGCGCCGATTCAACTCCATATATCCCCTGCCGAAACTCTCCTCGTCTTCCTGCCTTATCGAGACTTCGCCTCGTCGCATAGGCGGTACATCGTCGTCCTCGCTCTCACTCGATACGTATATTGGCGTTGTCGCCCTTACCAAATCCGTTTCGTATGCCCACTCCTGACTGCTGCCGGATACTGACTCCTCGTACAACGACTCCTAGTACACCGGGCTTCGTATTGTGTCGTACCCTCGCTCACTTATACGGCCAAATACCTCGGTGCCACCCTCACTTGCCACGTCACTGTTGATTTTTCGCCTGATACGAATGCGTAGTGAGCCATCAGTAGCGCTCTCGATGGCATATTCACTTCCTGACGTTGATCCGTGCTCACTCATTGTATTTCACTAATTGATCCTCTTGTTGCTAACGATGCTGGCAAATACCTGTTATGAAAATTCAACTAATTCTGCACATAATTATTGTTGTTGGCCTATTGTGATCATTGTTGGTGGGCGGGTGTGATTATTGTTAGTGGGTTGTTTGCACATTTCCTTTTGTGCGATGTCCTTAGTTTGTCATTTCGCTAGTGATGGGTACTTTACTTGAGTTAGTGCTGACGCTCCCGAAATTATCTTAGCGGTTCATCGGGATTGCTTTATTACTAGTGTTGACCTTGCGTGAGGAAGTTTGGTGCTTGTACATCGCACGTACTATCTAAAGCTGCGATTCCATGATCCCGAAAAACATAAGTCGCCTCACACGCTATAGGCGCGTGATCCCGAAGTTCACTTTCGACGGCGTTGTTGCCGTATGTGGTTTGGCGGTTTACTCTGGGGTAAAAATTAAATGTGACGGTATATTGACTTACCCCGTAGCCGTGTTCCGTTGCGAAATTTTGTGCATATGTTATTGCCGAGCCGATCCCGTTTGGCACGGTGGGAGTTTGACTGTATGGTCTTTCCATCCTACTCATGATCGGGTCCCGATATACCACTTGTTGCCCTTGCTGTACAATTTGCGCATAACTCCTGATATCATTGTCCATCGTGAGCGAACCATAGTGCGCGACAGCACCGTGTTCTGCGTTCGGGGCTACAGTTGTGGATCGTGACATAACACTTCGTGATGTTGTCGGTGATGTTTGCTCTACGGGCTTACTCCTTGCCGTGCTTCTTGTGATCGTTGTACACCGTGTTGCTGTGCTAGACTGTATGCCGTTCAATTCGGTTTGTTGTACCTTCTCTTGTGTTCTATTTCGGGATTCCTGTGCCTGTTCGCTTTGTTGTCGTACCTTCGTTTGTTTTCCATTTCGGGATTCATGTGATTGCGTACTCTGTTGTTGTACCTTTGACTGTTTTCTACTTCGGGATTCCTGCGGTTGCTTACTCTGTTTTTCTACCGTTGGTTTTTGTCTATATCGGGATTCGTGTGTCTTTGCACTCTGCTGTTCTACCTTTGCTTCGTGTCTATTTCGGGATTCATGTGTGTTTGCGTTTTGTTGGTTACCTCGGGACGTGCTTGGTTCTGCTATCTGATCGTCGCGTGTGATTTCTGCTTCGTGATATGCCTTGAGTTCGCTTAAATGCGCCGTTCTCCTCTTGCCGTTGTGTGTTTTATCAAGTTCTACGATCACCGGTGAGATGAAGTTCATCACTCGGTGTGGTCCACTATACCTCGGTGCTAGTTTGGCTGCGAAGTTGTCAACTGCTTTCGAAAGTTGATGCTCTTTTACCAACACTAAATCACCAATGGATGGTTGCCAATTCCTCCTGCGCAGATTGTAATATCGCGCCTGATCCGTTGATGCGTGCTGCTGCTTTCGTTTCACCATCTCGAATATTTCCTTCATTTTCGTTGCCTTTTCGCTTGGAGTCACCACTTCTTGACCTGTGCCGAATGTGTGTTCATCATAGAGTGCGTTTGGAAGTCTCGGTTCTCTACCTTGTGTTACGAATGCGGGGCTATATCCTGTCGATTCACATACGCATGTGTTCAATGCCAGTGTCATCTCGGGTAGTAACTCGTCCCAGTTTCTTTGCTCCTTTTCGCAGAACTGTGCTATCATTCTCTTCACATTTCGGTTCGCTCTCTCCGTTGGATTTTCTTGAGGTGTGTATGGTGCGGTTAGTTGGTGTTTTACGCCGAGTTCTTCTAAGAATTTCTTAAACTTGCTGCTGACGAACTGTGCTCCATTGTCTGTAATGAGTACTTTGGGAGCGCCGAATCGGGCCATAATTCTCTCTCGAAATCCTCGTGTTAGAGTCTCTGTCGTCGCTTTGCGTATTGGCATGATCTCTACCCATTTCGAAAACCTATCGATGAAGACCAACGCCATCGTGTTGCCATGCTTTGAGCGCGGAAGTGGTCCTATGAAGTCTGCGCATACAGTTGCCCATGGCTCTTCTGAAATCTTCGTCAGCATCTTACCTGCTGCTTGCTGTTGGCTGGGTTTATAGATCTGGCAAGTATGACACTGCTGTACGTACCTCTTTACATCGCGAATCATGCCAGGCCAGTAGTACCTTGTCATTGCACGTGCTATCGATTTTCTTATCCCCATATGTCCTGCGCTTGGCGTATCGTGAACTTCTTCGAGTACTCGCCTCCTCTGTGTCGTCGGTACGCACAGCTTCCATGGTACGGCGTCTTCGCCATCCATCTGACTCCCTATGCGTCTGTACAGCTTTTCTTCCTCCACCACGTAATCTGGAAACTTTTCTGGGTTTTTGCTTACCTCTGCAATCTTTTGTATGTGCCACTTGCATTCGCCTTGGTTCTGCGGCGACGTCATGGTGCCTAGTTGTTCGTCAATTGGTTGGCGTGATAATGCATCTGCCACCACGTTAAATTTTCCTTTTCGATATTCTATATTAAACGAATATTGTTGGAGCTCAAGAGCCCATCTAGCAATTCTACCTGACGGACTTTCGATCGCGTTCAACCATTTCAACGCCAGGTGGTCTGTGATGACTGTAAACGTATATCCTTCGAGGTACGGTCTCATCTTTCTGATCGCCCAAACGATTGCTAAACATTCCTTTTCCGTTGATGAGTAATTCGCTTCAGCCTTATTTAACCTGCGACTCGCGTACGCTATCACCCGCTCTTCGTTTCCTAATCCTTGTGTTAATACGGCGCCGAGGCCAAAATCACTTGCATCTGTCTGCAGTCGAAATTGCTGCGTAAAATCCGGGCAAGCCAACACCGGCGCTTGCGTGAGCGCGTTTTTCAGCGCTTCGAACGCCACCTGCTGTTCCTTCGACCAATTCCACTTGCTTCCTTTTCTAAGCATCGTCGTTAGGGGGTGTGATATACGCGAAAAATCGGGTACGAACCTCCTGTACCAAGAAACCACTCCTAGGAATCGTCGTAATTCCCGTATATTGCGTGGTGGTGTGAGCTCTTTTATCGCCGCGACTTTGTCTGGATCCGTGTGTATACCCTCTTCGCTCACAACATGCCCTAAATATTTTAGACTTTTCTTGAAAAACTCACATTTTTCCGGATTTATCCTAAGGTTTGCTCGTCTTAACCGCTCGAATACTTCTGACAGGTGCCTTATGTGTTCATCCAATGTTCTACTCGTCACGATAATATCATCTAGATACGCAAAGGCGTGCGGCTCCAACTCTGGGCCAATGACGCGATCAAGTGCTCTCTGAAACGTTGCTGGTGCGGAGTGGAGACCAAACGGCATCACTTTCCACTGATATAATCCATGACCAGGTACTGTAAATGCTGTGTATTGCTTGCTGCTCTCTTCCATGGGGATTTGCCAATATCCACTTTTCAAGTCCAAACTGCTGATGAAATGTGCGTTTCTCAATCGATCCAGTATATGCTGAATTCGCGGCAACGGGTATGCGTCTGGGACAGATCGGGCATTAAGCTGACGATAGTCGACGCAGAGTCTCCATTTGCCATTCTTCTTCTTAACCAACACTATTGGCGCGCTGTGTGGGCTGTGGGATGGCTCTATGCAACCTTTGTCGATCAGTTCGTCGATCTCTATGTTGATTATCTCTTGCATCTTCGGGTTCTTCGGGAAGTATCTCTGCTTTATTGGACGGTCATCACGCATGACTATCTTGTGTGTAGCAATATTTGATACCCCCGACATCTTTTCGAACATATAAAATTGTTCTTTTAAGAACTTACTCACTGCGATCTCTCTATTATCGGCTGGTGGGGTAGCTGGTATGATACTCACGTCCTCTTCCGTTGTTTTGCGCTCTTCTTCGACTATGGCCGTACACGTAACTATCTCCTTCCTCTGATCGTCCCTTTGCAATGTTATACCATGACTTCCACACCTTAACTCTACGTTCGCCTTCGCTAGATAGTCCGTTCCGATTACCACTTTGTCGGCTAATCCTGGCAAAACCAACAACTCGCTTCTGTGTATTTCATTACCCAACTTCACTTCTGCGTCTACTGCTTCCACCACCGTTCGCGGCCTGCCATCGCCCATCAACACACGTGTTTCCACATCCTTGAAATTTCTCAGATCCAATTTCTCTGCCATCGTATCATTAATAAAACTCCTTGTTGCTCCCGTATCGATTGTGGCTGTCACCTGTGCGCCGTCTACTTCCACTTCTGCCATAACTCTGCCTTGTGCTTGCCAAAAAACGTTTACGTTGCTCGAGGTTCTGTTTCTGGAGTCCTCACCCCTCGGCACCAATGAGGATCCTGACCGTTTCCCTGTCGTATGCGGCAACAGTCACGCGTGAGTACACCTCGTCGACCACATGTCCAACAAAAATCTCGGCGTTCGTTGCGACACCCTACTGCGAAGTGTCCACTTTCACCACATCGTCGGCATGCTGCGCGTACATCTACATATCCTTGCTGTGGCGTGTTTGTTTGGTTTGATAGAGTTTCCCTTCTCTGCTGTCCTCCTTGACTTTCACCGGCGTTTAAACAGTGATAACGTTCCTCTTGCCTTCGTGGAACAAATGGTCTTGCTGTCGATTTCAGTTGCTCTTTCTCTGGAGTGATGTTGTCATAGTCTTCGACCAGGCTCACCAAATCCTCGAGGGTGTTAAACTCGCTTCCCTTGACGTACAGCTGGTATTCTCGACGTGAATTGCGGTAGATTCGGCTCAGTTTTTGCTCATCCGTATAACCAGCGTGTCGCATCAGCCCCTGTAATGCTAGCACATAGTCTTTAAATCTCTCACCTGGTCGTTGTACACGCTGCCTTATTTCGTCATCCAAACGCTCGAAGTACCTTGAGCTGAGGAAGAACAGGAAATCTCGTTTGAAAGCTTCCCACTCTTTCCAATTGCGGTTGTTGTTACGGAACCAAGCCAAGGCTTTGTCTCTAAGTAGCTCCGGTAGCGCTCGTGGAATGGAATTCCGGTCAATTTCGTATCCGTCTGCCAACTCTTCTACTCGCTCGATAAATCCCAGTGGATCTCTTTCGCCATCGTACTTAAATCCCCATTTGCGCACTCGATCCATTGTAGTTGCATACGACGTTGACTGTGGCATACCATACATTTGTGGCAAACTCGTACTTACGTATTTCAGTGCTTCTTGTATATCCACCTCATGCTCCCTTGTATCTCGTGGCGATTGATTTCCATTGCCACCAGGTAATTCCATGTCAGTGCTTCCCATAGGCGTTGGAGGACAAGTTGTGATCGTCGGCTTGGCGTGTTGGAGCTCCAATTCCTCGAATCGACCCTCTAGCTCTTTATTGTTGGCGTTTGCTTTTATAAATGTAACTAGGCGTTTACGTTGATCGTCCATTGTTCCTAATCCCTCCAGCTTAAATTCAACGATGTACTTCGATAGCTCCTCTCGGCTGAGGTGGTACACCCACGATACCTTCACCATTGCTGTGGATTATTCGTTGTATTGATCGTATGTGTATATGTACACGTATTTCCTCGTTGTTGTCGGAATCGCTCAAACCTTGCTGTGATATTCTAGCTCGAAAACCTTGTTGTTCCAAAATGTTGTATGTATCTCTCTATAAGTTAGAGTCCCTGCTCGGGCGCCATTTGTGACGGACTTTTCCTTTGGCAGCTGGGGTAGTTCAGTCCGTCCAGGGTTCCTGCAAGTAAAAAGGTTTCCTTCCCCTTTTTTCCCAGAAATATTAATAAATTGTTTTTTTCTTTTCCAAACTTCAATGATTATTTATTAAATATAATATCCAATTTCCTACGGTGCTACTCCTACTCTACTTAAAGGTGGCGCGGTGAAAACCTTCGCTAGCCTTCCGAACCACTGAAGTGAAAACCTCAGCGAGTATACATACATATACACTAAGCTCTACTTAAAGGTGGCGCGGTGAAAACCTTCGCTAACCTTCCGACCCACTGAAGTGAAAACCTCAGCGAATATATATACTAAGCTCGAGTGGAGTCAGAACCTCAGTCGAGCTACAATTGTCGGAAGTCAAAACCTCGGACAGTATACCTAACTACTAGTTACAGCCTATTACTGCAACTGATTTTCCTTGCGAATTGCTCGCCCTTTTATAGGGAGCCTGCGCACAGGATGCCCGTTATTCTACGCTTCGCTTATTAACTATTTACATCTATATATGTACATATGTATTTATTTACATATTGCCTTATTTTCACTTAAGCTTAGATTAACATATGTATGTCTGCCTGCTCGCTGCCTTAGCTTAATTTCTTATTGCCTTCTTTGTGCGGACTTTCGCTTTTCTTTTGCCTAAATGCGGTGGTGGTTTTTCTGCATGGAGGAACAATAAAGGAGAATGCATAACGACATACCTTCATACATAGTGGGGCCAGAAGTGTCATGCAAAGAGGAATGTAGAAGAATTTGACAGATGTGGCCCCTATGGAAATGCTAGGGTGCGTGTGTGTGTGGAATATGTCAACAAAAAAAATGCTTGTGTTCGTGTGTGTTTATGAAGATTGAAGAAGAAGTCAGCTGATCTTATGCATTCTCCTTTATTGTTCCTCCATGTTTTTCTGTTAGCCAGTGGCTGTGCTTGCATACATGTGTGCTTGTGTGTTCGCTTTCGCTGAGTTGACTCGGGTTTTTTTCTCTGCTGGCCAGTGGCTGTGCTTGAATGCATGTGCGTTTGTGTGTTCGCTGTCGCTGAGTTCACTCGCCTACGATCTGCACTTGCCATCTGTATGTATGTCTACTAGAGTGTCCATCAAAATAAATGCGTTTTATCAAAGTATGTATTTCATGTATGTTGTTGTATATATATATTCTGCATATAAAATATATTTGTATAATTAGAAATATGCATGTTGTATATATGTAAATGTACATATGTATATATAATTCAGGTACATATGTATATAAATATATAAATTCAATATAGTAACGTTGGTACAAAATGTATGTAAATATATATATATATATATGCATGTATATGTATATATATGTAAAATTCATTCTCTTATGTATGTATATATGTTACGCTTTGCGTGTAGACATATGTATATATGTATGTATGTATATAAATTCAAAATATATAAATTCATTTGTTCAATCTATATGTATATTCCATGTACGTCGGTGTGTATTTGTGGGACGCCTAATCCTCCGGATTGGGGTCATCACAGGTAGTTTACCGTTGTTTTCTTTTTCTATTGTGAATTTTATTGATCTATTATAATTGTTAAGCATGCGTAGTATATTATCTGCATCTTCTGCTTTGATGATGGCAAATAGATCATCGACGTACTTTGTAAGTAGTCTCGGTTTCTGCGCAGATTGTCTTTCAAATTTGCTAAGTAGGTCTTCCATAAATATGTCAGCTATTATAGGGGACGCCGGCGAACCCATTGGCATTCCTGATCTCTGTTCATATATTTTGTTGTTGAATTTGAAATACGAGTTTTCTTTGATGCAGAATTTTAGAATTGTCAGGAATAATTCCTTTGTCATGGATGTATGTTTTTGGATTTCTTCCCATCTTGAGGATATAATCTCAATGGACAAATCAACTGGGACACTAGGGAACAACGAGACAACATCTAACGACACTAAAATTTCATCATCATATATATACGAGCCTCCAATCTTATTTTTGAAATCCAATGCATCTCTGACGTTATATTTGGAGGACTTGGTCAAATTTTTGAGTATATTTGTCAAGTATTTACATATATTATAGGACGGCGAATTGACGGACGAACATATAGGCCTAAGAGGGGTGGCTTCCTTGTGGATTTTTGGTAAACCATAAATTCTGTGTGGGTTGGCTGTTTTACATGTAAGACAGTTTTTTTCATTTAGATCAATCAATTTACTTTTGAACATTCTTTCTACTAAATCGTTGTTTTTATCCTGTAGCTTATTGGTAGGGTCACGTTTTAACACTCTATATGTAGTTATATCGTTTACTAATCTTTCCATTTTTGCATCATACTCAGATTTGTCCATTAATACCGTTACATTCCCTTTGTCAGCATTTAAAACCAATAGCTGTTTATTATTCTTTAAGAATTTTTGTGTAGAATGAAGTGTCTGGATTATAAATTTATCTCTAGCGGAAGCCGTTGTTCTATTCAAGTGATCACGCATTATTGTAGTCAAGTTGTTTCTTTCTATTTCTTGTCTTTCTTTATCCTTAATTGTTTGTATACAATTTTCACCGTCCGCTATAAATTTAAATAGTGGAAAGTTTTTGTTCTCAGTTGGTAAAGCATGTTTTGGTCCAAGAGATAAGAGCCACTGAATGTCTGTTGGTATGTCAATATTTGTTTTGTTACAAAACCATTTTGGTACCACCCTAATGTTTAATAGCTGTTGGTGTTTGGCTCTCAGATTTTCGTACTTCCTCTTTTGTGTATTTTTAACTTTTGTCGCTAATTTGTTTGTTAATATTTTCTCACTCTCGAACAATGCATTTGAGTCATGTATGTCAATTTGTTGTTTTATCAATTTTTCCAGCATATTTACCTCTTTTTGTTTTTGTCTGTATATTTCATGCTTCATTTCGAGGATTAAATTTACCAATTTTGTTTGCAAGTTGTTGACGAATGTAGAAACCGGGGTTGAGAACTTTGCTGGTATTTTGTTGTTGCAGGTGTTGTTATTTATTGTCCGTATGATGTTTTTGGTGGCATTGCTAACGAAATTGGGAATTAAGCCACTTCTTTTGCATCTCTCCATATACCTTGTCGATTCAGCTAGTCTAGTAATTTGTTGCAAATTTCGTTGGTATTCCTTAATGTGTTTGGTTGTCCGTATATCATATTTGTTTTTGATGTTTGTGTAAATTCCAGAAACGTTGCTTTCTTCACGATGTGCTCTTCGTTTGTACATTTTTATGAAGTTTTTGGCCGTTTAATCGAATATATATATTTTCCTTATTGAGCTCCAGGCCACAAATTAAATTAAAAACAATTTTTAATTTTAATTTTTATTTGTCAATATTTCGATCTCAGCCTGAGATCATCATCAGGACTGGAAAAACAAACACAATGATTACATTTATATACATATATGTATTGATACATATGCTTAAATATAAACATAAACAGAGAAGCGAAACTTACACAAATTCCTTGTTTTAATCGACTGACTAGAAAATCAACAAAAAATATGGAACAGGTAACATTGGAAAAAATGAACAATGTAAACAAAATTTGGAGACATAAATACATATATAAGAAACATGAAAATGTAAACAATTGAAAATATACCGTAATGGTAAACAAAAATATACAGGAACAACAATACCTTGGAATAAGACGAACAGTAAGACATAAATATATACGTATACATATCGCTGCAGCTCTCCTTTGTTGTTGTTGCTTAAGCTTGGTTGAGAAACCAGTTTAGATGGGGATGCGCTCGAACAAACAAACATGCATTGTTATAATTGTTGTTGTCGAATGACCAAATTTCTATATACATGAGCGCAATTGTCAGTGTCGGACTTAAAGTTCATTCTCTTTGTACTAGGGGTGTTCAAAATGTGTAGCATTTCAAGGGTGTATCGCTTATGATAGTGTTTTTCATTGTCTAAATTGCTACATTGTCAAAATCTGGATAATGTCCCGTACTGCCGCAATGGTATGACAAGGCTGTCTTGTTGTCCGAAGATGCAGATAATATACTACACATGCTTAACAATTATAATAGATCAATAAAATTCACAATAGAAAAAGAAAACAACGGTAAACTACCTTATTTGGACACACTAATAATTAGAAGAAACAACAAAATAACCTTTGACTGGCACGAAAAGCCCACTGCATCAGGGAGGCTAATAAATTATCATTCGAAGCATGAAAAGAAGATTATTATAAATACTGCCAAAAATTTTATAACTAGAGTACTCTCCATAAGTGACAAAATATACCACAAGAAAAATATCCCTTTAATTAAGAAAATTCTGACAAACAACGATTTTCCTTCCTACTTGACAAATAAAATGATAAACCTCTTCTACGTTGGAAATAAATTAGAGAGATTAAATAAAGAACCAAAGATATATAAAGCAATGACATATGTCCCGGGGATATCGGAAAGAATAAAAAGGTCCAGTATATATGACAAAGAAAATTATAATATCGCATTTACATACAACAATTCCTTAAAACTCTTATACAGTAATACTAAGGACAAAATCCCGAAATATGAGAAATCCAACGTTGTGTATGAAATTCCATGCAGTGGTGACGGGTCCCACGTATGCGAAAAGGTATATGTGGGGACAACAAAATCCAAATTAAAGACAAGGATTTCCGCTCATAAGTCCAATATAAAACTAAGGAATAATTCTTCGGACAACAAGACAGCCTTGTCATACCATTGCGGCAGTACGGGACATTATCCAGATTTTGACAATGTAGCAATTTAGACAATGAAAAACACTATCATAAGCGATACACCCTTGAAATGCTACACATTTTGAACACCCCTAGTACAAAGAGAATGAACTTTAAGTCCGACACTGACAATTGCGCTCATGTATATAGAAATTTGGTCATTCGACAACAACAATTATAACAATGCATGTTTGTTTGTTCGAGCGCATCCCCATCTAAACTGGTTTCTCAACCAAGCTTAAGCAACAACAACAAAGGAGAGCTGCAGCGATATGTATACGTATATATTTATGTCTTACTGTTCGTCTTATTCCAAGGTATTGTTGTTCCTGTATATTTTTGTTTACCATTACGGTATATTTTCAATTGTTTACATTTTCATGTTTCTTATATATGTATTTATGTCTCCAAATTTTGTTTACATTGTTCATTTTTTCCAATGTTACCTGTTCCATATTTTTTGTTGATTTTCTAGTCAGTCGATTAAAACAAGGAATTTGTGTAAGTTTCGCTTCTCTGTTTATTAGAGCTGCAAAACTATCGATGGCACTATCGATAGTATCGATAGTTTTTTTTTCGTGTCACTATCGATAGTTTTTTTCCACTATCGATGGTTATCCCTATTCTTGTAGTTTTGTCCCAAGAGAAGAATACTGAATGTTAGGGAGGAGTTGGATTTCGATATCAAATTGGTCAAATTAATACCCCAGCGGGTTAGGGGGCTTAGAATATACCCGTGGTAAGGAATGCCTGTCGTAAGAGGCGACTAAAATCCACGCTTCTAACGATATACAACTTGTAGTAATTGAACCACACCTCGCTAAATGACATCTGGTCAATGTCAAGATTTTTAATTTTTTGCGATTTTTGAAAGTTTTGATTTTCAAATTAAGTTTTTTATAAAAACTTGTAAAAATCAGAAAAGTTTTATTTATTAAAAATTGGCCCGTTTAATTGTTAAAGTAATATCAAAGATATCTGATAAAAACATTATTTTTAGCAATTTCTTTCATGTGAAACAAAAAGGATATTTTATGGACTAAAAACTCGGTTATATGACTCATCCGTGTATAGGGCGTCGTTTTACAACATTTTTTTTGCAAAACACTATAGACTTCTTGCGCGGCCTTAAACTTATCATATTCAATAGTACTGCCTTTAAAATAGGAAACAATTTGCTCGCACAGCTAAATTCAATGAAGGTGCAAAACACGGTAACTCGCATGCTTTGATCACAGATGGAACATGGTGCAAGGTTTCCAATATATTAGCTGCGGAATGATTTGTATCTGACAGCAGCTTTTGTGTCTACAGTACAGCTACTCGCAATTTGAAATCTTCTTCTGATATAAAATGACAAGCAATAGTTAAGTAATTTTCATTATTCCTTTTTTTTGCTTGGTTTTCCGACGGGGCACAGTGCCGGGAAGGTGGACAAAAATACAAAAATCGACTGTCTTGAAACTTAGATATTTTGATGTCAAGTTACAGCTAAAACTCCAACTAAGAGAAATTCGTAAGTTATTTTGTGATAAAAAACAACTTTCAGCCTCACACACCCCCTCAAAGTTCACCTATTTTCTACAAATGTATACACATCAGGGAGGTCCAATTTTTTTATATATTTTTTTTATTGTCTTTTTTCATGAATAAATTGTATTTGACATATTTTTCACCAATATACAAAAAAAAAAAATATTTAAAATATAAAACACCGATGAGTTATGTTTTTATTAACATACACAACACAGCGATTATTACTTAACAGCGATTATGCTTTATTTTCAAGAATTTTTTTTTTCTAAAGGTTAACATGTAAGGAAAAACCTCAATTTTTCAAATTACCGTAATGTATTCATTTAGGGAGTAAAGTTTCGACAAATTTTAAGTATTAACTCTATTTTTCTGAACACTTAGCAACAATGATATGCCATATTTCATTTTTAAATAATGATGTGCAAAAACTCGGTATTTTTTAAGGGGTACCCGTTACGAAAAACCGATTACTTTTTTAAAATAAGAGTAATATAGAAACTTTAGATGTAAAGTTTCAATAAATTCTGACAACTCCTTCATGTTTTCGTAAACACCACAATCAGCAATGATTATGCCTTATTTGTCTTTCATAGTAATGTAAAATAAATAGTTTTTTTTTAATGGGTACCCGGTACCGAAAAATCAATTTCATTTTTGAAATTAGCATGTCTTAGTCCTTTTAGTGTTAAAGTTTCAACAAGTTTTGAATACAATTTCGGTTTTTATAAACATATGTCTACGATGATTATGAGTTATTTTACCTTTTGAAAAAATTGTAAAAAAAAATTTTGTTTTTAATTAAATGGTAACAGATGCTGAAAAACGGATTTGTGTTCTGAAATTGACGTGACATAAGCCTTTCAGCTGTAAAGTTTCAGCCCATTCTGATGACTGCTTCCACTTATATCAACACATGTTCACAATGACTATTTTCATATAAAAATGCAGGAAAAACTCGGTTTTCTCGAAATGAGTAACCGGTACAGAAAAACCGATTTCATTTTTGAAATTAGCGTGGCATAATACTTCTAGGTGTGAAGTTCCAGCCAATTCTGACCACTCCTATTTTTGTCCATCATTTGTATGGTCGCGGCACTGTGCGGGGCAGGAATATGATGTATTGTGGAACGATTTTTTCACAAGGGATGACGAAAAATCACATAAGTATCTATATCCTTAGCTTAAAGGCTGGTATCGACCTCTCAAGAAACAGCTCAAGAAATTTTTAGCTTTATTTCTTGAGTAAAAAATAGTAGTAGGCAAGAAATTTTGACGTTTAGTAATCCACCGTGAATACCAAGTGAAATGAAGAAGAGCATCAAAAACGTAAACAAAATAAACCTTTTTGTAAACATAAGCAATTAGTAAGTTCTTAAAAAATATTAAATAAAAGCTTTAAATATATGTTTTCAATAGTTTTATTTTATTGTTATTTTAGGAAATCATCGAAAGCGACGAGGATGACCTTATATTACTGGTTAACTGTGGTATATTGATGGCCTGAATGGAACAAAATATGAGAAATCGATGCCAACTATGCCCTTGCATCATTAGAAAAATTGTGCATTCTATTTTTCGTTTCTTTTTTGCCATTTTCACTAACGATTTCCACGATTTTTTTTCAACACGCAACAAACGTCAAAATTTCTTTAAGAAATAAATGCTCGATGATATATTTCTTGGCAAAACCTGTGTTGCTGTGTTCGCATAACGTTGAAAAATAGTATTAAAAAAGTGTACTAAATTTCTTAAAAGGTCGATACTCGCTCAAGAAAGTTTCACAAGAAAAATTTCTTGAGCATTTCTTGTATGTCATTTTATATGAAACTTTTGCGTTTCTTGAGAGGTCGATACTAAGCTTAAGGGCCGTTTACTAAACCTCTGATTAACGCTAACCATATGAGAGGGTGAAGTCACAAACAAATTTTATCTTTTTAACACGCTTTTATTAGTTTCACCTGTATGTATGTGGGTATGTAACTTCTAGCTGCTGCCTAAATATATGCAACATATTTACTAATGAGATTAGGTTACAACCACCGCTATTTTCCAACAGATGGCGCGCGTGTATTTATATTTTTAAAATATTCACTTATTTCTATACACGGATGAGTCATCTAACCGAGCTTTTCGTCCATAAAATATCCTTTTTGTTTCAGATGAAAGAAATCGCGAAAAATAATGTTTTTATCAGATATCCTTGATATTACGTTAACAATTAACGGGCTAATTTTTAAATAATAAAACGTAACTGAAATTCTTCGTATTTTTTGTTTTTTGATTTAAAGCATAGTGTATTCTACATTAATGAAATGTTTAAACAGTGTGCCTTTTGATTATCGCTATTTTACATTAATGAAATGTATAAACAATGTGCCTTATGTACTAGTCAGCGCCAACGATGCTAAAAAAACAAATGTACTACTTTTAGTTTTATTACTATAGCTTTTTCAACTCAAATGAAACCTTTTTCAAATCAAGTGAAAATTTTCAATTGGAAATTAATTCCTATTTGTTGTTCCTTTGTTAATTAATTAATGTTATGCGTTAAAAAAAATTAAAGACTTTGAAAAGGAACATGTAAACAAAACCGTCCCTCTTTTTAAGGTTTAATTTAACCTGAAAATGCTACATATGTACATAAGTGAAGTATTTAATTCTTATTTGATCTTTTATTTAATTATAGTTTTGCGTAAAAAATAGAAAAATTAAACACTTTTTGGAAAGAAAAATGTAAACAAAACCATCCCTCTTTTTATTGTAGTGAAATATTCATAAAAAACTATCGATAGTATCGATAGTTTTTTTTTTGACTATCGAAACTATCGAGTGGTCCGACTATCGATGGTTTTGCAGCTCTACTGTTTATGTTTATATTTAAGCATATGTATCAATACATATATGTATATAAATGTAATCATTGTGTTTGTTTTTCCAGTCCTGATGATGATCTCAGGCTGATATCGAAATATTGACAAATAAAAATTAAAATTAAAAATTGTTTTTAATTTAATTTGTGGCCTGGAGCTCAATAAGGAAAATATATATTATTATTATTATTATTATTATTATTATTATTATTATTATTATTATTATTATTATTATTATTATTATTATTATTATTATTATTATTATTATTATTATTATTATTATTATTATTATTATTATTATTATTATTATTATTATTATTATTATTATTATTATTATTATTATTATTATTATTATTATTATTATTATTATTATTATTATTATTATTATTATTATTATTATTATTATTATTATTATTATTATTATTATTATTATTATTATTATTATTATTATTATTATTATTATTATTATTATTATTATTATTATTATTATTATTATTATTATTATTATTATTATTATTATTATTATTATTATTATTATTATTATTATTATTATTATTATTATTATTATTATTATTATTATTATTATTATTATTATTATTATTATTATTATTATTATTATTATTATTATTATTATTATTATTATTATTATTATTATTATTATTATTATTATTATTATTATTATTATTATTATTATTATTATTATTATTATTATCATTATTATTATCATTATTATTATTATTATCATTATTATTATCATTATTATTATTATTATTATTATTATTATTATTATTATCATTATTATTATCATTATTATTATTATTATTATTATCATTATTATTATTATTATTATTATTATTATTATTATTATTATTATTATTATTATTATTATTATTATTATCATTATTATTATCATTATTATTATTATTATTATTATTATTATTATTATTATTATTATTATTATCATTATTATTATTATTATTATTATTATCATTATTATTATTATTATTATTATTATTATTATTATTATTATTATTATTATTATTATTATTATTATTATTATTATTATTATTATTATTATTATTATTATTATTATTATTATTATTATTATTATTATTATTATTATTATTATTATTATTATTATTATTATTATTATTATTATTATTATTATTATTATTATTATTATTATTATTATTATTATTATTATTATTATTATTATTATTATTATTATTATTATTATTATTATTATTATTATTATTATTATTATTATTATTATTATTATTATTATTATTATTATTATTATTATTATTATTATTATTATTATTATTATTATTATTATTATTATTATTATTATTATTATTATTATTATTATTATTATTATTATTATTATTATTATTATTATTATTATTATTATTATTATTATTATTATTATTATTATTATTATTATTATTATTATTATTATTATTATTATTATTATTATTATTATTATTATTATTATTATTATTATTATTATTATTATTATTATTATTATTATTATTATTATTATTATTATTATTATTATTATTATTATTATTATTATTATTATTATTATTATTATTATTATTATTATTATTATTATTATTATTATTATTATTATTATTATTATTATTATTATTATTATTATTATTATTATTATTATTATTATTATTATTATTATTATTATTATTATTATTATTATTATTATTATTATTATTATTATTATTATTATTATTATTATTATTATTATTATTATTATTATTATTATTATTATTATTATTATTATTATTATTATTATTATTATTATTATTATTATTATTATTATTATTATTATTATTATTATTATTATTATTATTATTATTATTATTATTATTATTATTATTATTATTATTATTATTATTATTATTATTATTATTATTATTATTATTATTATTATTATTATTATTATTATTATTATTATTATTATTATTATTATTATTATTATTATTATTATTATTATTATTATTATTATTATTATTATTATTATTATTATTATTATTATTATTATTATTATTATTATTATTATTATTATTATTATTATTATTATTATTATTATTATTATTATTATTATTATTATTATTATTATTATTATTATTATTATTATTATTATTATTATTATATTATTATTATTATTATTATTATTATTATTATTATTATTATTATTATTATTATTATTATTATTATTATTATTATTATTATTATTATTATTATTATTATTATTATTATTATTATTATTATTATTATTATTATTATTATTATTATTATTATTATTATTATTATTATTATTATTATTATTATTATTATTATTATTATTATTATTATTATTATTATTATTATTATTATTATTATTATTATTATTATTATTATTATTATTATTATTATTATTATTATTATTATTATTATTATTATTATTATTATTATTATTATTATTATTATTATTATTATTATTATTATTATTATATTATTATTATTATTATTATTATTATTATTATTATTATTATTATTATTATTATTATTATTATTATTATTATTATTATTTTATTATTATTATTATTATTATTATTATTATTATTATTATTATTATTATTATTATTATTATTATTATTATTATTATTATTATTATTATTATTATTATTATTATATTATTATTATTATTATTATTATTATTATTATTATTATTATTATTATTATTATTATTATTATTATTATTATTATTATTATTATTATTATTATTATTATTATTATTATTATTATTATTATTATTATTATTATTATTATTATTATTATTATTATTATTATTATTATTATTATTATTATTATTATTATTATTATTATTATTATTATTATTATTATTATTATTATTATTATTATTATTATTATTATTATTATTATTATTATTATTATTATTATTATTATTATTATTATTATTATTATTATTATTATTATTATTATTATTATTATTATTATTATTATTATTATTATTATTATTATTATTATTATTATTATTATTATTATTATTATTATTATTATTATTATTATTATTATTATTATTATTATTTATTATTATTATTATTATTATTATTATTATTATTATTATTATTATTATTATTATTATTATTATTATTATTATTATTATTATTATTATTATTATTATTATTATTATTATTATTATTATTATTATTATTATTATTATTATTATTATTATTATTATTATTATTATTATTATTATTATTATTATTATTATTATTATTATTATTATTATTATTATTATTATTATTATTATTATTATTATTATTATTATTATTATTATTATTATTATTATTATTATTATTATTATTATTATTATTATTATTATTATTATTATTATTATTATTATTATCATTATTATTATTATTATTATTATTATTATTATTATTATTATTATTATTATTACATATATAAGAAACATGAAAATGTAAACAATTGAAAATATACCGTAATGGTAAACAAAAATATACAGGAACAACAATACCTTGGAATAAGACGAACAGTAAGACATAAATATATACGTATACATATCGCTGCAGCTCTCCTTTGTTGTTGTTGCTTAAGCTTGGTTGAGAAACCAGTTTAGATGGGGATGCGCTCGAACAAACAAACATGCATTGTTATAATTGTTGTTGTCGAATGACCAAATTTCTATATACATGAGCGCAATTGTCAGTGTCGGACTTAAAGTTCATTCTCTTTGTACTAGGGGTGTTCAAAATGTGTAGCATTTCAAGGGTGTATCGCTTATGATAGTGTTTTTCATTGTCTAAATTGCTACATTGTCAAAATCTGGATAATGTCCCGTACTGCCGCAATGGTATGACAAGGCTGTCTTGTTGTCCGAAGATGCAGATAATATACTACACATGCTTAACAATTATAATAGATCAATAAAATTCACAATAGAAAAAGAAAACAACGGTAAACTACCTTATTTGGACACACTAATAATTAGAAGAAACAACAAAATAACCTTTGACTGGCACGAAAAGCCACTGCATCAGGGAGGCTAATAAATTATCATTCGAAGCATGAAAAGAAGATTATTATAAATACTGCCAAAAATTTTATAACTAGAGTACTCTCCATAAGTGACAAAATATACCACAAGAAAAATATCCCTTTAATTAAGAAAATTCTGACAAACAACGATTTTCCTTCCTACTTGACAAATAAAATGATAAACCTCTTCTACGTTGGAAATAAATTAGAGAGATTAAATAAAGAACCAAAGATATATAAAGCAATGACATATGTCCCGGGGATATCGGAAAGAATAAAAAGGTCCAGTATATATGACAAAGAAAATTATAATATCGCATTTACATACAACAATTCCTTAAAACTCTTATACAGTAATACTAAGGACAAAATCCCGAAATATGAGAAATCCAACGTTGTGTATGAAATTCCATGCAGTGGTGACGGGTCCCACGTATGCGAAAAGGTATATGTGGGGACAACAAAATCCAAATTAAAGACAAGGATTTCCGCTCATAAGTCCAATATAAAACTAAGGAATAATTCTTCGGACAACAAGACAGCCTTGTCATACCATTGCGGCAGTACGGGACATTATCCAGATTTTGACAATGTAGCAATTTAGACAATGAAAAACACTATCATAAGCGATACACCCTTGAAATGCTACACATTTTGAACACCCCTAGTACAAAGAGAATGAACTTTAAGTCCGACACTGACAATTGCGCTCATGTATATAGAAATTTGGTCATTCGACAACAACAATTATAACAATGCATGTTTGTTTGTTCGAGCGCATCCCCATCTAAACTGGTTTCTCAACCAAGCTTAAGCAACAACAACAAAGGAGAGCTGCAGCGATATGTATACGTATATATTTATGTCTTACTGTTCGTCTTATTCCAAGGTATTGTTGTTCCTGTATATTTTTGTTTACCATTACGGTATATTTTCAATTGTTTACATTTTCATGTTTCTTATATATGTATTTATGTCTCCAAATTTTGTTTACATTGTTCATTTTTTCCAATGTTACCTGTTCCATATTTTTTGTTGATTTTCTAGTCAGTCGATTAAAACAAGGAATTTGTGTAAGTTTCGCTTCTCTGTTTATGTTTATATTTAAGCATATGTATCAATACATATATGTATATAAATGTAATCATTGTGTTTGTTTTTCCAGTCCTGATGATGATCTCAGGCTGATATCGAAATATTGACAAATAAAAATTAAAATTAAAAATTGTTTTTAATTTAATTTGTGGCCTGGAGCTCAATAAGGAAAATATATATTATTATTATTATTATTATTATTATTATTATTATTATTATTATTATTATTATTATATTATTATTATTATTATTATTATTATTATTATTATTATTATTATTATTATTATTATTATTATTATTATTATTATTATTATTATTATTATTATTATTATTATTATTATTATTATTATTATTATTATTATTATTATTATTATTATTATTATTATTATATTATTATTATTATTATTATTATTATTATTATTATTATTATTATTATTATTATTATTATTATTATTATTATTATTATTATTATTATTATTATTATTATTATTATTATTATTATTATTATTATTATTATTATTATTATTATTATTATTATTATTATTATTATTATTATTATTATTATTATTATTATTATTATTATTATTATTATTATTATTATTATTATTATTATTATTATTATTATTATTATTATTATTATCATTATTATTATCATTATTATTATTATTATTATTATTATTATTATTATCATTATCATTATTATTATTATTATTATTATTATTATTATTATTATTATTATTATTATTATTATTATTATTATTATTATTATCATTATTATTATTATTATTATTATTATTATTATTATTATTATTATTATTATTATTATTATTATTATTATTATTATTATTATTATTATTATTATTATTATTATTATTATTATTATTATTATTATTATTATTATTATTATTATTATTATTATTATCATTATTATTATTATTATTATTATTATTATTATTATTATTATTATTATTATTATTATTATTATTATTATTATTATTATTATTATTATTATTATTATTATTATTATTATTATTATTATTATTATTATTATTATTATTATTATTATTATTATTATTATTATCATTATTATTATTATTATTATTATTATTATTATTATTATTATTATTATTATTATTATTATTATTATTATTATTATTATTATTATTATTATTATTATTATTATTATTATTATTATTATTATTATTATTATTATTATTATTATCATTATTATTATTATTATTATCATTATTATTATTATTATTATTATTATTATTATTATTATTATTATTATTATTATTATTATTATTATTATTATTATTATTATTATTATTATTATTATTATTATTATTATTATTATTATTATTATTATTATTATTATTATTATATTATTATTATTATTATTATTATTATTATTATTATTATTATTATTATTATTATTATTATTATTATTATTATTATTATTATTATTATTATTATTATTATTATTATTATTATTATTATTATTATTATTATTATTATTATTATTATTATTATTATTATTATTATTATTATTATTATTATTATTATTATTATTATTATTATTATTATTATTATTATTATTATTATATTATTATTATTATTATTATTATTATTATTATTATTATTATTATTATTATTATTATTATTATTATTATTATTATTATTATTATTATTATTATTATTATTATTATTATTATTATTATTATTATTATTATTATTATTATTATTATTATTATTATTATTATTATTATTATTATTATTATTATTATTATTATTATTATTATTATTATTATTATTATTATTATTATTATTATTATTATTATTATTATTATTATTATTATTATTATTATTATTATTATATTATTATTATTATTATTATTATTATTATTATTATTATTATTATTATTATTATTATTATTATTATTATTATTATTATTATTATTATTATTATTATTATTATTATTATTATTATTATTATTATTATTATTATTATTATTATTATTATTATTATTATTATTATTATTATTATTATTATTATTATTATTATTATTATTATTATTATTATTATTATTATTATTATTATTATTATTATTATTATTATTATTATTATTATTATTATTATTATTATTATTATTATTATTATTATTATTATTATTATTATTATTATTATTATTATTATTATTATTATTATTATTATTATTATTATTATTATTATTATTATTATTATTATTATTATTATTATTATTATTATATTATTATTATTATTATTATTATTATTATTATTATTATTATTATTATTATTATTATTATTATTATTATTATTATTTATTATTATTATTATTATTATTATTATTATTATTATTATTATTATTATTATTATTATTATTATATTATTATTATTATTATTATTATTATTATTATTATTATTATTATTATTATTATTATTATTATTATTATTATTATTATTATTATTATTATTATTATTATTATTATTATTATTATTATTATTATTATTATTATTATTATTATTATTATTATTATTATTATTATTATTATTATTATTATTATTATTATTATTATTATTATTATTATTATTATTATATTATTATTATTATTATTATTATTATTATTATTATTATTATTATTATTATTATTATTATTATTATTATTATTATTATTATTATTATTATTATTATTATTATTATTATTATTATTATTATTATTATTATTATTATTATTATTATTATTATTATTATTATATTATTATTATTATTATTATTATTATTATTATTATTATTATTATTATTATTATTATTATTATTATTATTATTATTATTATTATTATTATTATTATTATTATTATTATTATTATTATTATTATTATTATTATTATTATTATTATTATTATTATTATTATTATTATTATTATTATTATTTATTATTATTATTATTATTATTATTATTATTATTATTATTATTATTATTATTATTATTATTATTATTATTATTATTATTATTATTATTATTATTATTATTATTATTATTATTATTATTATTATTATTATTATTATTATTATTATTATTATTATTATTATTATTATTATTATTATTATTATTATTATTATTATTATTATTATTATTATTATTATTATTATTATTATTATTATTATTATTATTATTATTATTATTATTATTATTATTATTATTATTATTATTATTATTATTATTATATTATTATTATTATTATTATTATTATTATTATTATTATTATTATTATTATTATTATTATTATTATTATTATTATTATTATTATTATTATTATTATTATTATTATTATTATTATTATTATTATTATTATATTATTATTATTATTATTATTATTATTATTATTATTATTATTATTATTATTATTATTATTATTATTATTATTATTATTATTATTATTATTATTATTATTATTATTATTATTATTATTATTATTATTATTATTATTATTATTATTATTATTATTATTATTATTATTATTATTATTATTATTATTATTATTATTATTATTATTATTATTATTATTATTATTATTATTATTATTATTATTATTATTATTATTATTATTATTATTATTATTATTATTATTATTATTATTATTATTATTATTATTATTATTATTATTATTATTATTATTATTATTATTATTATTATTATTATTATTATTATTATTATTATTATTATTATTATTATTATTATTATTATTATTATTATTATTATTATTATTATTATATTATTATTATTATTATTATTATTATTATTATTATTATTATTATTATTATTATTATTATTATTATTATTATTATTATTATTATTATTATTATTATTATTATTATTATTATTATTATTTATTATTATTATTATTATTATTATTATTATTATTATTATTATTATTATTATTATTATTATTATTATTATTATATTATTATTATTATTATTATTATTATTATTATTATTATTATTATTATTATTATTATTATATTATTATTATTATTATTATTATTATTATTATTATTATTATTATTATTATTATTATTATTATTATTATTATTATTATTATTATTATTATTATTATTATTATTATTATTATTATTATTATTATTATT